>NC_069413.1:11330040-11376987 GCF_026875155.1 Cherax quadricarinatus | reverse complement strand
TTCCCCCCTTTCCCCCCCTCCCTCTCCCTCCCTCTCTCTCTCTCCCTCTTTTTTTTTTTTTTTACACAGGGTTTGTCAAGGTTAAGGATCCCTAGCTTTATTGACAAGCAAATTTACAGGTTAAGGATTCCTAACTTTATTGGAAAGGGCTAAGAGCTGTTTACCTACATCACTCATTTGAAAGCATTTTTATTGTTATGAGACATACAAGTAGGGAACATGATGAAATTGGAGCCATCTGGGGGCCCAAAGCATTTTCATTTGATCAACTGACTTTATCTCATTGACATCATTATGCTGTACGAATGTGTTCCATATCGAGTCATCCTGGGTATATATGATCTCAGATGGAGTGATGTTCTGGAGAAGGGGTACAGCCAGAGTGAAGTTGCTGCTTTCTGCCGTCTGTGGCATAAAAGCTTGTTTCACCGGGTCCTCGAAGTGGATCCAAGTGTGGTATTTGACAATATTGGCCTTGTACATAACAGTAAGGCCACCTACATCCCCCTATGTTGAAGGCTCTGTTTGAAAATGGACAGATCTATCCAGGATGGGTCCAGGCAAGAGATGAGACGTCTTGCTCTGTTCTCTACTGTCAAGCAGTCACAGATGAGAGGGGGGGGGGAGCAGGCAAACCAAGAAAGTGGAGCATATTCAAGGTGTGAGCGTACTTGTGCCTCGTACAGAATCTTGCAACCCCTACTGTCAAGTAGATGCGAGATACAGCGAAGTGCTGTAAGCTTCCGGGCTGCCTTGTTTGCAAGATTTACAACATGGTTCTTCATGGTTAATTTTGAGTCAAATTTCACCCCAAGGATATCAACTTCTCCAGGTGCCAACACCCTCCCATTCATCCTTACTACTGCACCAGCATTACCATCTTTGGTCCCTAGAGACGATCATCATTTGCGTTTTCTCAGTGCAAGTGTTACTTGCCATCTATTTCCCCAAGCTGATATAGCTCTCAGTTTGGTGATTGATATAATTTAGAGCAGCTGGCATTTCTTCTTTTGGATAAGGAATGTCAGTGTGCAGTCGTCTGCATATCATGTGATTCTGGGATGAGATGAAGAAGTCGTTGAGTAGACATTCCATAAAAATGGTCCCAGCACGCTTCCTTGTGGAACACTTGCCCCAATAGGATGTCTTGCTGATTCATTCCATTGAGAACTACACTTAGAGATCTACCCATGAAGGTAACATGAGGGGACATACGTAGAGCCTGCAATTCCCAGTGCTTGAAGTTTTGCTAAGAGGCCCTGGGCCAACCCTTCGAAAGCGCCAGCAATGTCCAGTGCTACCACACAGCTGACTTTGGATTCATCCAGTGACTGGTGCCATTTAGTGGAGGGGTTTAACAACAGATCAGCAGCAGAGTAACCTTTCCTGAAGCCATATTGACAATCACAAAGTAGTGAGTGATAGTCAAAAAACGTCATTTGTCTTGAGATTATTGTCTCAAAATCTTACCCGTAATTTACAGGAGTGACACTGGTCTGTAGTTGCTGATTTCTGCTCTGCTCTTCTTTTTTTGAACAGGGGCTACATTTGCCTCTTTCCATAGAGAGGACCATTTTTCACTGTACTAGGCAGTGCTGAAAGATGCGAGTTAGAAGGCTTTTTAGCTGGTCTGCACATCTTCTCAGCAATCTTGGGCTCAATTGTCTGGGCCCCCCAGCCTTTTCTTGGTCAAGTGATTAAGAAGGAAATGCACCTCCTCCTGCCTTATTGTCACCCTGACAGTTTTGACACAGTTCTTGCAGCTAGCCAAGGAGGGTCCCTTGCTGGATCAGGAACTTGCATTTTGTAGCAAAGTGTTTCACAAAAAGGTCCACCTTCTGTTTGATTTAGAGGTGGAATGAGTTCATCAGGCAGATAACCTTGTCTGTCCTTGACCAGGGACCACCAAGTTTTGGAGCCTACCCACCTGAAGCTAGCTTTCTTTTAGTGTCCACCTCCCATTAGCAATGGCCCACTTTTGAACGTCACCCATATGCCTACAGGCTTGCCTGTGCAAGGTTTCCCGTTATAGGTGGTAGGATGTCTCTTATACCTTCGCCATGCTTTTGTACTTGCAGTTTGCAGCCTCTCTACAACGAATGCCAAACCAAGCTGTCTGTAGGCTTCGTCACATATTGCCGGTGAGGAATGTGTTCTTGTTGTAGATTAAGGATGTGTCCATGAAGGCTTTCACTTGGTTGTCAACATCCCCTTGGAGAAGAGCATTCCAATCAGTGGTGGCGAGCTCAGAGCGAAGGGCTGGCCAATTACCTCTTTCCCATAGCCAAGTTGTGCGTGTGGACTCCTCACTTCGTTCTGTTGGGATCTTAAGTGTCGTAAAAACAGCCTTGTGGTCAAACGATCCAACATAGCCGAGGGGTTGACAAGTGACTATGCCTTCTGCCAGATCACTCACTACTGGGTCAAGGGAGGAGCCAGAGATGTGAGTAGGGAAACAAACAAAGTTTCTCATGTCGAACACTGCAAGAAGGTCATCAAAGTCCCTCTGTATAAGGTGCTGGTTGAGGTCACCAACAATTATGATATGTTGACAGTTGTGTTGTAGCAGAAGGGAGTCAATATTTTCCATTAGGAAGTTGATGGGGTCTGCATGTTGCCACTGAGGTCTGTACATTGCACATGCTAGTACAGAGGTACTAGTGTTTATACAGAGCTTGAAGAACATCATTTCAAGATGTGTTGGGGTGGCAACATCAATGTGCTGGGCATGAACACTTTTAGAGAAGCACACAGCAACACCTCCTCCTTACCCTTGCCTGTCTCTTCTCATCCATGAGGTTGTAGCCGGGCAATTCTTGCAAAATTTTCTGGAGTCCTGTCATCCAAAAATGTTTCACAACAGCTATCATGTCGGGACGTTGAGTGTTCACAAAACTGTGAGAGCTCTCCAACTCAGTAATGAAACCTCAATGTTGGCTGACAGGATGCTGATAGACTGGCTCCTCATGATGATGTGGTCACTTGAGGTGGTGGTGTGTAGGGCTGTAAGGTGTCTGCCCTTGAGAGGTAGGGTATGAGCAGCTGCAGGATGTAGGTCTTGGTCTTGTATAAGGCACAATACCACTGCTGGGCTGGGATAGTAGTAGTTGAGTGGGTGACATGTGGTGTCACCAATTCAGAGATCCTGCTGGTTGTTCTGCGACAGGTCTCTAAACAGGTGGTCCTGTCTGTCAAGTTCCTTTTCTTCGACACTTGTCCTCCTGATGTGGTTTCTTGTAGCGTATTGCACTAGTATCTCGAGTGCAGTTGTTGGCATGTACCCCTTCGGTGACAGCGAGAGCACAGCCTAGGTGCCTGGAGGTGGACTATGATTGTTGCACCTCCTGTCTGTCTCTCTGTCTCTTCTCCTCTTTTGTTGTCTTCTCTGTCTATTGCCTGTCTTGTCTCTGTCTCTGTCTCTGCTTGTCTCTCTCTGTCTCTCTTTCTTTCTTTCTCTTTCTCTTTCTCTTTCTCTTTCTTTCTCTCTTTCCTCTTCTTCTTTTCCTTTCTTCTCTTTCTTTCTCTTTTCTTTCTTCTTTCTTTCTCTTTCTTTTCTCTTTCTTTCTTTCTTTCTCTCTTTCTTTCTCTCTTTCTTTCTCTCTTCTCTCTTTCTTTCTCTTTCTTTCTCTCTTTCCATCTTTCTTCTCTCTCTCTTTCTCTCTCTCTTTCTCTTTCTCTCTTTCTCTCTTTCTCTCTCTTCTCTTCTCTCTCTCCTCTCTTTCTCTCTTTCTCTCTCTCCTTTCTTCTCTCTCTCTCTTCTTTCTCTCTCTTTCTCCTCTCTCCTCCTTCTCTTCTCTCTTTCTCTCTCTCTTTCTCTTTCTCTCTTTCTCTCTCCTCTTTCTCTCTCTCTTTTCTCTCTTCTTCTCTCTTCTTTCTCTCTCTCTTTCTCTCTCTCTTTCTCTCTCTTTCTCTCTCTTTCTCTCTCTCTTTCTCTCTCTCTTCTCTCTCTTCTCTCTCTCTTCTCTCTCTCTTCTCTCTCTCTCTCCTCTCTCTCTCTTTTTCTCTCTCTTTCTCTCTCTTCTCTCTCTTTCTCTTTTCTCTCTTTTTCCCCTCTTTCTCTCTTCTTCTCTTTCTCTCTCTTTTCTCTCTCTCTCTCTCTCTCTCTCCTCTCTCTCTCTTTCTCTCTCTTTCTCTTTCTCTCCCTCTCTCATTTTTTTTTCCACATTGCTGTCTACCATCTCATAAAGGCGTACATATATAGCTGGTAATGACATTGGCATCTTCGAGAAATTAAGTTTCCATGTTAAATATTTAACCGACCTCCATTATTTAATGCCTGCTGTGCCATAAGGACTCCTTTAAACTGATCATAGTTACTGTATCAAAACTAAAAATAAAATATATTGAAAAACTGCAGGTTTGGTATCAGTATCATTCTAAAATTGAGTATCAGTGTTGGTGCCATTTTTGGTATCGTCTCATCACTAATAAGAGGAAAGATTAGTCTTTGTATTGTAATTTAGTTATTAGAATAAACTAATACTCATGTTAATGAAGTCAGTGAAATTTGAAAGAAAAGATTGATCCAATAGTACAATATTTGAAATAAGCAAAAAATTTTAAGTAATTATTAGAAAAACTTGTATCAGTAAGTTAGAAATAGATTTGTAATAGCCAGAAGTAATTGAGCTAACCGGAGAAGAAGCACAGAAATTAATATTAGTTCAAAACTAATTAGGCCGGTGTGTGGTGGATAATGGAAAGTATTGGTGGATGATGGAAAACTAATTAGACAGAACAGACAAAAGAAGCTGCTAGGTAGGCCTAGACAAACTGCAGAAATAATAAATCTTATTTAAACTGGATAATTTACATTACTTTTATTGGTTATATCAGAATATATTTTTTTCAGGAATCATTCATTCCGATCTGAAACCTGCCAATTTCCTCTTGGTCGATGGAACTGTAAAACTAATTGATTTTGGAATAGCTTCTTCCATCCAGCAGGACATGACCAGTGTTGTTAAGGAGAATCAGGTAAGACAGTCTGAGCTTTGAGCTAGCTACATCTGTTTGAATTTTGTCTCTACTGTAGATAGTAAAGAATAAAGATAGAGGTGGGCCCTGCTTACATAGTTGGTTAGGTCCTGGGCTACTGCTGTAAAGCAAAAATCATTGTAAAGTGAGATAGCCATTTTTCACTCTCAGATGCATATAAAAACCTAATAACATGTTTACACTATTATATATTAATTGATCAGTAGAGCCAGGCCTAAAAAATGCACATACAGCACACACATTACTTGTCTTAAAATATTCTCGTCCTTAGCCTATAGCAAGTGGTAAATAAATTTATTGTAGGAAGTCTGAGTAAATGAAGAATAGGTACAATTGAAAATTGCTACGTTAGCAAAACGCTGTAAAATGAAGTGATGTAAAGCAGGGCCTGCTTATGCTCATCAAAACTTTGGAGTCCAGTCCCTGGACCAATTATGTACCTCTGTAACCTTTTGACTACTGCCCACAGGATGGGTATGGGGTGCATAATAAACATGTTAAACTAACTAACTGCTTGTAATGTCTGTTGGTGCGATATGCAACTTTAATATGTTAGGAATTGAAAATGCCTAGAATGTAAATGTTAGAATCTTTGACAAAATTATTTAATATTCTCTCTAGGGAGGAACTTTCAATTACATGAGCCCCGAATCCCTGATGGACGTCCAAACTGGCCCAATCGTCAATGGCCGGAGCACTGACACTTCAACCATCAAAGTAAGCTTGGGTGCTAAATTTTCTTGAAATTTATTTCCAGTCTTGCATGCCTTTTTATGGTGGATACTTCTTACCTGACCTGAAGGGATGTTAACTAGTGAGCATATATGATAGGAAAACCATTATTTTGTTTAGTTTTATTAGCAAGATTGATAGAAAAAGTTGTACAGGTACAACACCAATTTTCCAGCAATGGATAGTCCAGCACTTCTTTTAGTCCACACAAAATTATGAGACTAATTTTTTGTGCAATATGCACTTGCTTACATTGCAATTAGTGGTGATCCCTTGATTTTTGTGTGATTTTTGGTGTGTTTTGCTAACAGTTAACTTTAGCTATGATAAGGGTAATTTATCAATAGCTATGACTATTGACAAGTTAATTGTTAGATGAATTAATTAAATGGCTAGAACAATGTTCCTCTGTGACAGAATAAGAGTTAATTCTTATTTGATGTATGAAAAATTACAAGGGAAAAGATCAAAGCACAATGAAGTAACTTTGCTTGGATGAAATATTTAAAATGGTAATAAAGATGTCATTAGCTGAAAATCCTGTGGCTTCAACCTTAAGTAACCCGGATGTCTTCCCTGTAACATCACAAATCCATGATGAGACAGCCATCAATGAAACACACTTATTCTGACAACCTTCTACTTCCAGGCCTTTGTGATTAGATCTACAGTTCTAGTAAAATTCTGAAATTTACCACTCTGGGGGTGATAGCACTGCACCATTGAAGTACAGTCTGAGGCAGATCTATGAAACTAACGAAACTTAAGCTTCAGGGCCCCTGTTTCTGGAGGGGCCCCAGAAGTGACTCTAGTCCACATTACTTAAAAATTTTGGGTCTACTGGTTACAAAGGGGCCCTATAAGTTTAAGCTTCATGGTTCCGAAAATGTAGTTTCCCCAATGAGTACAGTAATTAATAAACCTGTTTCATATATACTGATGTTTAAGTTAAATTTTCAGCAGACTATGGTGAGTCAGAGGTGTATTAACCCTTTCAGGGTCGGCAGGACCTCTCCCAAGCTTGTTCTCAGGGTTAGAAAATATTTGAAAAAAAAAAAAATTAATTTTTCTTATGAAAAGATAGTTTTTTTTTTTTTTGTTTCTAAATTTTCTAGACAAAAAAAAATTTTGCCATCAATACTTACCGAGATATAGAGGCGTGAAGTTGACAGAAATTGACCCGCATATGGCAAGATCGCTGAATGCCGGTCACCTGGTAATCATTTATTTTGTTTTTTCTACCTTTTTCTATTATTTTTTAATTTTTTTTTCTTTTCAAGTAACTTTTGTGGCCTGTGAGACCAACATGACTATTTTGTAAATATTCACTCTTTCTATACTACACAATCACTGCACAAACACTGTTGTCATTACAGTGGACCCCCGAGTTTCGTGATTAATCCGTTCCAGAGAGCCCGCCGAAGGTCGAAATTCACGAAACTCAAACCCATTTTCCCCATAAGAAATAATGGAAATAAAATTAATCAGTTCCAGACACCCAAAAATATTAAAATAAAATATTTTTTTTTCAAATTAAATAAAGATTTACATAATGAAAACAAACAGAAATCAAGTACATGCATTTAAAATAAATAATAACAACATTACACTTACCTTTACTGAAGACTTCTGGGTGGATGGAAGATGGGAGGAGGTGATAGGAGGAAGGTGTACACTTGTTTGGAAGGAAAATCTCCTTCCATTAGGACTTTAGGTAGCAAGTCCTTATCTGGGGTTACTTCCCTTCTTCTTTTAATGCCACTGGGAACAACTTGAGTCACTGGACCCCTGGCACACAAAATATCTATCCAGAGAGGTCTTTTTCTGGCATTTCTTTAAGATTTCCCTGAAGTGGGACACAACACTGTCATTGTACATGTTGCAGATACAGCTTGTTTCAGCTTGGTCAGGGTGATACTTTTCAACAAAACTTTGCAACTCATTCCACATTCCACACATGTCCTTAATCACTGAAGAAGGCACCTCGTCCACTCCCTCTTCCTCCTCCTCTGAAGCAAGTTCCTCGGCTGTGGTCTGATGCTGTTCCAGTTGAAGCTCTTGCAGTTCGTCAGTGGTTAGCTCTTCCCTGTGGTCCTCCACCAACTCTTCCACATCCCTGTCACTCACTTTATTTACCAAAGGGCTTGCACTAGCTTTCCTAGGGTCCATGATGACTTATTTAGCAGTTGCAAGCACAAAAAACAATGGATTAGTATTATGAAATGTATTGTATGAACCCGCGGGGTGATGGTCACGTGTTGGTAAACAGTGGCACACTGAGCATGAATGGCATGGTGTGGTAGACTGGCTTTGTGTGCATGGTGACGAGCGGACGGGTACCGGACGGTCGCCGAAACATGAGTTTTTTCACGAAACTCGAGGCCAAATTTTTCTCCAAAAAATCGCCGAAGGTAGAATTTCGCGAAAGTCGAGGCTGCCGAAACTCGGGGGGGGGGGGGGGTCCACTGTAGTATATTGTTTACAAAACATGTTTACACAAATGAACAAAATAAAATGTTTATTACAATTTTTCTATATTATATATACATACATAGTCACTGGACATGTTCCTAGAAGTTCTGCAGCCTGTGGAAGTCTTTGAAACACGATGTCATGTACAGTGGTATTTTACATTCCTCACACATAAAACGAGTAAGTGTCTGCTTTGTTGTGGGCGTATTTTTGTATGTGCACAGACGTAACACCTCTTCTGAGCCTTTTTCTTGAAAGCAGTAGCAGGCAGTTTCATTAGGAAGTGATCAACATGCTTGAGACGAGAAGGTAGTTGTTGATAATTTTGTGGGCGGTTTTCCATTGGAGGTGTTGTTCCTTGTTACTTGATTATTATTTGTCTGATGACAGACAAACAAAATTTGCCATATGGTGGTTTGTTTCTGGTCCTCATCTTATACATATTATAAACATTGAGCATGGAAATGTCCAGAAGATGGAAGAGTTTTATGTACCACTTATAACTCTTGCAAACACAATCAGCAAACCCAATCTGCATGTCACATTTGTCCACTGAACGCACATTGTGGGTGTAGTCAATCACAGCTGCAGATTTTAGAATGGGTTCATTGCTCTTTCTATGCTGCCTGCCAGTGTCTGCCATTTCGTTACGGTGAACTGATGACAACAGTGTGACATATCGTTTGTCATGCCACAGAAATACCATGATGTCATTGGCAAAAAACGCCTGCACCTCACCTGAGGCACATATATTAACGATTTCCATGCACTGTGCCACACACATCTGTCATGTTCACTCGCAAGAAATCACTGAGTAAGGGGCTTGTGTACCAGTTATCAGTACAGTGGACCCCCGCATAGCGAACGCCTTGCATAGCGAACATTCCGCATAGCGAACGCTTTGATCGCTAAAATTTTGCCCCGCATAGTAGACAAAAACCCGCTCAGCGAACTTCGTCCGAGACGAGTCCAATGTGCGGCCTCAGCCAGCCTCACATGTGCCGCCTGTCCCATTGTTTACCAGCTAGCCTCCGCGGTAACATTCAAGCATACACTCGGAATATTTCGTATTATTACAGTGTTTTCGGTTCTGTTTGTTGAAAATAAGTGACCATGGGCCCCAAGAAAGCTTCTAGTGCCAACCCTGTGGTAAAAAGGGTGAGAATTAGTATGGAAATTAAGAAAGATTTTGAAGGGTTTGGGGCTAACCCTGAGAAGCCTATGCCAGTTGTGGAATCCATTTCAATGACAATGTTATGGCCCATTTTAGACAAATCGTAAAGGAACGGGAGGTACAGAGCTCTATGGACAGAAAGAAGTCCAGTGACTCTGAAGCTGGTCCTAGTGGCATTAAAAGAAGAAGGGAAGTAACCCCGGAAAAGGACTTGCCTCCTCAAGTGTTAATGGAAGGGGATTCCCCTTCTAAACACTAACACTCTCTCTCCCCTCCTCCCATCCCATCAATCATCACCAGATCTTCAATAAAAGTAAGTGTCATGTAATTGTGCATGCCTTTTTCAGTTTGTGTGTACTAAAATTAACATTTTTTGTGGTTAAAAATTTTTTTTTCATACTTTTGGGTGTCTTGCACGGATTAATTTTATTTCCATTATTTCTTATGGGGAAAATTAATTCGCATAGCGAACATTTCGCATAACGACCAGCCCTCTTGCACGGATTAAGTTCGCTATGCGGGGGTCCACTGTATATAATACTATATGCTCCTTACCAAGATATGGTTCCATCATTGTTCTAACCACATCACCAGAGATACCCAGTAGCTTCCTGGTATCTCGCAATGTATTACTTCCAGTGTACACAAATATATCCAATTCAAGACCACTGTAGCAATCACAAGCACAAACAACTTTATACCAAAGCGTTTCCTCTTGCTTGGTATGTACTGCTTGAATGACAGTCTTCCTTTGAACAGAATCAGAGACTCATCAATAACAAGCTTCCTGAAGGGATACAAATACATGTTGAATTTCTGTTTCAGATACACAAACACATTCCTAATCTTACATAACCTGTCGTTTCTGTCAGGCCTAGTTTTGTCTGGGATGTGAAGCATACGTAATAGTAGCACAAATTGACTTACTCCTATTATATCATTGAAACCTGGGGTTGCAATTAGGCAGTCTGTTGACCAGTATTATTTGACACTGTGCTTATACACATGTGGCATAAGCATTATTGTGGCAAAGAAAAGATACATCTCAGCCACAGTTGTCTCCTTCCATTGGTGTAGGTGTGATTTTGGCGAAAGTATTGTGTTTGTCATGGTGTAATCGAAGTATATGTTGCTTTCCCTGACAATAATTTCAATCGGGTTCGTCAACGAATAACTCGAAACATTCCAGTTCAGTGGCATTGTTCCCAAGATGGCCATATTCCACTTTGACTTTCATCAAAGTGATGGGGATTGGGAACAAAATTGGCAGCTTCCTGCCAATAATCCCAGGTGCGGTCTGCTGGTGGGTTCTGGATACTGACAGGTGGTTGTGGTTGGAGAGGTTGTGGTTGTGGAGGTTGGTGTGGTGGGTGGGTGGGGGATGGTGGCCTTTGTTGTAGTTCAGCTGAGTCAGCAGCGTGGGTGGCAGCATGGCCCACTGCTGGTGCCTCATGGCTGGCACCACCACTACCACCAACAGATGCATGCACATTTTACATCTCAATTGCAACAATATCATCTTCATTTTCACTATCTTTTCCGTTTGTACAGCCACGGGATGTACTCGATGTACTCCTTTCCCTTGGAATAGCATATGGCATACTACCAGACGCATATACCGTCGTATATACTGACACTTCACTGGAGAATATTCTGTTTCACTCTCGCTACTGGAACTGTTTTCGAGAGTTTGGAGTTCATATTCACTATCGTCACCATTGCTCACATCTGAGTCCTGGATATGGGAAAATACGAGTTTCCTCTTTTGTTCTGGCACAACTGAACATGAACAAGATTGCCCAGCACCAGAGGTGGAAGGTTGAGGGTCATCTGGATTTTCTTCACTTGCCGGAATTATGGTCATTAGTTTCGGTCACAACCTCATCAAAACCTTGAAACTTGTCTTCACTGACACTTCCATCTGTATTAGAACTGTCACTGGGAACAAGTGTCCCAGTCTGCCGAGGAGTGAGAAGTTTCTTAATGCGAGGCATGGTGAGCAAGGTGTACTAAAATGGCGTTCCCACGATGCACCACTTGGTCCCCAAATTTTTTCCTACCGTGCACACTGACCATGCAGACCCATTCTCTCGCATCTAGGCCTACCAGCTGTTTCCCACTTAATTTGAAGCCGCTAGAATTTACGCGTATTAGTACAGCACCAACCCTGGCGCACAAGCCATTATAGTACGGCACCAACCCTGAAAGGGTTAAACTATCATGGGACCTGTCAATCAGCAGTACTATTGATATTTCAGCAAGGCCTAGGAACTAGAGTGCCAGAAAATCATTGCTGTACCTGTATCAAAATACACAAACGCCAGTAAAATTGATATCACATCAGTTGGCGAAAAATTAAAATAGGCTTTGGGTGATCTATTCACTGTTTTAATAAATATTATATACCAAAAAAATATTACATAAAATTTATTTAATTTAAGCTTTCCAAAAAACCTACATTCCATGACCGCAGTATTAATTAACCCTTTGACTGTTTCGGTCGTATATATGTCTTACGAGGTACCGCGTTTGACATGTATATGCTCATAAATTCTAGCGACTTCAAATCAAGCAGGAGAAAGCTGGTAGACCCACATGTGAGAGAATGGGTCTGTGTGGTCAGTGTGCATATAAAAAAAATCCTGGAGCATGCAGTGCATAATGAGAAAAAAAAAACTGCGACCGTTTTTTTTTCCCCCCAATTAAAATGCCGAATTTGTGGTCTATTTCCGTATAGTATTTATGGTTGTATTCTTGTTTTCTTGGTCTCATTTGATAGAATGGAAAACATATAGAAATAGAGGTGATTTTGATTGGTTTTACTATAAAAAGAACCTGGAAATGGAGCTCGAAGTAGGGGAAATGTTTGATTTTTGCCGATGCTCAAAAGTAAACAAATGTCATTGTCCAATAAATGTCCAACTAACCATTCTAATATGCAGTCATGAATGGGTTGACATTATTTATACAATTATTACAATATTGCAGTAGTCTGCATAACAGTAAATCTTCTATTTTTTTGTTTGAATAAAAATTCAAAATAGAAAGCAAGAGTAATATCAGAGGGGCCTGGAGACATGACTGATGAACAAAGAAAATGTTATTTTAGAGCCAGGAATGTCTGCAATGTTCATTCTGGACCTTATTTTGAAATTGTCATATTTTTTAATTTTCGTAAAATTGGCCAAATTGCACATTTCTGACCATGTTATTGGGTAGTTGAAATTGGTAAATGGGCAGTGTCTTGTGCTCACTCGATAGAAAAGATGGAGTTCTAAAGAAATAGCTATGAATTTGGTCGACTGGAACAATGGAATTAGCCTAAAATAGGGCTCAAAGTGGGCGAAATTGTCGATTTGTAAATATCACAGTGGTTGCTAACTTCGCGAGTGTAATTCCGTCAGTTTTCCCATCAAATTTTGTTTTTTTTTGGTGTCATTACAATCGGGAAAAGATTCTCTATCATTTCATAAGAAAGAAATTTTTTTTTTTGCGACACCGGGAGACACCTCATGATTGGGGGTTGCGACAGTCAAGGGGTTAATACCCCTTCCCTCTCCCACATAAGATATATACAGAAAAAATCATGTAGACATGCATACAAAAATTTCTTAAATTCTTGACCTAATGACCTACATCTGTTGACTCTTATTATCCATTGTTGGCACCTTGCTTTTACCATTTAAGTGTTATTTTTAACAAATTGTTGACATGAACAAAATTTGTAAGCCATGTAATATTGAAATATAAACTTTCACACTGAAGTGAATGGATTGTATGCAGAGCATGAGGGAAATCAGCACTAAGTGATCCTGGCTCATTTGGTAGCATGTAGCATATTTTTAACCCTTTTACTGTCCAGACCCTTAAAATTAATATTGCTCCCAGTGCTGCCCCCCACAAATGGTAGAGGATTTTTCTTCTAAAGGTAATGACACCAAAAATATGAAATTTGATGGAAAACTTAAAGAATCACACTGGTACAGAATTAGTGGTTTGGGCACAATCTGTGCATTGGCAATTTTGCATACTTTGAGCCCTGTTAAACCAGTTCCATTGCTCCACTCAGTCAAATTCTTAGCTATTTCGCTGGTATGCCTTCCATTCTATTGATTGAGCACAATCGATAGAACTATTTTTAGGGAAATGCTACAATGTAAGTCAGATTAAATAGTGGACTGTAATGGGACTTGTATTGAAAGACAGCTTTCACCTACACAGCCATCCCTATAGGCAATGTCTTGAGAAGCTGTCGTATGTACTCCCTAAGGGCTGAAAATAAAAATGTTATAAGTTTAATTACCCCTAGGGGGTGTTATGCGAGTATTTTCACAACAATACAGTGGACCCCCGCCTTATGATGTTAATCCGTTCATGAGAGCTCATCGTAAGACGAAGTTATTGTATGGCGAATTAATTTTCCCCATAAGAAATAATGGAAATCAAATTAATCCGTGCAAGACACCACAAAGTATGAAAAAAAAAAAATTTACCACATGAAATATTAATTTTAATACACACAAACTTAGGAAGACATGCACAATTATAATACTCTACTAAGAATACAATACATGACACTTGCCCTTATTGAAGATCTGGTGATGATTGATGGGATGGGAGGAGGGGAGTATGGAAGTTATTGTTTTGAAGGGGAATCCCCTTCCATTAGGACTTGAGGTATCAAGTCCTTTTCCGGGGTTACTTCCCTTCTTTCGTACTTAGCAATTATCTCTTTCTTCATTTCTATGGTAATTTTTGCCCTTTTTCCTGCAAGGTTGGCACTAGAAGCTTTCTTGGGGCCCATGGTGACTTATTTTGCAGGTACAATCACTAAAAACACTGTGATAATGTGAAATACACCGAATATATGTGTGAATTCAACCACACTGGCTGGCTTGTAAACACTGGCATGCACGAGGCAGCTGAGGCCATGCGTCAGGCGCCCCCCGGACGAATCGTGTGAGGCGAGGCAAAATTTTTGCATTAAAATGTATCATATGGCAGATTTAACGTAGCGCAATGCCATCGTAAGGCGGGGGTCCACTGTACTGACTGGATCCACTGAATCCTATACTCATATGTGTTGGGCAAAAAAGCCCACATATCACCGGGGTATAAAGTAATCTGTTGAGCTCGTACATTATTCTCCACTGCGCAGTCAATGGAACTACAATATGTTAAACAGATTTACCTGGATTTGTGTGTCAGACCCTTACACCCGGATATAAGAACCTAAGAAAGGAGGAACACTGCAGCAGGCCTGTTGGCCCATACTATTAAGGCCCTTCACAGATCCATCCCACTAATAGAATATTTGCCCTCAAAAGAACATAAGAAATAAGGAACACTGCAACAGGCCTACTGATCTATGCGAGACAGCTCCAATTCTCCTTACCGGCTTAAGCCAGTTTCTTGAACTAGTGAGGTCAGACACATCACTTAAGGGAGGAGCACTGCATCCGACCTAGTAGATAGTCAGGTCCAACTTGCACCCACCCACACCCACTCGTGTATTTATCCAACCTGTTTTTAAAACTACACAATGTCTTAGCATCTATGACGGTATTTGGGAGTTTTTCACTCGTCCACAACTTTATTACCAAACCAGTGCTTTCCTATATCCTTCGTGAATCTGAATTTTTCCAATTTAAAGCCATTGCTGCGAGTCCTATCTATGTTAGATATTTTTAGCACGCTATTTACATCCCCTTTATTAATTCCTGTTTTCCATTTATACACCTCGGTCATCATATTTCTTTCAACACACCGGCCGTATCCCACCAAGGCAGGGTGGCCCAAAAAGAAAAACAAAAGTTTCCCTTTTTGAATTTAGTACATGTAATTTATATGGGAGAAGAGGTTGCTAGCCCCTTGCTCCTAGCATTTTAGTCGCCTCTTACAACACGCATGGCTTACGGAGGAAGAATTCTGTTCCACTTCCCCATAGATGTAAGAGGAAATAAACAAGAACAAGAACTAGAAAGAAAATAGAAGAAAACCCAGAGGGGTGTGTATATACAGTGGACCCCCGCATAACGATGGCATCACATAGCGATTTTTCCGCATACCGATTACTTTTATCGCAAAATTTTTGCCGCGCATACCGATTAAAAACCCGCTTACCGATTTTCGTCCGAGACGCGTCCAATGTGCCCTCAGCCAGCCTCACATGTGCCGGCCGTCCCATTGTTTACCAGCCAGCCTCCGCGGTAACATCCAAGCATACACTCGGAATATTTCGTATTATTACAGTGTTTTCGGTGCTGTTTCTGGAAAATAAGTGACCATGGGCCCCAAGAAAGCTTCTAGTGCCAACCCTGTGGTAAAAAGGGTGAGAATTAGTATGGAAATTAAGAAAGATTTTGAAGGGTTTGGGCTAACCCTGAGAAGCCTATGCCAGTTGTGGAATCCATTGTGCCTACTTCAAAGATTAAGGAAATGTGTGCACAGTGGGTTGAACTGCAAACCTTTATAGATGAAAATCACCCTGACACAGCTGTTGCAAGCCGTGCTGGTGACTATTTCAATGACAATGTTGTGGCCCATTTTAGACAAATTGTAAAGGAACGGGAGGTACAGAGCTCTATGGACAGATTTGTTGTGTGACAGAGGTCCAGTGACTCTCAAGCTGGTCCTAGTGGCATTAAAAGAAGGGAAGTAACCCCGGAAAAGGACTTGCTACCTCAAGTCGTAATGGAAGGGGATTCCCCTTCTAAACAGTAAGAAGATAATGCTCTCCCCTCCTCCCATCCCATCAATCATCACCAGATCTTCAATAAAAGTAAGTGTCATTTAATTGTGCATGCCTTTTTCAGTTTGTGTGTATTAAAATTAACATTTCATGTGGTAAAAAAAATTTTTTTCATACTTTTGGGCGTCTTGCACGGATTAATTTGATTTCCATTATTTCTTATGGGGAAAATTCATTCGCATAACGATTATTTCGCATAACGATGAGCCCTCTTGCACGGATTAAAATCGTTAACCGGGGGTCCACTGTATATGCTTGTACATGTATGTGTAGTGTGACCTAAGTGTAAGTAGAAGTAGCAAGACGTACCTGAAATCTTGCATGTTTATGAGACAGAAAAAAAGGACACCAGCAATCCTACCATCATGTAAGACAATTACACCTCAATTTTTTTTTTTTTTTTTTTTTTTTTTTTTAACAAGTCAGCCATCTCCCACCGAGGCAGGGTGACCCAAAAAGAAAGAAAATCCCCAAAAAGAAAATACTTGAATCATTCAACACTTTCACCTCACTCACACATAATCACTGTTTTTGCAGAGGTGCTCAGAACACAACAGTTTAGAAGCATATACGCATAAAGATACACAACATATCCCTCCAAACTGCTAATATCCCGAAACCCCTCCTTTAGAGTGCAGGCATTGTACTTCCCATTTCCAGGACTCGAGTCCGGCTATATAAAAATAACCAGTTTCCCTGAATCCCTTCACTACATATTACCTTGCTCACACTCCAACAGATCGTCAGGTCCCAAATACCATTCGTCTCCATTCACTCCTATTGAACATGCTCGTGCACGCCTGCTGGAAGTCCAAGCCCCTCGCCCACAAAACCTCCCTTACCCCTTCCTTCCAACCTTTTCGAGGACGACTCCTACCCCGCCTTCCTTCTACAGATTTAAATGCTCTCCACATCATTCTACTTTGATCCATTCTCTCTAAATGACCAAACCACCTCAATAACCCCTCTTGCTAATGCTTTTATTAACTCCACACCTTCTCCTAATTTCCACACTCCGAATTTTCTGCATAATGTTTACACCACACATTGCCCTTAGACAGGACATCTCCACTGCCTCCAACTGCCTCCTCGCTGCTGCATTCACAACCCAAGCTTCACACCCATATAAGAGTGTTGGTACTACTATACTTTCATACATTCCCTTCTTTGCTTTCATAGATAACATTTTTTGACTCCACATATGCCTCAACGCACCACTCACCTCAATCATATCCCCTCTAATTCTATGCCTTTCTAGAGAGTGCAAATTCAGGGCCCTCAGTCGTTCCTCATAGGGAAGATTTCCAATACATAGGATCAACTTTTATAGGTAGTAGGTTGGTAGACAGCAACCACCCAGGGAGGTACTACCGTCCTGCCAAGTGAGTGTAAAACGAAAGCCTGTAATTGTTTTACATGATGGTAGGATTGCTGGTGTCTTTTGTCTGTCTCATAAATATGCAAGATTACAGGTACGTCTTGCTACTTCTACTTACACTTAGATCACACTACACATACATGTACACGTTTATTTATACACACTCATCTGAGTTTTCTTTGATTTTATCTTAATAGTTCTTGGTCTTATTACTTTTCCTTTTATATCCATGGGAAGTGAATAAGAATCTTTCCTCCGTAAGCCATGCGTGTTGTAAAAGTCAACTAAAATGCCGGAACAATGGCTAGTAACCCCTTTTCCTGTAAAGATTACTAAAAAGAATAAGAAGAAGAAAATTGTCAAAGTGGAAGTCTGAATGTGCGTGGATGTTGTGCAAATGATAAGAAAGAGATGATTGTGGATGTTATGAATGAGAAACTGGATGTCCTGGCTTTAAGTGAAACAAAGCTGAAGGGAGTGGGAGAGTTTCAATGGAGAGGAATAACTGGATTAGGTCAGGGGTTTCAAATAGAGTTAGAGCTAAAGAAGGAGTAGCAATAATGTTGAAGGATAAGGTATGGCAGGAAAAGAGGGACTACAAATGCATAAATTCAAGGAATTATGTGGAGTAAATAAAGATTGGATGTGAAAAGTGGGTTATAGTAAGCATGTATGCACCTGGAGAAGAGAGAAGTGTAGAGGAGAGAGAGAGATTCTGGGAAATGTTGAGTGAATGCGTGGGGAGTTTTGGAATCAAGTGTGAGAGTAATGGTGGTTGGAGATTTCAATGCTAAAGTGGGTAAAAATGTTATGGAGGGAGTAGTAGGTAATTTTGGGGTGCCAGGGGTAAATGTAAATGGGGAGCCTTTTAATTGAGCTATGTGTAGAAAGAAATTTGGTAATAAGTAATACATATTTTATGAAAAAGAGGATAAATAAATATACAAGGTATGATGTAGCATGTAATGAAAGTAGTTTGTTAGATTATGTATTGGTGGATAAAAGGTTGATGGTGTAGGCTCCAGATGTACATGTTTATAGAGGGGCAACTGATATATCGGATCATTATTTAGTTGTAGCTACAGTTAGAGTAAGAGGTAGATGGGAAAAGAGGAAGGTGGCAACAACAAGTAAGAGGGAGGTGAAAGTGTATAAACTAAGGGAGGAGGAAGTTCGGGCGAGATATAAGCGACTATTGGCAGAAAGGTGGGCTAGTGCAAAGATGAGTAGTGGGGGGGTTTGAAGAGGGTTGGAATAGTTTTAAAAATGCAGTATTAGAATGTGGGGCAGAAGTTTGTGGTTATAGAGGGTGGGGCAGGAGGAAAGAGGAGTGATTGGTGGAATATGAAGTAAAGGGTGTGATAAAAGAGAAAAGGTAGCTTACGAGAGGTTTTTACAAAGCAGAAGTGTTATAAGAAGAGCAGAGTATATGGAGAGTAAAAGAAAGGTGAAGAGAGTGGTGAGAGAGTGCAAAAGGAGAGCAGATGAAAGAGTGGGAGAGGCACTGTCAAGAAATTTTAATGAAAATAAGAAAAAATTTTGGAGTGAGTTAAACAAGTTAAGAAAGCCTAGGGAAAGTATGGATTTGTCAGTTAAAAACAGAGTAGGGGAGTTAGTAGATGGGGAGAGGGAGGTATTAGGTAGATGGCGAGAATATTTTGAGGAACTTTAAATGTTAAGGAAGAAAGGGAGGCGGTAATTTCATGCACTGGCCAGGGAGGTATACCATCTTTTAGAGTGAAGAAGAGCAGAATGTAAGTGTGGTGGAGGTACGTGAGGCATTACGTAGAATGAAAGGGGGTAAAGCAGCTGGAACTGATGGGATCATGACAGAAATGTTAAAAGCAGGGGGGATATAGTGTTGGAGTGGTTGGTACTTTTGTTTAATAAATGTATGAAAGAGGGGAAGGTACCTAGGGATTGGCGGAGAGCATGTATAGTCCCTTTATATAAAGGGAAAGGGACAAAAGAGACTGTAAAAATTATAGAGGAATAAGTTTACTGAGTATATACCAGGAAAAGTATAACGGTAGGGTTATAATTGAAAGAATTAGAGGTAAGACAGAATGTAGAATTGCGGACGAGCAAGGAGGTTTCAGAGTGGGTAGGGGATGTGTAGATCAAGTGTTTACATTGAAGCATATATGTGAACAGTATTTAGATAAAGGTAGGGAAGTTTTTATTGCATTTATGGATTTAGAAAAGGCATATGATAGAGTGGATAGAGGAGCAATGTGGCAGATGTTGCAAGTATATGGAATAGGTGGTAAGTTACTAAATGCTGTAAAGAGCTTTTATGAGGATAGTGAGGCTCAGGTTAGGGTGTGTAGAAGAGATGGAGAATACTTCCCGGTAAAAGTAGGTCTTAGACAGGGATGTGTAATGTCACCATGGTTGTTTAATATATTTTATAGATGGGTTGTAAAAGAAGTAAATGCTAGGGTGTTCGGGAGAGGGGTGGGATTAAATTATGGGGAATCAAATTCAAGATGGGAATTGACACAGTTACTTTTTGCTGATGATACTGTGCTTATGGGAGATTCTAAAGAAAAATTGCAAAGGTTAGTGGATGAGTTTGAGAATGTGTGTAAAGGTAGAAAGTTGAAAGTGAACATAGAAAAGAGTAAGGTGATGAGGGTATCAAATGATTTAGATAAAGAAAAATTGGATATCAAATTGGGGAGGAGGAGTATGGAAGAAGTGAATGTTTTCAGATACTTGGGAGTTGACGTTGTCGGCGGATGGATTTATGAAGGATGAGGTTAATCATAGAATTGATGAGGGAAAAAAGGTGAGTGGTGCGTTGAGGTATATGTGGATCAAAAAACGTTATCTATGGAGGCAAAGAAGGGAATGTATGAAAGTATAGTAGTACCAACACTCTTATATGGATGTGAAGCTTGGGTGGTAAATGCAGCAGCGAGGAGACGGTTGGAGGCAGTGGAGATGTCCTGTCTAAGGGCAATGTGTGGTGTAAATATTATGCAGAAAATTCGGAGTGTGGAAATTAGGAGAAGGTGTGGAGTTAATAAAAGCATTAGTCAGAGGGCAGAAGAGGGTTGTTGAGGTGGTTTGGTCATTTAGAGAGAATGATCAAAGTAGAATGACATGGAAAGCATATAAATCTATAGGGAAGGAAAGAGGGGTAGGGGTCGTCCTCGAAAGGGTTGGAAAGAGGGGTAAAGGAGGTTTTGTGGGTGAGGGCTTGGACTTCCAGCAAGCGTGCATGAGCGTGTTAGATAGGAGTGAATGGAGACGAATGATACTTGGGACCTGACGATCTGTTGGAATGTGAGCAGGGTAATATTTAGTGATGGATTCAGGGAAACCGGTTATTTTCATATAGTCGGACTTGAGTCCTGGAAATGGGAAGTACAATGCCTGCACTTTAAAGGAGGGGTTTGGGATATTGGCAGTTTGGAGGGATATGTTGTGTATCTCTATACGTATATGCTTCTAAACTGTTATATTCTGAGCACCTCTGCAAAAGCAGTGATAATGTGTGAGTGTGGTGAAAGTGTTGAATGATGATGAAAGTATTTTCTTTTGGGGATTTTTTCTTTTTTTTGGGTCACCCTGCCTCGGTGGGAGACGACCGACTTGTTGAAAAAAAAAAAAAAAAAAAAGGATCAACTTTGTCATCTTTTGTACATTTTCCAATGCATTTATATCCATTCTGTAATACGGTGAACAGAACTGAGCAGCATAGTCTAAATGAGGCCTAACCAAAGATATATAGAGTTGAACAACAACCTGAGGACTTTTATTATTTATACTTCTTGCTATGAAACCAAGGATTCTGTTAGCTTTATTGCAAACACTAATGCACTGTTGTCATGGTTTTAGATTACTACTAACCAGAGCTCCTAAATCCTTTTTGCATCCATAATATTAAGATCTACATTATTTAATTTATATGTGGCATGGTTATTTTCATGTCTAACATTTAGAACTTTGCATTTGTCTGTATTAAACCGTTGTCTTGATTGAAGAATAACGTCTTTGAGAATGTCCACGTCTTCCACAGTCTAGAAATACGCACACTGGTACACTATTTTCCCACAAGGTTTGTCTTTCGTGGTAATGTTATTGAAGAAGCTGATCACACTTCTCTGTAAGTGTTTTGATGTGTCTTCGAGATGCTTTAATGCACAAAAACGCGTGGATCAGTGTTCTCTGTTCATTATCCCGGCATCAATGTGTCCCTTAGCTGGGTTAAAAGTAATCTAGCTAAGACGCCTCTCATTGCACTTCGCTTGGCCCCAGCACATAAAGGAAAAGCCGACATAGCATATTTCCCCTGCTTGCCAAACTTCCACTATGAGGCAATTCAGAATGTTTGATTCTTGCTGTCTAAGCATAGACAATAATGTACATCTTTAACCCCTTCAGGGTCCAAGGCCCAAATCTGAAGTGGTGCCCCAGTGTCCAAGAATTTAAAAAAAAAAAAAAAATTATTTTTTCTTATGAAATGGTAGAGAATCTTTTTGTGAAGGTAATAAAACAAAAAGTACGAAATTTGATGGAAAATTGACGAAATTATGCTCTCGTGAATTTTGATGTGTCAGCGATATTTACAAATCGGCGAATTTGCCGACTTTGACTCCCATTTTAGGCCAATTACATTATTCCAGTCAACTAAATTCTTAGCTATTTCACTAGTATTACTTCTATTCTATCGATTGAGCACAAGAAATCAGCAAGTCAACTGTTTCAACTACAAATTAAAGTGATCGGAAATTGTTAATTTGGCCAATTTAACACAAAGTTCAAAATATTCCAATTTCAAAATAGGGTCCAGAATAAACAATGTAGGTATTCCTGGAACTAAACTAACATTTCCTCTGTTCATTAGTTACATTTTGAGGCTTTACAAATAAATTCCATTTTGATTTTTTATTCACATAATGAATTTTTATTCACACCAAAAAAATAGATTTACTCTTATGCAATACTGTAATAATTGTATAAATATCATCACCATATTTGTGAATGCATATTAGACCCACCAGCTGGCGTGTATTAGACGTGTGAGGTCGTTTGTTTACTCTTGAATATCGGCAAAAATTTAACATTTCTGCTACTTTGAGCTCAGTTTCAAGCCATTTACAGTGCTAAAACCAATCAAAATCATCTCTATTTCTGTAATATGTCTTCCATTCTATCAATTGAGACCAAGAAATCGCAAATACAACTATAAAAAACATACGAAAAAACACTGCAAAGTCGCTGTTTTAATCGAAAAATCATGATTTCAGTTTTTTTCTCTCATTATACACAGTGTGCTGCAGGATCTGTTTTATGTGGTGCACACATACCACATAAATGTATTCTCTCATCTAGGCCCAAATGTACCACTCACAGTTTATCAGAGTGAGCTGAGCTCATGACGTAGATCTACGGTTTGGGCCCTGAAAGGGTTAACATGGTAATAAAATGGGTGCAGGATTTTCCTTAATTGTCCTGCTAAGGTAAGAGATTGATTGTCTCTTATTAAACTACACTACTTGCAACACTGGTCTCTTGCAAAGAGTCGCATGACCCATAACTGGTACATCCTGGTTAAACATCTGCTTGTAATTACTTGGGAAGTAAACAAGATGCTTGTCCCTTCTGAGAGGGCTGGGCCCCTCAGGGCTGAAGGGGGCTGATAACCCCTCCTTCTAGAGAAAATTTCTCCACAACTATTACAACTGTCCTATAAAGTGCACAAAAGTTGGTAATTTGGATAATTTTACACAAAATTAAAAAAAAAAAAAAATACAAATTTAAAAAGTGCAAAATACGGTATACTTTCCTGGCACTAAAACATTTCCTCTGTTCAATAATCATTTCCCCAGGCCTCTCCTATTTTACACTTTCCCTTCATTTTGAATTCATACTCGCACAAAAACAGATTGACTATTTCCCAGAAAATAAAATATAACCAGGAATGATTGGTCATGGTTTACAACATTCCAATAATATAATCACACCTACTAAAAATCCAAAAAAAAAAAAAAACACACTTAGGGGTGTAAGGGGGGCCTTACGAGTCCTCAGGAGAATCGACAAAAATTTAATATTTCCACTATTTTGAGCCCAATTTCACGCTGCTTCATCTGAAACCAACCAAAAATCAAATCCATTTCGGTAGTATATTTTACATTCTATCAAATGATACCAAGAAACAGCCAGTAAAACCATAAAAGCCATCCTAGAAAACTCATTTGCTATTTTCAGCTAAACTTGGTCAGAGGTTTGCTTTTCCCATCAAGCATCATGTGGGGCAGGACTTTTTGTATGTGTACTTTCCTCATCGCTGCACAGACCTTTCTTCTTTCTTATCTAGACCAAAATTTACTACTCACGGCTTATCTGAGCGAGCCGAGCTTATAACTTAGAACTACATGAGGGGACAATGGCCACAATGACGTAGTTCTACATGACGGCCATTGAAAGAGTTAAGGTTTAGAATATGTACATTTCTAAAAAGTAAAGAAAATTTCTGTTTTGCAGTTTTATCATAATGTAATGATTTGCCCAGTAGGGCGATGATAATTTAACTTAACCTGACTGGGAAGTGAACTGTTTCTCTGTTGAATCATGTATTACCTATTTCCAGATTTCTTTGTGAACAAAGTCAAAGATGCACCATTTTTGTTTACACCTGATATTTCAAACTAATGTTTAAAAATATTTCAGATAGGTGTGAAATCTGATGTGTGGTCACTTGGATGTATTCTTTACAACTTGGTTTACGGACGAACACCATTCCAGCACATCAGCAACACCTGTCGGAAACTCTGGGCCATCTGTAATCCCGACTCTAAGATAAATTTTCCTGAAATTGAAGATAAAGAGGTCATGGATGTATTGAAGCTTTGTCTCCAGTATAATCCAAGTAAGCGACCCACCATCCAAGAGCTGCTGGATCACCCATACTTGACTAAGCATCACACTAGCAAAAAAATACCGTCTACTCCCAACCATGTCAAGAGGATTATGAGCCAGTTGGAGCAGCTTACCCCAGATACCCTGGAAAGGGTTACCTCGGTAAGTTTTTTTTTTTTTCTTCAATGCGATGTCCATCTCCCACCAAGGCAGGGTGACAAAGAAAAATGCAAGTTTTCTTTTTACATTTAGTAATTTTTACAGGAAAAGGGGTTACTAGCCTCTTGTCCCCTTACCTCAATAAGTGTGGGCCTTTATTTAAAATAACTTAGCTATTCTTCAGAGAAGTCAGGTGGCCTGAGAAATGACGAGCGTTACATTCTCAGGTTATACACGTCAGTTGTTCTCCCTATTTCATGGGAGTTAAGTTCCTGGAGGTGATGGCAAATTCTGACTTGTGTGTAATAGGAAATTTTGGTTGTCTGAATTACCTAAAAGTTTTTTGGCTGTATATTTTTAAATTTTGCTCTGATCTGTTATATATGCAATTATGGCACTAATGCCACAAAAATGCAGGAAATTCTTTTGTCTTTACATCCTTTCCTTTCAGCATTAGGTTACGAAGGTCTTTCATCACATTCATTGTTCGCACCTCTATTTACATTCCTGAATCCTTCGTCCATAAGCCATGTGTGTCATAAGAAGCGACTAAAATGCCAGGAGCAAGGGGCTAGTAACACATTCTCTTGTATACATTAGTAAATGTAAAAAAGAGAAACTTTTTTTTCTTTTAGGTTACCCTGCCTCAGTGGGAGATGGCCAGTGCTTTAAAAAAAAAAAATTACTTTCCCCTTCCTTTAAATTTTTTTTTCTATATTTTTTTTTTTGCATTTTTTTCAGCCCATTTTTTTTTAATTTAAACAGAATTTTGCTGCGGGAAAAGGGGGGAAATTTAGAAAAAATGTTTACAAAAATTCGCCATGGGGGAAGTGGAAAAAAATTTTCTTCCCCGTAACCCCATGCAGTCATAAGAGGCTACAAAAGATGCCAGGAGAAAGGGGTTTAGTACCCCCTTTTTTTCTGTACAAATTTAAAAAAATTTTTAAAAAAAGAGAACTTTCATTTTTGGGCCCCCCTTTTCCTCAGGGGATACAGCGGTTTGTTGAAAGTATATTTTTACAAAAATTTAAATACTACCCCATTCAATTTGGAGAAGTGAGTTTTAGTTCTTGGTCATACTCCAAAAACTTGACTGATGGGCCTAAAGATAGTTTTTTTCAGCTTTTTTTTTCCGTCTTTTTTCCTTTGTTTTCTGCTTTCCCATTTTGTTTTTATTCATTAAATTTTCCCACTTTTTTTTTTGGGTCACCCTGCTTCAGGGAGAGGGCCCGGCGTTTTTGAAAAAAAATATTTTCGCTATTTTAAAAAACCCCTTTTTATGGGTGGCTTCCTGAAATTCCTGGGGTTTCATTTAGATTAAACCAGAATTTTTTACCCTGTCAATCTTTTACAAAAAAACCGGTACTTTTTAAAACAGATAATGGGATGGTAAAAAAAGCAACCATCTGCGGAGGGGGGTACTGTTTGAAAATTAAATGGAAACGTTAATATTTTTTTTTTTTGGGCCAAATTTGCTGATCCTACTTAAATATACAAACTTGAAACTCCCCTTTAATATAACATAATTTTTTAACTTTTCCCAAAGTGCATCTAATACAAAGTACTTCTTAAATTTTGGAATATTTTTTTTAACCTAGGAAACTTGGTCAGAGAAACCCGACTGTGGGGAAGATAATTTCCCAAAAACCACAGTGTCCTTTCCCTCTAAAAAAAATTTTTATGTCATCATTATATTTCTTTGGAGATATCAGTCGTCAAATGTAATGTGAATATTAGACAGGAGCATTGAACCAGAAATATTACTGGGAAGTACTTTAGCCCAACGAGAACATTCCAGGGAACTCTCAAGACTACAAAAATTTGAACTGAACCCACAGATAACAGAATTTACTAGAACTGAGGGTACAGTACTCCAGAATTGTTCTTCACAAATTTTGAGGTAATCAGACACAATTTAGAGTACATTAAACTTGAATCACTACCTCACTGAGGTACAGTAGAGTATAAATTCATGTCAATAACTAATAGGAGAGGGTATTTACTAAATTTAATTTCAACACCAAGAATTAAGTGGGATGAAATAGTTAACTAAAAAACATTCCTTAGGGAAACTGTCTTGAGCATTCTTTACCTATAACAATGTATGGAAGCTGAATACAGAAGTGTACAAGGTCTGTGCAAAATATATCCTCCTTAGAAAGCCCAATACTAGATCAGTTGTATAGCCCTTGTGGTTTAGCGCTTCTTTTTTATTATAATACTAGTGTATAAAGTGTATAAACTAAGGGAGGAGGAAGTTCGGGCGAGATATAAGTGACTATTGGCAGAAAGGTGGGCTAGTGCAAAGATGAGTAGTGGGGGGGTTGAAGAGGGTTGGAATAGTTTTAAAAATGCAGTATTAGAATGTGGGGGCAGAAGTTTGTGGTTATAGGAGGGTGGGGGCAGGAGGAAAGAGGAGTGATTGGTGGAATGATGAAGTAAAGGGTGTGATAAAAGAGAAAAAGGTAGCTTACGAGAGGTTTTTACAAAGCAGAAGTGTTATAAGAAGAGCAGAGTATATGGAGAGTAAAAGAAAGGTGAAGAGAGTGGTGAGAGAGTGCAAAAGGAGAGCAGATGAAAGAGTGGGAGAGGCACTGTCAAGAAAATTTTAATGAAAATAAGAAAAAATTTTGGAGTGAGTTAAACAAGTTAAAGAAAGCCTAGGGAAAGTATGGATTTGTCAGTTAAAAACAGAGTAGGGGGGGTTAGTAGATGGGGAGAGGGAGGTATTAGGTAGATGGCGAGAATATTTTGAGGAACTTTTAAATGTTGAGGATGAAAGGGAGGCGGTAATTTCATCACTGGCCAGGAGGTATCCATCGTTTAGGAGTGAAGAAGAGCAGAATGAAAGTGTGTGGGGGTACGTAGTTTTACTAAATTAAAAGGGGGGAAAAGCACTGGAACTGACGGACAGACAGAAATGTTAAAAGCAGGGGGGGATATGGGGTTTGGAGGGGGTGGACTTTTGTTTAATAAATTATGAAAGGGGGGAAGGGTACCTGGGGTTCAAGAGCATGTATAGCCCTTTTATATAAAGGGAAAGGGGCAAAAGAGTTGAAAAAATTATAGGGAATAATTCTGATATACCAGGAAAAGTATAGGTAAAGGGGTTATAATTGAAAGAATTAGAGTAAGACAGAATGTAGAATTGCGGATGAGCAAGGGGTTTTAGAGGGGGTAGGGGAGTGTAGACGTGTTTACATGAAGCATATATGTTGAGCAGATTTAGAAAAAGGGTGGGGAAAGGTTTTATTGCATTTATGGATTTAGAAAAGGGCATGTGATGGGTGGATAGAGGACAATGGGGGCAGATGTTGCAATATGTGGAATAGGGGTAAGTCTAAATCGTAAAGATTTTTTTACGAGGATAGTATGGCTCGGGTTAGGTGTGAAAGAGAGGAACTACCCCCCATAAAAGAGCCCTTAGACAGGGATTGTAATTCACCATGGTTGTTTAATATATTTTTTAGTGGGGGTTTTAAAAAAAGTAAATGCCCAGGGTTTTGGGAGAGGGGTGGGGTTAAAAACCTTTTATTTTACTTATACGCTAATAAACAGAAAATTTTTGGGGGAAAGCATTAGTATGCAGAAGCAAGCATCCTAGCCGCATAACCTGCCTTTTAGTTAGTATGCTAGTTTAAATCCTATCGACTGCACCCTTTAAATTACAAAATTTACAGAAAACTAAATGGTACACTTTTCTGGTTGGACCATACTGATGGGCCGGCGCTTCCTTTTGGGTGACAGGGGCGGAGCGCGAACCTCCCAACAACTTATCTAATGACCCACCCCGGGTTAGAGTTTCACAAAAAATAGAAGAGCAGAAAGGTACAATACCGTACTGGGAAAAAAACAACAACAAAAAAACATAGGAGAGATAACTTTCCATAACAATATCGTCCGACTTGGATCATTTACAAAGTCACTGTAAATGGTCCAAGTCGGACCGAAACATTGTAAACTCTCTCGTGTGCGGGTTATAGTGTAAAAAAAATAATAAACTAACATTCCTGGTCTATTAAATGCCCTGAAATTCACCAAATGCTCGCATATTCTGTTGCATTTTGTAAATTTTTTTTTTCAAATCTCTTTTGAACACGAGTGGGAAAAATTTTTAAAAGCTACTAATAATTAAACATTCTTTCCCGTCATTCATTATTGATTTTATAAATATTAAATTATGGGGAATCAAATACAAAATGGGAATTGACAGTTACTTTTTGCTGATGATACTGTGCTTATGGGAGATTCTAAAGAAAAATTTCAAAGGTTAGTGGACGAGTTTGGGAGTGTGTAAAGGTAGAAAGTTGAAAGTGAACATAGAAAAGAGTAAGGTGATGAGGAAATCAAATGATTTAGATAAAGAAAAACTGGATATCAAATGGGGAGGAGGAGTAGGGAAGAAGTGAAATGTTTCAGATATTTGGGAGTTGACTGTCAGCGGAGGATTTATGAAGGATGAGGTTTAAACCCAATAAATTTTGATAAGGAAAAAAGGCAGTGGTGCGTTGAGGTATAGGGTGGAGACAAAAAACGTTATCTATGGAGGCAAGAAGGGATGTATGAAAGTATAGTTGTACAACACTCTTATATGGGTGTGAAGCTTGGGTTGTAAAATCGCAGCTAGGAGGCAGTTGGAGGTGGGGGTTGATTTTTCTGTGTAAGGCATGTGCGGTGTAAATATAGCAAAAAAATTCGGAGTGTGAAATTAAGGGAGGTGTGGAGTTAATAAATTATTAGTCAGGGCTGAAGACGAGTTGTTGAGGTGGTTTGGTCATTTAAGAGAATGATCAAAATAGAATAACAGGGAGAGCATATAAATCTGTAGGGGTCGCCTGAAAAGGTTGGAGGAGGGAGTAAAGGGGGTTTTGTGGGCGAGAGGCTTGGACTTCCAGTAAGCGTGCGTCAGCATGTTAATAGGAGTGAATGGAGACGAAGGGTATTGGACCTGACGATCTGTTGGAGTGTGAGCGGGGTAATTTTTATAAGGGATTCAGGGAACGGGTATATTTATAGCCTAAACTTGAGTCCGGGAAATGGGAAATACAATGCTTCACTTTAAAGAGGGGTTTTGGGATATTGGCAGTTAGAGGATATGTTGTGTAACTTTATATGTATATGTTTACTAAACTGTTTGTATTCTGTGAAACCTCTGCAAAAACATGTTTTATGTGTAAGTGAGGTAAAGTGTTGAATGATGATGAAAGTATTTTCTTTTTGGGGATTTTCTTTCTTTTTGGGTCACCCTGCCTTGGTGGGAGATGGCCGAGTTGCTAAAAAAAAATTGCATATAATTTTTTTATGAAATGGTAGAGAATCTTTTTCTGGAGGCAATGACAAATAAATATGACATCTCATCCAAAGCTTATATCATTACATAGGTGCAGACTTGGTGGTCTGGGATCAATTTATTCTTCGGAGATTTTTTCCTACTTCGTCTTATTTGAAGCACATCCTATTGCTCATTTTAACCAGATTCTTAGTTACTTCACAGTATGCCTTCCATTCTATCCATTGAGCACAAGACACTACCCATTCATCTATCAGAAGTATTCAAGAGCTTGCAGTTTAAAAACAGGGTCCAAAATAAACACTGTAGGCATTCCAGCCACTAAAGCAACATTTCCTCTATTTGCTAATCATGTTCTCGGGCATCTCCTAAATTACCCTGGCACTCAGTTTTGAATTCATGACAAAAAAAAAAAAAAAAGTATGTACAAGTTTTACCCTATTTCTCAGATAATATATAACCAGGAATGATTGGTCATGGTGTGGGGTATCCCAATAATTGCAGCAGACCTAGTAAAAACCCATAAAGCAGACTGGGGGAAGGGGGGGAGGGCAGGTTTACCATCCTTCAGGAAAATTATCAGAAATCAAATATTTACAGTATTTTTAGCCAGTTTCACACTACTTCTGGTCCTAAACCAACTAAAATCATCTCTGGTTTAGTAATATTTAAATCATCAGCGCTCAGACCTGATATTAACAAAGTTCTTACATTTTTTATTTTCAGGTTATGAAGGAGCACTTCCTGATGTGAAGTCAAACTAAACCCTAACTTCCATCATATGTATATGCAACAATTTATTATTAAAATGTTGATGGTAAATGTAAACATGATATTTAATCACCATGAAACTGGCATTGTTCAGACAGAACTTACAGTGACAATGAAATGACTCCAAGAAATGTAGGCAGGTAAAGGGTTTTTTTAAAGGTCTGCCAGGTATGTTCCATTGATGAATTTATAGGGAAAAAGGGGAGACTGAAAAAAGAGGATGAAAAGGAGAGAAAGAAAGATGAGATAAACATGTAGCACATACTGAAATGACTAGGCACTACTATGATGGTCCTGTGACCAAAGAATGCAGTACCTCTGGAACATGTGCCCCTCACACAATTAATGAATGTTGGGCACATTTTTTATTATACAGTAGTAGTTAATTTTAAATATGGGAAGAGTGTAATAATTTTTTAGAGGGAAAAAAAATATATTTTCTCGGAGTACTGTATAAAAGTTCTGTTTATCTTAGAAGTGTGTACATAGACTTTTACCTAATTGAGGTGTTTTTCAAAAGTAAATACCATCTGATCAATACTGGAATTTCCACATGTGCATTCTAGAAAACATCTGAGGACACACTTACTAAATTGGGGTATGTATCTTGTGTATACAGTAATTAAGGTAATTGTAATGTAAGCATATATATTAGGGATGTGCCAAAGTATTAGTTTAGGCTAATTTTGATGGTATCGACATGAGGCTAAAAAAAAAAATGAATGTTGGTAAATTTGCCAATTTTGATGGTATCAGTGGGCATCATTGTCTATCTGAAATTAAGTATTGGTACTGGCAAAAGTTTTAGTATTGCCCGATCTCCTAATGTATAACATTCCTGTAACTTGATTACTGCTGTGGTGTATTGCTCTGGTATACAGTGCCTTTATGTAAATAAAAATTATAGGGTGACTTGTATTCAAAAAAACTTTTACAAGCCATGGTTGTGGAATTATTGCTTCCAGAGGTTAATACGTATTGTTTGAAACATTGCTTGCACTTTTACTTTTATTGCTTTATCAAGGATAGTAGCTGTACTTTTCTTAGTCTTGTATGTAGTTATCAAGTGATGATAGGAACTCACTGTACATCACTGTTTTTTGTTTTGTATTTTATTCAGCATGTAAAAAAATTACCATTAACAGAATTTGATTTTTTTTTTTTTTTTTTTGTTCTGGCACTAGTGTCACTGATATTTTTTTTTTTTTTTTTTTTTCTCAAAACAAGTCGGCCGTCTCCCACCGAGGCAGGTGACCCAAAAAAGAAAGAAAATCCCCAAAAAAAAATACTTTCATCATCATTCAACACTTTCACCACACTCACACATTATCAAATGCTTTTGCAGAGGTGCTCAAATACAACAGTTTAGAAGCATATACGTAAAAGATACACAACATATCCCTCCAAACTGCCAATATCCCAAACCCCTCCTTTAAAAATGCAGGCATTGTACTTCCCATTTCCAGGACTCAAGTCCGACTATATGAAAATAACGGGTTTCCCTGAATCCCTTCACTAAATATTACCCTGCCACACTCCAACAGATCGTCAGGGCCCAAGTATCATTCGTCTCCATTCACTCCTATCTAACACGCTCATGCACGCTTGCTGGAAATCCAAGCCCCTCGCCCACAAAACCTCCTTTTACCCCCCTCTTTCCAACCCTTTCGAGGGCGACCCCTACCCCTCTTCCTTCCCCTATAGATTTATATGCTTTCCATGTCATTCTACTTTGATCCATTCTCTCTAAATGACCAAACCACCTCAACAACCCCTCTTCTGCCCTCTGACTAATGCTTTTATTAACTCCCACACCTTCTCCTAATTTCCACACTCCGAATTTTCTGCATAATATTTACACCACACATTGCCCTTAAAACATGACATCTCCACTGCCTCCAACCGTCTCCCTCGCTGCTGCATTTACCACCCAAGCTTCACATCCATATAAGAGTGTTGGTACTACTATACTTTCATACATTCCCTTCTTTGCCTCCATAGATAACGTTTTTTGACTCCACATATACCTAAAACGCACCACTCACCTTTTTTCCCTCATCAATTCTATGATTAACCTCATCCTTCATAAATCCATCCGCCGACACGTCAACTCCCAAGTATCTGAAAACATTCACTTCTTCCATACTCCTCCTCCCAATTTGATATCCAATTTTTCTTTATCTAAATCATTTGATACCCTCATCACTTCACTCTTTTCTATGTTCACTTTCAACTTTCTACCTTTACACACATTCTCAAACTCATCCACTAACCTTTGCAATTTTTCTTTAGAATCTCCCATAAGCACAGTATCATCTGCAAAAAGTAACTGTGTCAATTCCCATTTTGAATTTGATTCCCCATAATTTAATCCCACCCCTCTCTCCGAACACCCTAGCATTTACTTCTTTTACAATCCATCTATAAATATATTAAACAACCATGGTGACATTACACATCCCTGTCTAAGACCTACTTTTACCGGGAAGTATTCTCCCTCTCTTCTACACACCCTAACCTGAGCCTCACTATCCTCATAAAAGCTCTTTACAGCATTTAGTAACTTACCACCTATTCCATAAACTTGCAACATCTGCCACATTGCTCCTCTAAACCACCTATCATATGCCTTTTCTAAATCCATAAATGAAATAAAAACTTCCCTACCTTTGTCTAAATACTGTTCACATATATGCTTCAATGTAAACACTTGATCTACACATCCCTACCCACCTCTGAAGCCTCCTTGCTCATCCGCAATTCTACATTCTGTCTGCCTCTAATTCTTTCAATTATAACTCTACCATATACTTTCCTGGTATACCAGTAAACTTATTCCTCTATAATTTTTACAATCTCTTTTATACCCCTTTCCCTTTATATAAGGGACTATACATGCTCTCCGCCAATCCCTAGGTACCTTCCCCTCTTTCATACATTTATTAAACAAAAGTACCAACCACTCCAACACTATATCCCCCCCTGCTTTTAACATTTCTGTCATGATCCCATCAGTTCCAGCTGCTTTACCCCCCTTTCATTCTACGTAATGCCTCACGTACCTCCACCACACTTACATTTCGCTCTTCTTTCACTCCTAAAAGAATGGTATACCTCCCTGGCCAGTGCATGAATAATTACCGCCTCCCTTTCTTCCTCAACATTTAAAAGTTTCCTCAAAATATTCTCGCCAATTCTACCTAATACCTCCCTCTCACCCATCTACTAACTCCCCTACTCTGTTTTTAATGGACAAATCCATACTTTCCCTAGGCTTTCTAACTTGTTTAACTCACTCCAAAATTTTTTCTTATTTTCATTAAAATTTCTTGACAGTGCCTCTCCCACTCTTTCATCTGCTCTCCTTTTGCACTCTCTCACCACTCTCTTCACCATTCTTTTACTCTCCATATACTCCGCTCTTCTTATAACACTTCTGCTTTGTAAAAACCTCTCGTAACCTACCTTTTTCTCTTTTATCACACCCTTTACTTCATCATTCCACCAATCACCATCCTCTTCCTCCTCCTGCCCCACATCCTATAACCACAAACTTCTGCCCCACATTCTAATACTTGGCATTTTTAAAACTATTCCAACCCTCTTCAACCCCCCCCCCCCACTACTCATCTTTGCACTAGTCCACCTTTCTGCCAATAGTCGCTTATATCTCGCCTGAACTTCCTCCTCCCTTAGTTTATACACTTTCACACCTCCCTCTTACTTGTTGTTGCCACCTTCCTTTTTCCCATCTACCTCTTACTCTAACTGTAGCTACAACTAAATAATGATCTGACATATCAGTTGCCCTCTATAAACATGTACATCCTGGAGCCTACCCATCAACCTTTTATCCACCAATACATAATCTAACAAACTACTTTCATTACGTGCTACATCATACCTTGAAATATTTATTTATCCTCTTTTTCATTAAATAATGTATACTTATTACCAAATTTCTTTCTACACATAGCTCAATTAAAGGCTCCCCATTTACATTTACCCCTGGCACCCCAAATTTACCTACTACTCCCTCCATAACATTTTTACCACTTTAGCATTGAAATCCCCAACCACCATTACTCTCACACTTGATTCAAAACTCCCCACGCATTCACTCAACATTTCCCAGAATCTCTCTCTCTCCTCTACACTTCTTTTTTCTCCAGGTGCATACACGCTTACTATAACCCACTTTTCACATCCAATCTTTATTTTACTCCACATAATCCTTGAATTTATGCATTTGTACCTCTTCAAGGGGGGCTCCTTGGCGTGGTGAAGAGGCTCTTGGTCTGAGGAATTAGACCTATCGGTCTTCCTCAGACCGAACCTAATTACCCCCCAATCTCCCCTCCCCTATCCCATCCTCCCCTTTTTCCTTTCCTCCTCCTCCTCCCCACCCCTCCCTTTTGCCCTTCCTCTTTTTGTCCTTTGGGATTTCTCCCACAGGCGCGCTATTTTCCTAGGTAGGGGAAAGGATACCGGGTCCATCCCATTCCGTTGAGGTTCTTAGCGGTGGCGTAGTTTGCCGTGGAATCTGGATCGCCTGGGGATGTCCCGATCCCTCTCCTGTATCCCGGAGTAGCTTTGGGTGTCTTTCGGGCGACGAGCGTATCTCTGGAAGCCACCTTTTGGATTCCGGGGGTGGTGGCTGAAGGAGATATGCTTTGTGGCGGATATCCGGCCGCCCTCTCTTTTGTCCACCGAGGTAGCTCGGCAGATGTGAGGTTGCTATCCCGGATTGTTAGTTTACTAGCATGATGGGTAGGGTATGGCACGGGTTCCATGCTGCATCTGCGCTACTTGCGGTGCTGAGGTCCTCTTGGGGCGCGGAGGAGATTGCTGGCCCTTTCATTCCTCCTAGGAACTATCCCTCCCCGGTCCCCCCCTTTTTTTATTATTTTTTTTATTTTTATTTTCTTCTTTCTTTTTTTTTCTTAAAAACAAAAAGAAAGAAGTAACCTAACGATGGCAGCCCTAGTCCATGAACCCACTACCCCCGGGCCCCTTCTTGATACCGCACCCCGTTCTGACCCCGCCTCGTCTTTGGACCACTCTTCAGACATTCCTCATGCCTCTGTACCTATTGCCGGTGCTTTCCTCACCCGCTTCAGGTACTGAGGCCTCGACTGACTCCTTCGATTTATCGGACCTTCGCTCTCCTCTGACTATGCTTCCGGCCTCTCCCTCTACGGTGCGGCAATTTTCAAATCGCCGACCCGTTCCACGTCGGACCAACTCTGGTCCCACGCCTAAACGCCAACGACAATTACCTGCTGATGATACTTCTCCACCTTCTCGTTTTTTCTCAGAAACGATCGACACTCCTTCACTACCTTTCCACGCTCAGTTTCAGACTGAACAATGGACTAAATTCTTCACTTTACGACCAACTTCCTCTACTGCCTATCTTTCTGACCATAGTATTGGCAAGGCACTCCTACGCCATGTTGGTAAAGATATTTCTTTTCATGCTCTTAAGAGCGGTACGCGCATCATTACCGTACAGAATGCTACCCAGGCTCATGAGCTCTCTCGTCTTTCCCATATCGATACTGTTCCTGTCATTCTTGAAAAACATCATTCCCTCAATTCTTGTAGTGGTACCGTCATTCTGCCCCATACCATAGTTAAACAACAAAATTTCCAGACATGTGGCACTGACATCTTGAACAGCTAGAACTCCAAGACCTCCCAATCCTCAAGGTAGACACTTACGTTCTTCCTGCCCGTGGGCGGAGACGATACCCTAGCAATGTGGCTCGTTTAACTTTTGACAGCCGAGAACTCCCATCCTCAGTTTATATAGCAGGACATCGGTTACAAGTTCGAAAGGTGATCCCTACACCACAACAGTGTAGAAATTGCTGGCGATTTGGCCATCCAGCGAAATATTGCAGATCTATCGCCGAATGCCCAGTCTGTGGTGCCGATGACCATTCTAATATGTCTTGCAATCGATCTCCCTCTTGCCTTAACTGTCATGAGGCTCACCCTTCGTACTCTCGCCGTTGTCAGGTCTATTTAAACAAGCGGGAAATCCGTTACCTCAATAGAACAGAAGGTCTCCCTTATGCCATGGGAGTTTCTCATCTCCGCCTCCAAGGGAGACTCCCACGTGTTTCTTATTCCCGTGTTTCAAAACGTCCCCCCACTTCTGGTATCCCATCTTCTACACCCACCTCGGTGGTTACCTCTCCCATAATCACTCCTGTATCTAAACCTTTTGCTGTCCTCGGCTCAGACATCCCTACTTCAACGCCTCAGTCTAATCTCGCTTCTTCGAGTTCTCTCTCACAAGCCTCAGTATCGACGAGACCTCGTACGACACCTCCTCCCAATCGTCCCTCTACTTCTCAAAAGTCAAAAAAAGGTCCGTTAACACCTCCTACCCATCTTCCACCTCATTTTACCCTCCCTGTCTCTGTCCCTGGTTCTTCCCCTCTCACTGGCTCAGTTACAAGTGTAGAGGTTCACCCTCCTCCTCGTACTGTACCTTCCTCCCCTGTTCCCTCCCAAGTTTCTTCCTCTTCTGCCACCTCCCAGGTTCCTGCCTCTTCTGTCCCCTGCCACGCTTCTCCAGTTCCCTCCACCCTTTCGCCCCCCCCTACCTTGGTACAGTCCAATACAGTTCCAATCTTTACTCATCCTCCCCCTACCATTCCCAATATTGTCTCCCATACGACATCTCTGAATTCCGAAACACTTGAAGCAATCTCTGAATATATTGCAGAGACCAAACCATCAATGGACACTGATCCACCTTCCGCTCTTTCTCTCTCCTCTGCTCCATCTGCGCAACTCCTTTCTTCACAGCGCACCGTTCCTTCCTGCTTGAACGTTTTCCACTGCCTCCGCATGTGGACTTTTCTAACCCTTCTAGTCCGTAGGAACCCTACCTGCGGATTTCAAGTATCTTTACATTGCCAATCATGGCCTATTTACAGTGGAATATACGCGGCCTCAGGGTAATCGGGGTGAGCTTCAGATGTTACTCTCCAGTTTGCCCCTGTTGGTGTTTGCTTACAGGAACCAAAATTACACTCTGCTGTTATTTCTCACATCTCAGGCTATAATTTATTGTATTCTTCAGATCCTTTTCCTGATGGGACCTTTAATGAAAGTGCCCTTCTTCTCCGCACTGATATTCCGTACCATCAGCTATTTGTTCATACTTCGCTGCATTACACAGAAGCCCGTATCCACTTACATAGGTGGTATACGCTCTGTTCTTTATATCTCTCTCCTTCTCGGGCATTATCTATTCCGGATATTGCCTTCCTTATTTCGTCATTACCGCCACCGATTCTGTTACTTGGTGATTTTAATGCCCACCATTTCCTCTGGGGGGGGGTCTCACTGTGATTCCCGTGGAATTCAGTTAGAGGCTTTTCTTGCCACCCACCCCCTCCATGTTTTAAATACAGGTACTCGCACCCATTTTGATCCTCGGACTCATACTCTCTCTTGCATCGATTTCTCAGTCTGCTCTTCCTCCGCCGCATTTTGACTTCACTTGGTCTGTTCTCCCGGACTTACATGACAGTGATCATTTCCCAATCATTCTTACTTCCCCTTCATATTCGCCACCTCTTCGCACCCCACGCTGGCAATTTAATCGGGCAAATTGGAACCTTTACTCACACCTGACTGTTTTTAAAGAGGTTCCTTCTTCGTCCTCCATTGATGAGCTTTTACACCTCTTCTCGTCCTCCGTTTTCACCGCAGCTTCTCATTCTATACCCCAAACTTCGGGCAGGCATTCTCAGAAATGCATGCCTTGGTGGTCTCCTGCTTGTGCTCGTGCAGTACGTTTGAAACGCGCTGCATGGGGCAGGTACCGGTACAATAGAACCACAGAGCGACTCCTTGATTTTAAACAGAAGCGTGCGATCGCTCGCCGTGTCATCCGTGATGCTAAACGCACTTGCTGGCGAGATTGTCTCCACCATCACCTCTGCTTCCTCTATGAGTGCAGTCTGGAAGAAAGTACGAAAACTGAGTGGTAAATATTCTCCTGAAACCCCGGGTCCTGTTCTGCGGGTTGCCGGTGTTGATATAGCAAACCCACTAGATGTTGCCATGAAATTGGCATTCATCTGGTCCGTATTTCTCAGGGACTCCATCTATGCCCCTCATTTCTTTCCTCAAAGTCTGCCAGAGAGTTAGCACCCTTGGACTTTTCTTCTCTCAGAGAAGAACAGTATAATGTGCCTTTTACACTTCAAGAACTGGAGGCAACACTCTTAGCTTTGTCGATCATCGGCAGCTGGCCCGACGACATTCATATTCGTATGCTACAACATTTACATCAGTCAGCCCTTGCAGTCCTATTACGCCTTTACAATCTTATTTGGTCACAAGGAGTTCTTCCACAGCTGTGGAAATCCGCCATTGTTCTCCCTTTCCGCAAACCAGGCACTGTGGGACATGAAACCTCCCACTATCGTCCCATTGCTCTTACCAGTGCAGTTTGCAAAGTAATGGAACGCCTAGTAAAAATAGACGTTTAGTGTGGTATTTAGAGACACACAACAGTCTCTCCACTCGTCAATATGGCTTTCGTAAGGGACGTTCTACCATAGACCCCTTACTACGCTTGGATACGTATGTTTGTAATGCCTTTGCGAATAACCACTCAGTTATTGCCATATTTTTTGACCTTGAGAAGGCATATGACACAACTTGGAGGTATAATATTTTAGCCCAAGCCCACTCCTTAGGCCTTCGAGGCAATCTACCATCCTTCCTTAAGAACTTTTTAACTGACAGGCATTTCCGAGTTCAGGTTAATAATGTGCTCTCCCCGGACTTTATCCAAGCTGAAGGTGTCCCCCAGGGATGTGTTCTGAGCACACTTTTTCTCCTTGCTATTAATGATTTGGCCTCTAGTCTTCCATCAAATATTTGGTCATCACTCTATGTTGATGACTTCGCTATTGCCTGTGCAGGCGCTGACTGTCACCTCATTACAGTTTCTCTCCAACACGCAGTCGACCATGTTTCCAATTGGGCCACCACACGTGGGTTTAAGTTTTCCAGCACTAAAACCCACCAAATCACTTTCACTAGATGCTCTGTCATCTCCGATCATCCTTTGTACCTCTATGGCTCCCGTATCCCTGAACGTGATACATTCAAGTTTCTGGGCCTCCTCTTTGATTGTAGGTTATCCTGGAAACCTCACATTACCTCTCTGAAGGCAACTTGTCACAGCCAGCTGAACCTTCTTAAAACCCTTGCTCATCTTTCATGGGGAGCTGATCGTCGAACCCTCCTTCGCCTACATTCCACCCTTATTTTATCGAAACTTGATTATGGTGACCAGATCTATTCAGCGGCATCTCCTGCTACTCTCTCTAGCCTTAACCCCATTCATCACCAAGGATTACGTTTATGCCTTGGTGCTTTTCGCTCTTCCCCTGTCGAGAGCCTCTATGCAGAAGCGAACGTTCCATCGTTATCCGATCGCCGTGATGCCCATTGCCTGCGCTACTATGTACGCTCTCATGATCTCCGCAATCCTTCCATTTATAGAATGGTCACTGATATTAGTAGACATTCTTTATTTGTTCGCCGCCCCTGTTTACTCCGTCCCTTCTCTCTTCGCCTTCATTCGCTCTTGTCTTCTCTTCAACTACCACATTTCTATGTACATGTAGCATCTCACTTTTCCCTACCCCCCTGGGAAGTTCCAGCTGTTCGAGTCTGTTCTTTCTCCCTCCCTGGCTCGAAAGCCCAACTGTCTACGGTCGCTTCCCGCTCTCTTTTTCTTGACCACTTTCACTCTCATTCTCATGCCATTGCTGTGTACACAGATGGCTCTAAGTCTTCTGACGGCGTAGGATTCGCAGCAGTGTTTCCGGACAGCGTCGTACAAGGGCATTTACTATCTTCGGCTAGTATTTTTACTGCTGAATTATGTGGCATCCTTACAGCACTTATCCGTATTGCATCTATGCCTGTATCATCATTTGTGGTTGTCTCAGACTCCCTTAGTGCTTTACAGGCTATACAAAAATTTGATTCACCTCACCCCTTAGTCCTCCGTATCCAACTTTGGCTACGCCGCATCTTACCAAGCATAAAGATATTGTTTTTGTTGGGTCCCTGGTCATGTTGACGTACAGGGCAATGAACAGGCAGACACTGCTCTGCGCGGTCAGCAGTACATGACCTACCAGTTTCTTATAGAGGTATTCCATTTACGGACTATTTTACTGCAATATCTTCCCACCTTCACACCCGTTGGCAACAACGTTGGTCTACTATGCTCGGCAGCAAACTTCAATCTATTAAACCGAGTATAGGTTACTGGCCGTCTTCTTATCACCAGTGTCGAGGTTGGGAGACTACTCTCTCCCGTCTTCGCATTGGCCATACTCGTCTTACTCATGGATATCTCATGGAGAGGCGTCTTGCTCCTCTCTGTGAGAATTGCCAAGCTCCATTATCAGTCAGCCACATTCTGTTGGACTGCCCACTTTATCAACGAGCACGCAGAATTTACCTCTGTCGTCGTCTTCGCTCCGCTGCTCTCTCTTTACCTTCCCTTCTCGCTGATGGACCCACCTTTCATCCAGACTCTCTCATTGACTTTTTGACAACAACTGACTTACTTCACAAATTCTGATACCTTCAGCCCTTTCTACTTCAATCTCTTGCTACCCTCTACCCCCGTACTATCCCCTGCCCCGCTGTTTTCTGTAACCTGCTGATCATCCCCCCTCCCTTCTGCCATCCAATTCCCTTGCTTCCTCCCCTACCCTGCAGCGCTGTATAGCCCTTGTGGCTTAGTGCTTCTTTTTGATTATAATAATAATAATATGCATTTGTAGTCCCTCTTTTCCTGCCATAGCTTATCCTTCAACATTATTGCTACTCCTTCTTTAGCTCTATCTCTATTTGAAACCCCTGACCTAATCCCATTTATTCCTCTCCATTGAAACTCTCCCACCCCCTTCAGCTTTGTTTCACTTAAAGCCAGGACATCCAGTTTCTTCTCATTCATAACATCCACAATCATCTCTTTCTTATCATTTGCACAACATCCACGCACATTCAGACTTCCCACTTAGACAATTTTCTTCTTCTTATTCTTTTTAGTAATCATTACAGGAAAAGGGGTTACTAGCCCATTGTTCCCGGCATTTTAGTTGACTTTTACAACACGCATGGCTTACGGAATATAGAATATATAGAATGTTAATTGAAGTGCAGTAAACCCTTGATTTGTGAACTTTAAAAATCTAGGACAAAGTTCACTGGGTTAACCGGTTCATAAACTAAGGACAATCTTAGCAAAACACGGTCATCACAATAGCCATTTCAAGCCACCTGCTTGCCCAAATCATTTTGTTAAAGGGAGGGTTTACTAACTGTTTTTAGTATTTGTTACTCAGCATGGATCATACAATAAGGTTAATGATATGAAATTCAGTACATGTGTTCAAGATGATTAAATTACTTAATTATGATATTAGTGCTCACATAGGCCTTCTTAACTCTGATTCCTTCTTTGTTATTTTTATATATTTTCTTGTTTCAACACTGGCAGTCTCCCACTAAGGCAGGGTGACCCAAAAAAAGAAAAAACTCAAGTTTTTTTATGTTTAGGAATTTATACAGAAGGGGTTACTAGCCTATTGCTCCCAGTATTTTAGTCTTCTTATGACATTCGTGGCTTACAGAGGAAGGAATTTACTCCACTTCCCTTGGAGATGAAAGGAAATACGAGAAGAATTAAGAAAATTAGAAAATTTGGGTGGGTGTGTATACATATATGTGTACTTGCCTGTGAAGTATGACCTAAGTGTAAGTATAAATACAGTAGAGCCCCACTTATATGGCAGGTTCGGTTCCAGGCTACCGCTGGAAAGCAGAATGCCATTTTTTCAACTAATAAATTATATAAATGCTAGATATATGCTAGGTACCAAGGGATTGGTGGAGAGCATGTATAATCCCTTTATATAAAGGGAAGGGGGACAAAAAAGATTGTAAAAATTATAGAGGAATAAGTTTACTGAGTATACCAGGAAAAGTGTATGGTAAGGTTATTATTGAAAGAATTAGAGGCAAGACAATAATAAAAAAGGCACAATACCGTGACTGGAACAATACACAAATAACCTACGGGTTATTTGTGTAGAGGTAACACAGAATGTAGGATTGCGGGATGAGCAAGGAGGTTTTAGAGTGGGTAGGGGATGTGTAGATCAAGTGTTTACATTGAAGCATATATGTGAACAGTACAGTGGACCCCCGGTTAACGAACTTTTTTCATTCCAGTAGTATGTTCAGGTGCCAGTACTGACCGAATTTGTTCCCATAAGGAATATTGTGAAGTAGATTAGTCCATTTCAGACCCCCAAACATACACGTACAAACGCACTTACATAAATACACTTACATAATTGGTCGCATTTGGAGGTGATCGTTAAGCGGGGGTCCACTGTATTTAGATGAAAGTAGAGAAGTTTTTATTGCATTTATGGGTTTAGAAAAGGCATATGATAGTGGATAGAGGAGCAATGTGGCAGATGTTGCGAGTACATATATGGAATAGGTGGTAAGTTACTAAATGCTGTAAAGAGTTTTTATGAGGATAGTGAGGCTCAGGTTAGGGTGTGTAGAAGAGAGGGAGACTACTTCCCAGTAAAAGTAGGTCTTAGACAGGGATGAGTAATGTCACCATGGTTGTTTAATATATAAATGGGGTTGTAAAAGAAGTAAATGCTAGGGTGTTCGGGAGAGGGGTGGGATTAAATTATGGGGAATAAAATACAAAATGGGAATTAACAGTTACATTTTGTTGATGATACTGTGCTTATGGGAGATTCTAAAGAAAAATTGCGAAGGTTAGTGGATGAGTTTGGGAGTGTGTGTAAAGGTAGAAAGTTGAAAGTGAACATAGAAAAGTCATTTTTTTTTTTTTCCAACAAGTCGGCCGTCTCCCACCAAAGCAGGGTGACCCAAGAAGAAGAAAAATCCCCCCCCCCCCCAAAATACTTTCATCATCATTCAACACATTCACCTCACTCGCACATAATCACTGTTTTTGCAGAGGTGCCCAGAATGCAACAGTTTAGAAGTATATATGTATAAAAATGCACAATATATCCCTCCAAACTGCCAATATCCCAAACCCCTCCTTTAGAGTGCAGGCATTGTACTTCCCATTTCCAGGACTCGAGTCCAGTTATATAAAATAACCGGTTTCCCTGAATCCCTTCACTAAATATTACACTGCTTACACTCCAACAGCTCGTCAGGTTCCAAATACCATTCATCTCCATTCACTCCTATTTATCACGCTCACACACGCTTGCTGGAAGTCCAGACCCCTTGCCCACAACACCACCTTTACCCCCTCCCTCCAACCTTTTCGAGGACGACCCCTACCCCGCCTTCCTTCCCTTACAGGTTTATACGCTCTCCATGTCATTCTACTTTGATCCATTCTCTCTAAATGACATTCTCTCTAAATGACCAAACCACGTCAACAAACCCTCTTCAGCCCTCTGACTAATACTTTTATTAACTCCACACCTTCTCCTATCAAATGATATAGATAAAGAAAAATTGGATATCACATTGGGGAGGAGTATGGAAGAAGTGAATTTTTTCAGAGATATGGGAGTTGACGTGTCAGCGGATGGATTTATGAAGGATGAGATTAGGCATGGAATTGATGAAGGAAAAAAGACGAGTGGTGCATTGAGGCTTTTTTTTTTTTCTTCAACAAATCGGCCATTTCCCACCAAGGCAAGGTGGCCCAAAAAGAAAAACGAAAGTTTCTCTTTTTAAACTTAGTAATTTATACAAGAGAAGGGGTTACTACCCCCTTGCTCCCGGCATTTTAGTCGCCTCTTACAACACGCATGGCTTATGGAGGAAGGATTCTGTACCACTTTCCCATGGAGATAAGAGGAAATAAACAAGAACAAGAACTAGAAAGAAAATAGCAGAAAACCCAGAGGGGTGTGTATATGCATGCTTGTACATGCATGTGTAGTGTGACCTAAGTGTAAGTAAAAGTAGCAAGACGTACCTGAAATCTTGCATGCTTACGAGACAGAAAAAAAGGACACCAGCAATCCTACCATCATGTAAAACAATTACAGGCTTTCATTTTACACCCGCTTGGCAGGACGGCAATACCTCCCTGGGCGGTTGCTGTCTACCAACCTACTACCTAGGTTGAGGTATATATGGAGACAAAAAATGTTATCTATGGAGGCAAAGAAGGGAATGTTTGAAAGTATAGTAGTACCAACAGCTTGGGTTGTAAATGCTGCAGCAAGGAGGCAGTGGAGATGTCCTGTCTAAGGGCAATGTGTGGTGTAAATATTATGCAGAAAATTTGGAGTGTGGAAATTAGGAGGTGTGGAGTTAATAAAAGTACATGTATTAGTCAGGGGGCTGAAGAGGGGTTGAGGTGGTTTGGTCATTTAGAGAATGGATCAAAGTAGAATGACATGGAGAGCGTATAAATCTGTAGGGGAAGGAAGACGGGATAGGGGTCGTCCTTGAAAAGGTTGGAAGGAAGGGATAAGGGAGGTTTTGTGGGCGAGGGGCTTGGACTTCCAGCAGGCGTGCATGAGCGTGTTATATAGGAGTGAATGGAGATGAATGGTATTTGGGACCTGATGAGCTGTTGGAAGTGTGAGCAGGGTAATATTTAGTGAAGGGATTCAGGGAAACGGGTTATTTTTATGTAGCTGGACTTGAGTCCTGGAAATGGGAGGTACAATGCCTGCACTTTAAAGGAGGGGTTTGGGATATTGGTAGTTTGGAGGTACATGTTGTGTATCTTTATATGTATATGCTTCTAAACTGTTGTATTCTGAGCACCTCTGCAAAAACAGTGATTATGTGTGAGTGAGGTGAAAGTGTTGAGTGATGGTGAAAGTATTTTCTTTTTGGGGATTTTTTCTTCTTTTTGGGTCACCCTGCCTCGGTAGGAGATGGCTGACTTGTTAAAAACAAAAAAAAAAAAAAAAAATTACACTAACATATACGTACAGCCTCTCCTCACTTAACGACCGAGTTCCTTTCCTAAGACTACGTTGGTAAATAAATTCGTCGCTAAGTAGGTAGCATATTATAATGGTAGTAGGTTTGTGCCAACTCTTCGATATTGTTTTAATGTCACCTTTGCACCATTTGTAACATTCCTGGTACAGTGGACCCCCGCATAGCGACTTTAATCCGTGCAAGAGGGCTCATTGTTATGCGAAATGATCGGTATGCGAATGAATTTTCCCCATAAGAAATAATGGAAATCAAATTAATCTGTGCAAGACACCCAAAAGTATGAAAAAAAAAATTTTTACCACATGAAATATACATTTTCCTACACACAGAGAGAAGGATACATGCACAATAGTAGAGTAGTACATGCACAATATATATTGTGCATGTACTACTCTACTAAATGAAGAATAAATGACACTTACCTTTATTGAAGATGCAGCAATGACTGATGAGACACTGTGTCCTGGGAGTGCCTTTCCTCCTGAGTACTGTAGGTCCTGTTTGGCATTTTCTCCAGAACAGGCCTTATCACACTGTGTATGCCACTACGATTCTTAAATCTCTCAAACCAACCTTTGCTGGCTTTAAATTCACCAATATGAGCACTAGTTCCAGGCATTTTTCCCTGTTCACCTGGGTGTTAGTCAACTGGTGTGGGTTGCATCCTGGGAGACAAGATTAAGGACCCCAATGGAAATAAGTTAGACAGTCTTCGATGACACTGACTTTTTTGGGTTATCCTGGGTGGCAAATCCTCTGGGGTTAATTGTTTCTTGGTATTCTCAATAAGCCACACCAACAACGGTGCTACAGCAGCAGCAGCAGCTGACGGTGGTACAGCAGCAACAGACGATGCTACAGCAGCAGCAGCTGACAGTGCTACAGCAGCAGCAGACGATGCTACAGCAGCAGCAGACGGTACTACAGCAGCAGCAGCAGCAGACGGTACTACAGCAGCAGCAGCAGCAGACGGTACTACAGCAGCAGCAGCAGCTGACAGTGGTACAGCAGCAGCAGCAGCTGACAGTGGTACAGCAGCAGCAGCAGCTGACGGTGGTACAGCAGCAGCAGCAGCTGACGGTGGTACAGCAGCAGCAGCAGCAGCTGACGGTGGTACAGCAGCAGCAGCTGACAGTGCTACGGCAGCAGCAGACAATGCTACAGCATTAGCAGACGATGCTACAGCAGCAGCAGACGGTACTACAGCAGCAGCAGACAGTACTACAACAACAGCAGCAGCAGCAGCTGACGATGGTACAACAGCACAGCAGCTGACAGTGCTACAGCAGCACAGACGGTACTAC
>NC_069413.1:11310755-11329540 GCF_026875155.1 Cherax quadricarinatus | reverse complement strand
CCCCCCAACAAAATTGGCCAAAATTTTTCTCAAGCAGAGTTAAAAGTCCGGGTAGTCACTCCCCCCAAGCTGTACCTATAAGGGTTATTCAATGGAGTATGCTGAAGTGTTCTCTCAAAAAATCTCTTAGGGTCAAGTGAGTGTCTTAAGTCACATTCAAGCACCTCTGAAACATTGCTCTGGTGTAGAGTTTTTTAAAGTTTGCAATGACCTGCTGGTCCATGGGCTGGAGGAGAGGAGTGGTATTCGGGGGCAAGAACTTTACTGTGATGAAAATTAGGTCATCCAAGTTTGGAGGATGAGCAGGTGTATTGTCCATTACTAGGAGGCACTTGAGATACAATTTCTTTTCCAGGAGGTAATTCTTCACACTAGGGCCAAACACTTAAACCATACCCCCGGCCGGGATTGAACCCGCGGTCATAGAGTCTCAAAACTCCAGCCCGTCGCGCTAACCACTAGACCAGCTAGCCACAATAAGATTCATCCAACTAGGTATATTTCTACACCATAGGAAGGTTAGCACAGGCACCTCTGTGACCACAAATGCAAGTTTTTACAGACGAATCTCCAGCTAGCGTGGCCGTGACGAACTCTAGCTCAAGTCCCTTCACTGCCGTCAACATGACTTAAGAAATCGTAATGACACGATTGCAAATAAACCATACCCCCGGCCGGGATTGAACCCGCGGTCATAGAGTCTCAAAACTCCAGCCCGTCGCGCTAACCACTAGACCAGCTAGCCACAATAAGATTCATCCAACTAGGTATATTTCTACACCATAGGAAGGTTAGCACAGGCACCTCTGTGACCACAAATGCAAGTTTTTACAGACGAATCTCCAGCTAGCGTGGCCGTGACGAACTCTAGCTCAAGTCCCTTCACTGCCGTCAACATGACAGAGGTGCCTGTGCTAACCTTCCTATGGTGTAGAAATATACCTAGTTGGATGAATCTTATTGTGGCTAGCTGGTCTAGTGGTTAGCGCGACGGGCTGGAGTTTTTGAGACTCTATGACCGCGGGTTCAATCCCGGCCGGGGGTATGGTTTATTTTGCAATCGTGTCATTACGATTTCTTAAGTCATGTTGACGGCAGTGAAGGGACTTGAGCTAGAGTTCGTCACGGCCACGCTAGCTGGAGATTCGTCTGTAAAAACTTGCATTTGTGGTCACAGAGGTGCCTGTGCTAACCTTCCTATGGTGTAGAAATATACCTAGTTGGATGAATCTTATTGTGGCTAGCTGGTCAAGTGGTTAGCGCGACGGGCTGGAGTTTTGAGACTCTATGACCGCGGGTTCAATCCCGGCCGGGGGTATGGTTTATTTGCAATCGTGTCATTACGATTTCTTAAGTCAAGCCAAACACTTCATTGAACCACTCGACGAAAATGTCCCTTGTGACCCATGCCTTATTATTAGATCTCTAAAACACACAATTTACTCTTCATAACATTGTTTTTCCTGAACACACTGAGATTTTCAGAATGGTTCACTAGTAACGGCTTCACTTTGAAATCCCCACTAGCATTAGCGCAGAACATGAGCGTCAGCCTGTCTTTTATAGGCTTGTGTCCTGGCAGTGCCTTTTCCTCCTGTGTAATGTGGGTCCTCTGGCATTTTCTTCCAAAAGAGGCCTGTTTCATCACAATTGAGCACTTGTTCAGGTTTCAGTCCTTCAGCCTCTATGTACTCCTTGAATTCATGCACATATTTTTCAGCCGCTTTGTGGTCCGAACTGGCAGCCTCACCATGCCTTGCCACACTGTGTATGCCACTACGGTTCTTAAATCTCTCAAACCAACCTTTGCTGGCCTTAAATTCACTCACATCACCACTATTTGCAGGCAATTTCTTTACCAGATCGTCGTGCAACTGCCTAGCCTTTTCACAAATAATCGACGTCATAATACTATCTCTTGCTAATTGTTTCTCGTTTATCCACACCAATAATAACTTCTCAACCTCTTCGAGTACTGGTGATCTCATTTTTGTCAGCATATTTACCCCCTTTGCAACAACAGTGTCCTTGATTTCCTTTTTCTTGGCCACGATGGAACATATGGTTGTATAGGGTTTGTTATACATCCTGGTCAGTTTGGCCACACTTACGCCACTTTCATATTGTTCAGTGATGTTTTTCTTAAATTCAATCGTATTTCTCACCTTCTTTACCAAAGGCTTGGCACTAGGAGCTTTCTTTGGAGCCATGGTAGCTTATTTAGTATTTGCAAGCACTAAAATGAATGGAATATTATGAAATATTTCGTAGGAGCAAGTGAGGAGACCTTCGCTCACTGGTAAACAATGCCACACTGACTGGGTAGGGAGGCCGCCCCAGCTCACAGCGTGCATACGCGTCCCGGACGAACTACTATTCGCGAGTCAGTCTACGATTAGTGAGCCCATGTTTTTACGAAAATATCGCTATGATTTCCGAAATTTACGACTCTCGAGCCCTCCGATTATCAAGGGACCACTGTATATTGTATGTATTAGTAGTAGGTTGGTAGACAGCAACCACCCTGGGAGGTACTACCGTTCTGCCAAATGAGTGTCAAACGAAAGCCTGTAATTGTTTTACATGATGGTAGGATTGCTGGTGTCTTTTGTCTGTCTCATAAATATGGAAGATTACAGGTACATCTTGCTACTTCTACTTACACTTAGGTCACACTGCACATACATGTACACGTTTATTTATACACACTCGTCTAAGTTTTCTTTGATTTTATCTTAATAGTTCTTGTTCTTATTACTTTTCCTTTTATATCCATGGGGAAGTGGAATAAGAATCTTTCCTCCGTAAGTCATGCGTGTTGTATGTAGTTGACTAAAATGCTGGGAACAATGGGCTAGTAACCCCTTTTCCTGTAATAATTACTAAAAAGAATAAGAAAATTGTCAAAGTGGGATGTCTGATGTGAGTGGATGTTGTGCGAATGATAAGAAAGAGATGATGATGGATGTCCTGGCTTTAAGTGAAACAAAGCTGAAGGGGGTGAGAGAGTTTCAGTGGAGAGGAATAAATGAGATTAGGTCAGGGGTTTCAAATAGAGTTAGAGCTAAAGGAGTAGCAATAATGTTGAAGGATAAGCTATGGCAGGAAAAAGAGGGACTATAAATGTATTAATTCAAGGATTATGTGGAGTAAAATAAAGGTTGGATGTGAAAAGTGGGTTTTAGTAAGTGTATATGCATCTGGAGAAAAGAGAAGTGTAGAGGAGAGAGATTTCGGGAAATGTTGAGTGAATGTGTGGAGAGTTTTGAACCAAGTGTGAGAGTACTTGTGGTTGGGGATTTCGGTGCTAAAGTGGGTAAAAATATTGTGGAGGGAGTAGTAGGTAAATTTGGGGTGCCAACGGTAAATGAAAATGGGAGCCTTTTATTGAGCTATATATAGAGGTTTGGTAATAAGTAATACATATTTTATGAAAAAGAGGATAAATAAATATACAAGGTATGATATAGCACGTAATGAAAGTTTAAGAAGAAAGGATATAAGAAAGAAGGAACACTGCAACAGGCCTACTGACCCATGCCGAGCAGGTCCATATCCCCCCTCCCCCGCCCCTGATTAGACCAATGACCCACCCCCCACTGATTAGCCCAATGACCCACCCAGTCTGGTCACCTCCACTCAAGGATGGAGCACTGCACCAGACCCAGCAGCACTAGCTAGTCAGGTCCAACTCACACCCACCCACACCCACTCATGTAGTATTTATCTAACCTATTTTTAAAACTATACAACGTTTTAGCCTGAATAACTGTACTCGGGAGTTTGTTCCACTCATCCACAACTCTATTACCAAACCAGTGCTTTCCTATATTTTTCCTGAATCTGAATTTTTCCAACTTGAAACCATTGCTGTGAGCCCTGTCTTGGCTGGAAATTTTCAGCACGTTATTTACATCCCCTTTATTTATTCCTGTTTTCCATTGATACACCTCGATCAAATACCCCCTAATTCTACGCCTTTCGAGAGAGTGCAGATTCAGGACGCTCAGTCTATTTTCATAGGGAAGATTTCTGATACATGGGATCATCTTTGTCGTCATCCTCTGTACGTTTTCCAGAGCATTTATATCCATTTTGTTTTACGGTGACCAGAACTGAGCAGCACAGTCTAAATGAGGCCTAACCATGGATCTATAGAATTGAAGAACAACCTGAGGACTTCTATTATTTATACTTCTAGATATGAAGCCAAGAATTCTGTTAGCTTTATTGCAAACACTAATGCACTGTTGTCTTGGTTTTAGATTACTGCTAACCAGAACTCCTAAATCCTTTTCGCAATCAGTAGTGTTAAGATCTACATTATTTAGTTTATATGTGGCATGGTTATTTAACTGTCCAACATTTAGAACTTTGCATTTGTCAATATTAAACTGCATCTGCCACTTCTCCGACCATTGCATCAGTCTATTCAAATCATCCTGGAGTGCTCTAGTGTCCTCATTAGAATGAATTGGACGGCCTATTTTGGTGTCATCAGCAAATTCGCTTATGTCTCTATTATTCCCTCATCTATGTCGTTTATGTAAATCGTGAACAACAACGGGCCCAACACTGACCCCTGAGGAACACCGCTTGTGACTTGCCCCCATTCTGATTTCTCCCCATCTGTGCAAACTCTGCTGTCTATTTGTCAGCCATGCCTCTGCCCAGGAAAAAATTTCTCCTCCTATTCCGTGTGCCTTAAGTTTCCTCAATAGCCTCTGGTGTGGAAATCTATCAAAAGCCTTACTGAAGTCCATATACACAATATCATATTCATTACCATGATCTACCTCCTCAAACACCTTAGTGAAAAAAGTTAGTAAATTCGTAAGACAGGAACGCCCCTTTGTAAAACCGTGTTGAGATTAATCTGTGCCTGTCAAGATGGCTACGAATTGCTTCAGCAATTGTTGATTCCATAAATTTTCCCACTGTTGAGGTAAGGCTTATTGGTCTATAGTTCGAAGTCAAGGACCTGTCACTTGCCTTGTAAATAGGTATTACATTTGCCATTTTCCACTTATCAGGCACTAGGCCAGTTTGTAGTGATGTGTTAAAAAGATTAGCCTAAGGTATGCTAAGTTCCTCTTTACATTCCTTTAACACCCTTGCAAACAGTTCATCACGGCCTGGGGATTTGTTAGGTTTTAGTTTCTCTATTTGTCTGAGGACCATGTCACTAGTTACTGCAATCGTACATTGTTTATTATCATCCTGTTCTACATAATCTATTATTTCAGGACTATCGCTAGTATTTTCCTGGGTGAAAACTGAGAGGAAGTAGGTATTGAGAATTTCACACATATCCTTATCACTGTCAGTGATCTGACCAGAGTTACTCTTAAGTGGGCCAATCTTGTCCCTAATCTTACTTCTGTATACCTGAAAGAACCCATTTGGGTTAGTCTTTGAATCCCTTGCGACCTTAGCCTCATAATCTCTCTTTGCTTTTCTTATTCCTTTCTTTATTTCTCTCTTTAATTGAATATATTGATTTCTTAACTGACCATCCCCTCTTTTGATATGCCTATATATGCCTCTGTTAGATTATGTATTGGTGGATAAAAGGTTGATGGGTAGGCTCCAGGATGTACACGTTTATAGAGGGGCAACTAATATATCGGATCATTATTTAGTTGTAGCTACAGTTAGAGTAAGAGGTAGATGGGACAAGAGGAAAATGGCAACATCAAGTAAGAGGGAGGTGAAAGTGTGTAAACTAAGGGAGTAGGAAGTTTGGGTGAGATATAAACAACTATTGGCAGAAAGGTGGGCTGGTGCAAGTATGAGTAGTGGGGGTGAGGGAGGGTGGGTTGAAGATGGTTGAATGGTTTTAAAAATGCAGTATTAGAATGTGGGGCAGGAGTTTGTTGTTATAGGAGGGTGGGGGCAGGAGGAATGAGGAGTGATTGGTGGAATGATGAAGTAAAGGGTGTGATAAAAGAGAAAAAGTTAGCTTATGAAAGGTTTTTACAAAGCAGAAGTGTTATAAGAAGAGTAGTATATGGAGAGTAAAAGAAAGGTGAAGAGAGTGGTGAGAGAGTGCAAAAGGAGAGCGGATGATAGTGGGAGAGGCACTGTCAAGAAATTTTAATGAGAATGAGGAAAAATTTTGGAGTGAGTTAAACAAGTTAAGAAAGGGAACGAATGGATTTGTCAGTTAAAAACAGAGTAGGGGAGTTAATAGATTGGGAGCTGGAGGTATTGGGTAGATGGCGAGAATATTTTGAGGAGCTTTTAAATGTCGACGAAGAAAGGGGGGGGGATAGTGTTGGAGTGGTTCGTATTTTTTTTAATCTATGAAAGAGGGGAAGGTACCTAGGGATTGGTGGAAAGCATGTATAGTCCCTTTATATAAAGGGAAGGGGGACAAAAGAGATTGTAAAAATTATACCAGGAAAAGTGTATGGTAGGGTTATTATTGAAAAAATTAGAGGTAAGACAGAATGTAGGATTGCAGATGAGCAAGGAGGTTTTAGAGTGGGTAGGGGATGTGTAGATCAAGTGTTTACATTGAACCATATATGTGTGAGCAGTATTTAGATAAAGGTAGGGAAGGTTTTATTGCATTTATGGATTTAGAAAAGGCATGTGATAGAGTGGATAGAGGAGCAATGTGGCAGATGTTGCAAGTATGTGGAATAGGTGGTAAGTTACTAAATGCTGTAAAGAGTTTTTACGAGGATAGTATGGCTCAGGTTAGGGTGTGTAGAAGAGAGGGAGACTACTTCCCAGTAAAAGTAGACCTTAGACAGGGATGTGTAATGTCACCATGGTTGTTTAATATATTTATAGATGGGGTTGTAAAAGAAGTAAATGCTAGTGTGTTTGGGAGAGGGGTGGGATTAAATTATGGGGAATCAAATACAAAATGGGAATTGACAGTTACTTTTTGCTGATGATACTGTGCTTATGGGAGATTCTAAAGAAAAATTTCAAAGGTTAGTGGACGAGTTTGGGAGTGTGTAAAGGTAGAAAGTTGAAAGTGAACATAGAAAAGAGTAAGGTGATGAGGGTATCAAATGATTTAGATAAAGAAAAACTGGATATCAAATTGGGGAGGAGGAGTAGGGAAGAAGTGAATGTTTTCAGATATTTGGGAGTTGACGTGTCAGCGGATGGATTTATGAAGGATGAGGTTAATCATTGAATTGATGAAGGAAAAAAGGCGAGTGGTGCGTTGAGGTATATGTGGAGACAAAAAAACGTTATCTATGGAGGCAAAGAAGGGAATGTATGAAAGTATAGTTGTACCAACACTCTTATATGGGTGTGAAGCTTGGGTTGTAAATGCTGCAGCTAGGAGGCAGTTGGAGGTGGTGGTGATGTTCTGTGTAAGGCAATGTGCGGTGTAAATATTATGCCGAAAATTCGGAGTGTGGAAATTAGGAGGTGTGGAGTTAATAAAAGTATTAGTCAGGGCTGAAGAGGAGTTGTTGAGGTGGTTTGGTCATTTAGAGAGATTGATCAAAATAGAATAACATGGAGAGCATATAAATCTGTAGGGGTCGTCCTTGAAAAGGTTGGAGGGAGGGAGTAAAGGAGGTTTTGTGGGCGAGAGGCTTGGACTTCCAGTAAGCGTGCGTCAGCGTGTTAGATAGGAGTGAATGGAGACGAATGGTATTTGGGACCTGACGATCTGTTGGAGTGTGAGCAGGGTAATATTTAGTTAAGGGATTCAGGGAAACTGGTTATTTTTATAGCCTGACTTGAGTCCTGGAAATGGGAAGTACAATGCTTGCACTTTAAAGGAGGGGTTTGGGATATTGGCAGTTTGGAGGGATATGTTGTGTATCTTTATATGTATATGCTTCTAAACTGTTGTATTCTGAGCACCTCTGCAAAAACAGTGATTATGTGTAAGTGAGGTGAAAGTGTTGAATGATGATGAAAGTATTTTCTTTTTGGGGATTTTCTTTCTTTTTGGGTCACCCTGCCTTGGTGGGAGATGGCTGAGTTGCTAAAAAAAAATTGCATATAATTTTTTTATGAAATGGTAGAGAATCTTTTTCTGGAGGCAATGACAAATAAATATGACATCTCATCCAAAGCTTATATCATTACATAGGTGCAGACTTGGTGGTCTGGGATCAATTATTCTTCGGAGATTTTTTCCTACTTCGTCTTTTTGAAGCACATCCTATTGCTCATTTTAACCAGATTCTTAGTTACTTCACAGTATGCCTTCCATTCTATCCATAGAGCACAAGACACTGCCCATTCATCTATCAGAAGTATTCAAGAGCTTGCAGTTTAAAAACAGGGTCCAAAATAAACACTGTAGGCATTCCAGCCACTAAAGCAACATTTCCTCTATTTGCTAATCATGTCCTCGGGCATCTCCTAAATTACCCTGGCACTCAGTTTTGAATTCATGACAAAAAAAAAAAAAGTATGTACAAGTTTTACCCTATTTCTCAGATAATATATAACCAGGAATGATTGGTCATGGTGTGAGGTATCCCAATAATTGCAGCAGACCTAGTAAAAACCCATAAAACAGACTGGGGGAAGGGGGGGGGGCAGGTTTACCATCCTTCAGGAAAATTATCAGAAATCAAATATTTACAGTATTTTTAGCCAGTTTCACACTACTTCTGGTCCTAAACCAACTAAAATCATCTCTGGTTTAGTAATATTTAAATCATCAGCGCTCAGACCTGATATTAACAAAGTTCTTACATTTTTTTATATTTCAGGTTATGAAGGAGCAGCTTCCTGATGTGAAGTCAAACTAGGCCCTAACTTCCATCATATGTATATGCAACAATTTATTATTAAAATGTTGATGGTACTGTAAACATGATATTTAATCACCATGAAACTGGCATTGTTCAGACAGAACTACAGTGGACAATGAAATGATCTCCAAGAAATGTAGGGCAGGTAGGGTTTTTTTATGGTCTGCCAGGTATGTTCCATTGATGAATTTATAGGGAAAGGAGAGACTGAAAAAAGAGGATGAAAAGGAGAGAAAGAAAGAGTGAGATAAACATGTAGCACATACTGAAATGACTAGGCACTACTATGATGGTCCTGTGACCAAAGAATGCAGTACCTCTGGTAACATGTGCCCCTCACACAATTATTGAATGTTGGTCACATTTTTTATTATACAGTAGTAGTTAATTTTAAATATGGGAAGAGTGTAATAATTTTTAGAGGTAAAAAAAATATATTTTCTCGGAGTACTGTATACAGTTCTGTTTTATCTTAGAAGTGTATACATAGACTTTTACCTAATTGAGGTGTTTCAGAAAAGTAAATACCATCTGATCAATACTGGAATTTCCACATGTGCATTCTAGATAAACATGCTGAGGACACACGTTACTAAATTGGGGTATGTATCTTGTGTATACAGTAATTAAGGTAATTGTAATGTAAGCATATATATTAGGGATGTGCCAAAGTATTAGTTTAGGCTAATTTTGATGGTATCGACATGAGGCTAAAAAAAAAAAATGAATATTGGTATTAGCCAATTTTGATGGTATCAGTGGGCATCATTGTCTATCTGAAATTAAGTATTGGTACTGGCAAAAGTTTTAGTATTGCCCGATCTCCTAATGTATAACATTCCTGTAACTTGATTACTGCTGTGGTGTATTGCTCTGGTATACAGTGCCTTTATGTAAATATAAAAATTATAGGATGACTTGTATTCAAAAAGCTTTCACAAGCATGGTTGTGGAATTATTGCTTCCAGAGGTTAATACGTATTGTTGAAACATTGCTTGCACTTTTACTTTTATTGCTTTATCAAGGATAGTAGCTGTACTTTTCTTAGTCTTGTATGTAGTTATCAAGTGATGATAGGAACTCACTGTACATCACTGTTTTTGTTTGTATTTTATTCAGCATGTAAAAATATTACCATTAACAGAATTTGATTTTTTTTTTTTTTTTTTTGTTCTGGCACTAGTGTCACTGATATTTTTTTTTTTTTTTTTTTTTTTTTTCAACAAGTCGGCCGTCTCCCACCGAGGCAGGGTGACCCAAAAAAAGAAAGAAAATCCCCAAAAAGAAAATACTTTCATCATCATTCAACACTTTCACCACACTCACACATTATCACTGCTTTTGCAGAGGTGCTCAGAATACAACAGTTTAGAAGCATATACGTATAAAGATACACAACATATCCCTCCAAACTGCCAATATCCCAAACCCCTCCTTTAAAGTGCAGGCATTGTACTTCCCATTTCCAGGACTCAAGCCCGACTATATGAAAATAACGGGGTTTCCCTGAATCCCTTCACTAATATTACCCTGCTCACACTCCAACAGATCGTCAGGTCCCAATTATCATTCGTCTCCATTCACTCCTATCTAACACGCTCATGCACGGTTGCTGGAAGTCCAACCCCCTCCCCCACAAAACCTCCTTTACCCCTTTCCAACCCTTTCGAGGACGACCCCTACCCTTTTTCCTTCCCCTATAGATTTATATGCTTTCCATGTCATTCTACTTTGATCCATTCTCTCTAAATGGACCAAACCACCTCAACAACCCCTCTTCTCCCCTCTGACTAATGCTTTTATTAACTCCCCCACCTTCTCTTAATTTCCACACTCCGAATTTTTCTGCATAATATTTACACCACACATTGCCCTTAAACATGACATCTCCACCCCTCCAACCGTCTCCTCGCTGCTGCATTTACCACCCAAGCTTCACATCCATATAAGAGTTTTGGTACTACTATACTTTCATACATTCCCTTCTTTGCCTCCATAGATAACGTTTTTTGACTCCACATATACCTCAACGCACCACTCCTTTTTCCCTCATCAATTCTATGATTAACCTCATCCTTCATAAATCCATCCGCCGACACGTTAGTATCTGAAAACATTCACTTCTTCCATACTCCTCCTCCCCAATTTGATATCCAATTTTTCTTTATCAAAAATCATTTGATACCCTCATCACTTTACTCTTTTCTGTGTTCACTTTCAACTTTCTATTTTTACACACATTCTCAAACTCATCCACTAACCTTTGCAATTTTTCTTTAGAATCTCCCATAAGCACAGTATCATCTGCAAAAAGTAACTGTGTAAAATTCCCATTTTGAATTTGATTCCCATAATTATCCCACCCCTCCCCCGAACCCCCTAGCATTTACTTCTTTTACAACCCCATCTATAAATATATTAAACAACCATGGGGGACATTACACATCCCTGTCTAAGACCTACTTTTTCCCGGGAAGTATTCTCCCTCTCTTCTACACACCCTAACCTGAGCCTCACTATCCTCATAAAAGCTCTTTACAGCATTTAGTAACTTACCACCTATTCCATAAACTGCAACATTGCCAATTGCTCCCTCTATCCACTCTATCATATGCCTTTCTAAATCCATAAATGAAATAAAACTTCCCTACCTTTATCTAAATACTGTTCACATATATGCTTCAATGTAAACACTTGATCTACACATCCCCTCCCCACTCTGAAGCCTCCTTGCTCATCCGCAATTCTACTTCTGTCTTCCCTCTAATTCTTTCAATTATAACTCTACCATATACTTTTCCTGGTATACTCATTTAAACTTATTCCTACTAAAATTTTTTTACAATCTCTTTTATCCCCTTTCCCTTTATAAAAAGGGGACTATACATGCTCTCCGCCAATCCCTAGGTACCTTCCCCTCTTTCATACATTTATTAAACAAAAGTACCAACCACTCCAACACTATATCCCCCCGGGTTTTTAACATTTCTGTCATGATCCCATCAGTTCCAGCTGCTTTACCCCTTTCATTCTACGTAATGCCTCGCGTACCTCCACCACACTTACATTTCGCTCTTCTTCACTCCTAAAAGATGGTATACCTCCCTGGCCAGTGCATGAAATTACCGCCTCCCTTTCTTCCTCAACATTTAAAAGTTCCTCAAAATATTCTCGCCATCTACCTAATACCCCCCTCTCCCCATCTAACTCCCCTACTCTGTTTTTAATGGACAAACCTTACTTTCCCCAGGCTTTCTTACTTGTTTAACTCACTCCAAAATTTTTTCTTATTTTCATTTAAAAATTTTTTGACAGTGCCTCTCCCACTCTTTCATCTGCTCTCCTTTTTCACTCTCTCACCACTCTCTTCACCTTTCTTTTACTCTCCATATACTCTGCTCTTCTTATAACACTTCTGCTTTGTAAAAACCTCTCGTAAGCTACCTTTTTTTCTTTTATCACACCCTTTACTTCATCATTCCACAATCACTCCTCTTTCCTCCTGCCCCCACCCTCCTATAACCACAAACTTCTGCCCCCACATTCTAATACTGCATTTTTTTAAAAAAATTCCAACCCTCTCAAACCCCCCCCCCCCACTATCCATCTTCACTTGTCCACCTTTCTGCCAATATCGTTTATATCTGCCTGAACTTCCCCCTCCTTAGTTATACACTTTCACCTCCCTTACTTGTTGTTGCCACCTTCCTCTTTCCCATTACCTCTTACCTAACTGTAGTTACAACAAAATAATGATCTGAATATCAGTTGCCCCTCTATAAACATGTCATCCTGGAGCCTACCCATCACCTTTATCACCAATTTCATAATCTAACAAACCCACTTTCATTACGTGCTACATCATTACCTTGTTATATTTATTTATCCTCTTTTCTAAAATATGTATACTTATTACCAAATTTTCTTTCTACACCATAGCTCAATTAAAGCTCCCATTTACATTACCCTGGGACCCAAATTTACCTACTTTCTCCCTCCATAACATTTTTACCCACCTTTAGCATTGAAATCCCCAACCACCATTACTCTCCACACTTGATTCAAAACTTCCCCACGCATTCACTCAACATTTCCCAGAATCTCTCTCTCTCCTCTACACTTCTTTTTTCTCCAGGTGCGTACACGCTTACTATAACCCACTTTTCACATCCAATCTTTTTTTTACTCCACATAATCCTTGAATTTATGCATTTGTACCTCTTCAAGGGGGGCTCCTTGGCGTGGGGAAGAGGCCTTGGTCTGAGGAATTAGACCTATCGGTCTTTTTTCCTCAGACCGAACCTAATTACCCCCCAATCTCCCCCTCCCCTATCCCATCCTCCCCATCTTCCCCTTTTTCCTTTCCTCATCCTCCTCCCCACCCCTCTTTTTGCCCTTTTCTTTTTGTCCTTTGGGTGGATTCTCCCACAGGCGGCGGCGTAGTTCGTAGGTAGGGGGAGGAAAGGATACCGGGGTCCATCCCATTCTCGTTTGAGTGTTCTTAGCAGGTGGCGTAGTTTGCCGTGCGACAGTCTGGATCGCCTGGGGATTGTCACGATCCCTCTCCGGGTATCCCGGAGTAGCTTTGGTGTCTTTCGGGCGACGAGTTATCTCTGAAAGCCACTCCTTTCGGGAGTCGGGGCGGGGTGGATGTCTGAAGGAGATATGGCTTTGTGGCGATATCCGGCCGCCCTCTTTTTGTCCACCGAGGTAGCTCGGCAGATGAGAGGTTGTATCCCGGATTGTTAGTTTACTAGCATGATGGATAGTGGTATGGCACGGGTTCCATCGCTGCATCGCGCTATTGCAGGTGTGCTGAGGTCTCTTGGGCTGGCGGAGGGAGATTGATGGCCCTTTCATTCCTCCTAGGAACTTTCCCTCACCCGGCCCCCTCCCTTTTTTATCTTTTTTTTTATATTGTTTTATTTTCTTCTTTCTTTTTTTTTCTTAAATAACAAAAAGAAAGAAGTACCTAACATGGCAGCCCTTGTCCTAGGAAACAGGCCACTACCCCCCCGGGCCCCTTCTTGATACGCGCACCCGTTCGACCCCGCCTCGTCTTTGGACCACTCTTCAGACTTTTCCTCATGCTCTGTCACCTATTGCGGTGCTGTTTTGCCTCACCCGCTTAAGGTACTGAGGCTCTCTCGACTGACTCCTTACGATTTTCTGGACATTCGCTCTTCACTCTGGACTATGTTCCGGCCTATCCTCTGACGGTGCAGCAAATTTTCAAATCGCGACCCGTTCCCACGTTCGGACCAACTCTTGGGTCCCACGCCTAAACGCCAACGACATTACCTGCTGATGATACTTCTCCACCTTTCGTTTTCTCTGAAACGTTCGACAGTCCTTCACTACCTTTCCACGGCTCAGTTTCAGGACTGAACAAAATGGACTTTTAAATTCTTCACTTTACGACCAACTTCCTCTACTGCCTATTTTTTCTGACCATAGTATTGGCAAGGCACTCCTACGCCATGTTGTAAAGATATTTCTTTTCATGTCTCTTAGAGGCGGTAAAGGGCATCATTACCGTACAGGATGCTACCCAGCTCAGAGCTTCTCTCGTCTTTCCCATATCGGATTATGTTTCCTGTCACTCTTGGAAAAAAAAACATCATTCCCTCATTCTTGTAGTTGGTTACCGTCATTTGGCCCCCCATACCATAGTTCAAACAAAATTTCCAGACATGTGGGCACTGACATTCTTGAAAGCTGGAACTCCGACCTCCCAATCCTCTAGGGTAGACACTTCGTTCTTTCCTTGCCGTGGGCGGAGGGGATGGCGATTCCCTTGCAATTGGCTAGTTTAACTTTTGTAAGCCGAGAACTCCCATCCTCAGTTTATATAGGCAGGACATCGGTTACAAGTTCGAAAGGTGATCCCGTACCCACAACAGTGTAGAAATTGCTGGCGATTTGGCCATCCAGCGAATATTGCAGATCCTATCGACGAATGCCCGGTTGTGGTGTGCGATGGACCATTCTAATACATCCTTGCAATCGATCTCCCTCTTGCCTAACTGTCATGAGGCTCACGCCTTTCGTACTTCTCGCCATTGTCAGGTTCTTTTTTTAAATATATTTTTAACAATAGGGAAATCCGTTACCTCAAAGAGGACATGAAGGTCTCCCTTTTGCCATGCAGTTTCTATCTCCGCTAAGGGAGACTCCCACATGTTATTTATTCCCGTGTTCAAAAAACGTCCCCCACTTCTGGTTATCCCATCTTCTACACCCACCTCTGTGGTTACCTATTCCTCCATAATCACTACTGTATCTAAACCTTTTGTGTCCTCGGCTCAGACGTCCCTACTTCAAACGCCGCAGTCTAATTCGCTTCTTCGAGTTCTTCTTCTACAAGCTCTGTATCGACGAGGACATGTAGACGACACCTCCTCCCAATCGTTCCCCTCTACTTCTCAAAAGTCAAAAAAAGGTCCGTTACCCTCCTACCCATCTTTCCACCTCCTCATTTTACCCTCCCTGTCTCTGTCCCTGGTTCTTCCCCTCTCACTGGCTCAGTTACAAGTGTAGAGGTTCACCCTCCTCCTCGTAACTGTACCTTCCTCCCCTGTTCCCTCCCAAGTTTCTTCCTCTTCTGCCACCTCCCAGGTTCCTGCCTCTTCTGTCCCCTGCCACGCTTCTCCAGTTCCCTCCACCCTTTCGCCCCCCCCTACCTTGGTACAGTCCAATACAGTTCCAATCTTTACTCATCCTCCCCCTACCATTCCCAATATTGTCTCCCATACGACATCTCTGAATTCCGAAACACTTGAAGCAATCTCTGAATATATTGCAGAGACCAAACCATCAATGGACACTGATCCACCTTCCGCTCTTTCTCTCTCCTCTGCTCCATCTGCGCAACTCCTTTCTTCACAGCGCACCGTTCCTTCGCTGCTTGAACGTTTTCCACTGCCTCCGCATGTGGACTTTTCTAACCCTTCTAGTCCGTAGGAACCCTTACCTGCGGATTTCAAGTATCTTTATCATTGCCAATCATGGCCTATTTACAGTGGAATATACGCGGCCTCAGGGGTAATCGGGGTGAGCTTCAGATGTTACTCTCCCAGTTTGCCCCTGTTGGTGTTTGCTTACAGGAACCAAAATTACACTCTGCTGTTATTTCTCACATCTCAGGCTATAATTTATTGTATTCTTCAGATCCTTTTCCTGATGGGACCTTTAATGAAAGTGCCCTTCTTCTCCGCACTGATATTCCGTACCATCAGCTATTTGTTCATACTTCGCTGAATTACACAGCAGCCGGTATCCACTTACATAGGTGGTATACGCTCTGTTCTTTATCTCTCTCTCTTCTCGGGGGCATTAACTATTCCGGATATTGCCTTCCTTAGTCGTCTTAACCGCAACCGATTCTGTTTACCTTTGGTGATTTTATATGCCACCATTTCTCTGGGGGGGTCTAACTGTGATTCCCGTGGAATTCAGTTAGAGGCTTTTCTTGCCACCCATCCCCCTCCATGTTTTAATTACAGGTACTCACCCATTTTGATCCTCGGGACTCGTACTCCTCTCTTGTGATCGATCTGTCAGTCTGCTCTTCCTCCGCCGCATTAGACTTCACTTGGTCTGCTTCTCCCGGACTTACATTGACAGTGATCTTTTCCCAATCATTCTTACTTCCCCTTCATATTCGCCACCTCTTCGCACCCACGCTGGCAATTTAGTCGGGCAAATTGGAAACCTTTACTCACACCTGGACTGTTTTAAAGAGGTTCCTTCATATCGTCCTCCATCGATGAGCGTTTTTACACCTCTTCTCCGTCTCCTGTTTTCACGCAGCTTTCTCATTCTATACCCATAATTCGGGCAGCATTCTCAGAAATTGCATGCCCTTGGTGGTTATCGCTTGTGCTCGTGCAGTACGTGATGAAAACGCGCTGCATGGGCAGGTACGGTATACAATAGAAGACCACAGAGCGACTCTCCATTGATTTTAAACAGATGCGTGCGATCGCTCGCAGTGTCATCCGTGATGCAACGCACTTGACTGGCGAGATTATGTCTCACCATCACCTCGGAGTTCCTTTATGAGTGCAGTCTGGAAGAAGTACGAAAACTGAGTGGTAAATATTCTCCGGACCCAGCTCTTATTCTGCGGGTTGCCGGTGTTGATATAGCAAACCCACTAGATGTTGCAATGAAATTGGCAATTCATATCTTGGTCCGTATTTCTCAGGGACTCCATCTATGCCCTCATTTCTTTCCTCAAAGTCTGCCAGAGATGTTAGCACCCTTGGATTTTCTTCTCTCAGAGATGAACAGTAGATGTGCCTTTTTACACTTCAAGAACTGGAGGCAACACTCTCAGCTTGTCGATCATCGGCAGGGGGCAGGGCCCGACGACATTCATATTCGTATGCTACAACATTTACATCAGTCATACCTTTGCAGTCCTATTACGCACTTTCAATCTTATTGGTCACAAGGATGTTTTCCACAGACCTGTGCGAAATCCGCCATTGTTCTCCCTTTCCGCAAACCAGGCACTGTGGGACATGAAACATCCCACTATCGTCCCATTGCTCTTCCAGTGCAGTGCAAAAGCAAGTAATGGAACGCTAGTAAATAGAGTTTAGTGTGGTTATTTAGAGACACACAACAGGCTCTCCACTCGTAAATATGGCTTTCGTAAGGGACGTTCTACCATAGACCCTTAACTACGCTTGGATACGTATGTTTGTAATGCCTTTGCGATTAACCACTCTGTTATTGCCATTTTTTTGACCTTGAGAAGGCATATGACACAATTTTGGAGGTATAATATTTTAGCCAAGCCCACTCCTTAGGCCTTCGGGGCAATCTCCCATCCTTCCTTAAGAACTTTTTAACTGACAGGGCATTTCCGATTCGGGGTTAATAATGTGCTTTCCCCGGACTTTATCCAAGCTGAAGGTGTCCCCCAGGGATGTGTTCTGAGCACAACACTTTTCTCCTTGCTATTAATGATTTGGCCTCTAGTCTTCCATCAAATATTTGGTCATCACTCTATGTTGATGATTTCCCGCTATTGCCTGTGCAGGCGCTGACTGTCACCTCATTACAGTTTTCTCCCAAAACTAGTCGACCATGTTTCCAATTGGGCCCCACACGTGGGTTTTAAAATTTTTCCCGCACTAAAACCCACCAAAATCACTTTCACTAGACGCTCTGTCATCTCCGATCATCTTTGTACCTCTATGGCTCCCGTATCCCCGACGTGATACAGTCAAGTTTTTTGGCCTCCTCTTTGATCGTAGGTTATCCTGGAAACCTCACATTACCCTCTCTGAAGGCAACTTGTCACAGCCGGCTGAACCTTCTTAAAACCCTTGCTCATCTTTCGTGGGGAGCTGATCGTCGAACCCTCCTTCGCCCACATTCCGCCCTTATTTTATCGAAACTTGATTTTGGGTGACCAGATCTATTCAGGGGGCATCTCCTGCTACTCTCTCTACCTTAACCCCATTCATCACCCAAAGGATTACGTTTATGCCTTGTGCTTTCTGCTCTTCCCCTGTCGAGAGCCTCTATGCAGAAGCGAACGTTCCATCCTTATCCAATCGCTGTGATGCCCATTGCCTGCGCTACTATGTACGCTCTCATGATCTCCGCAATCCTTCCATTTATAGAAAGGTCATTGATATTAGTAGACATTCTTTATTTGTTCGCCACCCCTGTTTACTCCGTCCCTTCTCTCTTCGCCTTCATTCGCTTTTTGTCTTCTCTTTAACTACCACCTTTCTATGTAAAATGTAGCATCTCACTTTTCCCTACCCCCCTGGGAAGTTCCAGCTGTTCGAGTCTGTTCTTTCTCCCTCCCTTGCTCGAAAGCCCAACTGTCTACGGTCGCTTCCCCCTCTCTTTTTCTTGACCACTTCACTCTCATTCTCGTGCCATTGCTGTGTACACAGAGGCTCAAGCTTCTGACGGGGAGGATTCGCACAGTGTTTCCCGGGCAGCGTCGTCAAGGGATTTTCTATCTTTTAGCTAGATTTTACTGCTGAATATATGCCATCCTTACAGCA
>NC_069413.1:11294955-11310255 GCF_026875155.1 Cherax quadricarinatus | reverse complement strand
ATGCTAAAGTACAACTAGGTATAAACTAATACTATAAAAAAACAAATTACAAGTGGCACCAGACCACTCTTGTTAATTGCACTAAGGTCTAATAAAATGAATTTATTGTTTATGTATTGAGCTAGAATGAGCTCAAGTTCAACTAGGTATAGTTAGTGTAGGTGTTGTCTAAGTATTGAGCTAGAATGAGCTAAAGTACAACTAGGGATAGTTAGTTAGGTGTTGTCTAAGTATTGAGCTAGAATGAGCTAAGTACAAATAGGTATAAACTTCTAATATACAAATTAAAATGGTACTTGCAATTGCACTAGGGTCTGAATACTTTCCATTCCCTTCCCCACACAGGTGTTGTATAATCCCTATGGGTTTAGCACTCCATGATTTAATACCTGAAAATGGCTTGTGGGTTTAGTGCTTAGTTTTGATAATACCTGAAAAATGGCAATTCAAATTGCAGTTTAAAGTGCATATTACATGATCAGAGAGTAGGTGACCTCACTGAGACTGAAAAACCCGATGTGCTGCTACTTAACACATGTTTGCAAGGCAATGATTCTAACACATGGTTACACATTGCAACAACCCCCACCTGAACCACACGAAGGAGTTGCTATCATTTTCAACAAGTGAAACTCATTCCTCTCTTCTAGGGGGCTCCTTGGCGTGGTGAAGAGGCTCTTGGTCTGAGGAATTAGACCTGTTGGTCTCCTTCCTCAGACTGAACAAAAAATTTACGCCCCAATACCCCCTTCCCTATCCCATCCTCCCTTTTTCCTTTCTCCTCCTCCCCCCCCTGTCCCTCCCTTATTCCCTTCCTCTTATTGGCCTTTGGGATTCTTCCCACAGGCCCACTGGTTTTTAGGTAGGGGAAGGGTACTGGGGTCAGTCCCATTCCATTGAGGTTCTTGGTGGTGGTGTAGTTTGCTGTGGAATCTGGATCACCTGGGGATGTCCCGTTCCCTCTCTGGTTTTCCCTGGGGGTGGCTTTGGGTGTCTTTCAGGTGATGAGTGTATCTCTGGAGGCCGCCTTTCGGATTCCGGGGGTGGTGACCAAAGGAGGTATGCTTTGTGGTGGATATCCAGCCGCCCTCTTGTCCACCGAAGTAGCTCGGCAGATGTGAGGTTGCTATACTGATTGCTGGTTTACTGGCATGAAGGGTAGGGTATGGCACGGGTTCCATGCCGCATCTGCATACTTGTGGTGTTGAGGTCCTCTGGGTGCGGAGGGCGATTTCCGGCCCTTTCATTCCTCCTAGGACCTATTCCTCCCCGTTCTCCCCCCCCCTTTTTTTTTTTTAATGCTGTATAGCCCTTGTGGCTTAGCGCTTCTTTTTGATTATAATAATTTTCTTAAAAACAAAAAGAATAACTTAACCATGGAAGCCTTAGTCCATGAACCTGCTACCTCCCAGGCCCCTCCTTGATACTGCACCCCATTCTGACCCTGCCTCGTTTTTTGATCACTCTTCAGACACTCCTGATGCCCCTGTACCTCTTGCTGGTGCCATTTCATCACCCATTTCAGGTACCTGGGTTTTGACTGACTCCTTCAATTTGTCTGACCTCCGCTCTTTGACTATGCTTCCAGCCTCCCCCTCTACAGTACGGCAAATTTCGAATTGCCAGCCATCCCACGTTGGACCAACTCTGGTCCCACTCCTAAACGCCAACGACAATTGCCTGATGATACTTCGCCACCTCGTTTCTACTCGGAAAAAGATCAGCACATCGTGCACTCCCTTTCCATGCTCAGTTTCAGAATGCACAATGGACTAAATTCTTTTTGGCCCAAAACTACCTCTATTGCCTATCTTTCCGACCACAGTATTGGCAAAAGGGGCTCCTATGCCATGTTCGTAGAGATATTTTCTTTCATGCTCTTAAGAGCGGTATGCTCATCATCACTGTCCAGAATTCTACCCAAGCTCATGATCTTTCTCTTCTTTCACATATCGATACTATTCCTGTCACTATCGAAAAACGTCATTCCCTCAATACCTGTAGTGGTACTGTCATTCTGCCCTATACAGTAGTCCAACAGAATTTTCCCGACATGTGGCAATGACATTCTCGAACAGCTGGAACTCCAAGATCTTTCCCAAGCCTCAAGGAAGACACTTATGTCCTTCCTGCCCGCGGGCGGAGACACTACCCTTGCAATGTGGCTCGATTAACTTTCGACAGCCGTAAACTCCCATCTTCTTTTTATGTAGCAGGGCATCGGTTAAAAGTTCAAAAGGTGACCCTACCTGAACGTGTAGAAATTGCTGGCGTTTTGGTCACCACAAATATTGCAGATCTATACCCAAATCCCCAGTCTGGGGTGCCGATGACCTTTTCTAATACTTCTTGTAGTCACCTCCCCTTGCCTTTCATGAGGTTCCCCACCCTTGTACTCTCGCCATTGCCATTTTACTTAAATGGCGAGAAATACGTTGCCTCAAAGGGGCAGAAGGTTCCCTTTAGCTTCCCTTCAATTATTTTTATTATTATAATAAAAAAGAAGCGCAAGCCACAAGGACTTTAGCGCGCAGGGCAGGAAGGAAGGGGGGGCATCAGGTGGAAAAGGGGAAGGGATGAGAAAATAGGTTGGGAAACAGGGGGGGTTGGGATGGGAAAGGGAAAAGGGGCAGCAAAAACTGAACTAAAAAGGGCGGGGGGAAGCAAAAAGTATCATCAGAGTTTGTGGAGTAAATCAGCCCTTTGTCAAGAAGTCAATGAGAGGTCAGGTTTAAAGGGGGGCCCTTCAGCAAAAAGGGGAAAGGTAAAAGAGGGGGGTAGTAAAACGAAGACGCGTTGGAGGTAAATTTGCGTGTCGTTGATAGAGAGGGATCTAAAGAAGGGTGGTAATCGATACTGGAACTTGCACGCCCAAGGGAACAGGGTGCCTCTCCATGAGATCCCCATGGAAAGACAGTGTGGCCAATGCAAGGCGGGGAGAGTTGTCCCCCAAACCCGGCACTGATGACAAAAAGACCCCAGTTAACCTATGCTCTTTTATAGAAGAAGTTTGTTACAGCAAGTTGACCAACGTTTTGCCAACGGGTGCAAAGGGGTGGGAGTATTGCAGCAAAATAGTCCAGAAATGGAACCCTCGATAGGAAATTGGTAGGCATGTCTGCTGACCGAAACAGCATGTCGCCTGTTCATTCCCTGTACGTCGACATGCCCGGGACCCAACAAAAAACAATATTTTGTTTGGTAGAGAACGGCGTAGAAAAATTGGATCGGAGAACTGGGGATGAGATGTATCAAATTTTGTATACCCTGAAAGGCAAAAGGGGAGTCTGAGACTACTACAAATTGACACGGCATAGTGCGATACAATAAGTGTGCAAAAAGGCATACATTCGCAGTAAAAATGTGCTAAAGATATAAATGCCCCGCACGAGTGTCCGGAAACACTGCTGGAATCCGCGCCGTCTGAATACTTAGAGCCACTGTGTACACAGCATGGCTGAGAAGGGAAAAAGGAAGTGATCAAAAAAAAGAGGGGGGAAACCCCACCGTAGGCAGTTGAGCTTTCGAGCAAGGGAGTAAAAAAGAACAGACCCAACGCGGAATTTCCAGGGGGGTAGGGAAAAGTGAGTTTACATGAACATATAAAGGTGGTAACTGAAGGGAAGACAAGAGTATGTAGGCAAAGAAAAAAGGGACGGAGCAAAACAGGGGCGGCGAATAAATTTTAAAAAGAATTCTACAAAATTTCGGTGCCCTTTCTAAAATGGAAGGTTGTGAAATCGTGAAGCGTACATAGTAGCAAAGGCAATGGGCATCACGGCGATCAGCAAGGATGGAACATTCGCTTCTGTTTAGGGCTCTCAAAGGGGAAGGCGAAAAGCCCAAGGCACAAACGAAACCCTTGGTAGGGATAGAGTTAAGGCTAGAGAGATAGCAGGAGAGGCCTGGAATAAATCGGGTCACCATAATCGAGTTTCGTAAAAAGGGCTGAATTAGGTAAAGCGATTTTGACGATCAGCCCCCGGGAAAAGATGGCAAGGTTTTTAAAAGGGTTTTTAGCGGGCTGTGCAAGTTCCCTTCAGAGAGGAAATGTGAGGTTTCCAGGATAACCTACGGTAAAAGGGAAAAGGCCTAGAAACTGATGTATCACTTTTTGGGGGATAGGGGGAGCCTGGGGAATACAAAGGAGATGGGAGATAACAGAGGTCTTGAAAGAAAATTTTGGTGATTTTTGGTATTTAAAAAATTTAAACCCATGCGTGGGGGCCCAAAAGTGGAAACAGGGGCGACCGCCCCCTGGGAAAACTGTAATAAGATCGTCGGGCCCCCTGCAAAAGAAAATAGCGAATCATAAAACATAGAGTGTGCCCAAATATTGGGTGGAAAAACAGAGGCCCAAATCATTTTACAAGGAGAAAAAGTGTGTGTTAGAACACACCCCTGAGGGACCCTTCAGCTTGGACGAAGCGGGAAAGAAATTATTGACTCGAACAGGAAATGTCTGTCATTTAAAAAAGTTTTTAAAGGGAAGGTGGTAGATTGCCTCGGGGCCTAAGAAGGGGCCGGGCAAAATATTATACTCCAAGTTGTGTCATATGCCTTCTCAAGGTAAAAAAAATATGGCAAAAACGAGTGTTTTAATCGCAAAAGCATTACGAACTCTACCCCAAGCGTGAAAGGGGGGGGTCTATGGTAAACGACCTTACGAAACCCATTTGACTAGGGAGAGACTGTTGTGTGTCTCTAAATACCACTTTAAAACGTCGATTTAAGAGTTCCATCACTTTGCAAACTGCACTAAAAGAGCGTGGGCGTAGTGGGGGCTATGCCCCCGTAGTACCGGTTTTTGCAAAAAGGGGAAAAAGGGAGTTTTCCCACAGCGGGGGGAAGAACTCCTTGTGCCAAATAAGATTGAAGGGGTGTAAGAGGACACTAGGGCTGCCCGATGAAATGTTGTAACTACGAAATAAATGTCGCGGGCCCCCCATTTTCCCGATGATCGGCAAGCTGAAGGTTGCCTCTAGTTCTTGAAGTGAAAAAGGGCACTTATACTGTTTTTTTGAGAAAAGAAAAGCCCAAAGGGGGTATAACCTCTGGCAGACTTTGAGGAAGAAACGAAGGCTAGAGGGGCCCCTCGGGAAATAGGACCAGATGTGTGCCAAGTTAATGGCAAGTCGAGGGGGTTTGCTACATCAACACCAGGACCCTAGAACAGGACCCGGGGTCAGGAGAGTTTTTTATCACTAAAATTTCCTCACTTTTTCCGATCCACTCATAGAAAAAGCAGAGGTGTGGAAAATAGTCTCCCCAACAAGTGCGTTTAGCTTCCGGGACAGGCGACGATCGCACGTTCTGTTTAAAATAAAGGGAAGTTTTCAGCGGTTTTTTTGTCCCGGTCCTGCCCCAAGCAGCACGTTTAAAAAGTACTGCACGAGCACAAGAGGAGACCACCAAGGCACGCATTTGGAATGCCTGCCTGGGGTTTTGGGGTATAGGAGAAGCTGCGGTAAAACGGGTTTGAGAAGTGTGTAGGAGCTCACAATGGAGGATAAAAGGGGAACCTCACTAAAAGCAGTGAGGGGGAGTAAAGCCCCAATTTCCCCGATAAATTGCCAGCGAGGGTAGGAAAAGGGGGTGAATGGGAAGGGAAGTAAGAATGATCGGAAAATGATCGCTGTCTTTTTGTCCGGTAAAAACAGACCAGGTAAAGTCTATGCAGTGGAGGAAGAGCAACTGATAATCGATGCAAGAGAGAGTATGATACGAGGATCAAAAGGGGTGGGATACGTATTTAAAACATGGAGGGGGTGAGGGCGAGAAAAAGCCTCAACGGGATCCCAGTGATCAAAATGAACCCCCCCCAGAGGAAATGGTGGGTTTTTAAAATCACCAAGTAACAGAAGTGGTGGTGGAAAAGGATGAAAAAAGTTGAAGATTGAGACACTTATGCAACATATCTTTATTATAAAAAAAAGTTTCCCCAATTTGCAAAAGTCCTAAATCTTCAACTTGTCGGTTTTTAAAACCCATTATCCAACCCGGGACACGAGCATCATGGGATCTTGTTAAAAAGAATTCTTCAAACTTGCCCAAACCCTTTTTGGACAAAAGACCTATTGACGTGGATGGTACCACTATGACCCCACCTCCCCCTGTTCGCTTCACCTCACTACGTATTAAAACCACGTCTACGGCCCTAAGCTGTTACTTTTACAAAATTGAGGGACGAACACATCGACTCCGGCTGAGGGGCTGATTACTAAACTCCCCCTCTCCTTCGCCTTTCTACTTTTTATCGGGTGTGAAGCCCCTGCGTGGCGAAAAAGTTTCTGAAAAAAATTCCCATTGTTGATAAGGTCTCAAACTTTTAACTTGCCCGGTTTTTTAACCATTTTATACATTTTGGTTCTTGTAAGAAACCAACAGGGGAAAAAAATGGAAAGCAACATCTGAAGCTCACCCCGATTAACCCCCGAGGCCCCGGGGTATTTTCCCCTGAAAAAAAGGCCATGATTGGCGATGAAGAAAATACCCGGAAACTGTAGGTAAAGGCACCTACGGACTAGAGGGGTTGAAAATCAAGTGTGGTGGGATTGAAGCGTTTTAAGTAGGAAGGAAGGGGCGTTGCAAAAATTGGGGTTTGAAGATGGAGGAGAGGGAAAAAGAAGGGAAGGAAATGAATCAGTGTCCATTGAAAGGTTTAGTTCTGCAAAATTTCTGAAATGGTTCAAGTGTTTCTGAATTCAAAAATGTATGGGAGCCTATTGGAATAGAAAAGGGAGGGTGAGTAAAGATTGGGACAGTAATGGACGTACCAAAAATAGGGGGGAGGGAAGAGTGTAAGAAACTGGAGATGAAGTGTGGGGGGGGGACAGAAAAAGGCAGAAACCCGGGAGGTGGGAGAAAAGGGGGAAATTGGGGGGGAAGGGGGGGAAGGGAAGTAGAGGGGGGGGTGAATCTCCACATTGTAATAGAGCCAGAGAGAGGGGAAAAAACTAGGTAAGAGACTGGAAAGGTAAGTTGGAGGGGGAAGAAAGGGGAAAGGGAAAGGGGCAAAGAAGTTTTAGCAATGTGGATTTTTTTGGGTTCTGAGAAGTGAGGGGCGTTGGTATTAGGGGTCGTACGAGGGCTTGTCGATACTGGGGCTTGTGAGGAAGGCGCGAAGATGTGAGAACAGACTGAGTTGTAGTGGGGTGTCAGAGCCAAATAAGCAAAAGATTAGATGCCGTAGTGGCTAGGGGGGGTAAAAAAACAGAGGAGGGGTGCCCGAAGATGGGACCCCCGAAGTGGGGGGATTTTGGGAAAAACGAGAATAAGAAACCGGGGGGAGTCTCCTTTGGGGCGGAGAGAATAACTGCCATAATAAGGGAGACCTTCTGCCTTTTGAGGAACGGATTTTACTTCATTTATAGACCTGGCAACGGGGGGAGTACAAGGGTGGCTTCATTACAATTAAGGGAAAAATGGGGGTTACTGCAAGATGTATTAGAATGGTCGTCAGCACCACAGACTGGGCATTTGGCCCATAGATCTGCAATATTCACTGGGTGACCAAACGCCCGCAATTTCTACATTGTTCGGTGTGGGATCACCTTTCGAAAATTGTACCGATGCCCGCGACATATACAAGGAGGGGTTCTCGGCTGTGAAAAAATTAAAAAGACCCCATTGCAAGGGTAACGTCTCCGCCCCCGGCAGGAAGGACAAAAAGTCTACTTTGGGATTTGGGGGATCCTGGAGTTCCAGCTGTTCAAAATGTCATTGCCCCATGACTGGAATTCTGTTGGACTATGGTATGGGGCAGAAAGAGGTACCCCTACGGGGTTGAGAGAAAGATGTTTTTCAATTGTAGTGTGTTTTTCGATATTCGAAAAGGAGAAAGATCATGACTTGGGTAGCATTTACAGTGATGATGCCATTTCCGCTCTTTAGGCAGAAATGAAAAAATCTCTACCACATGAGCAGGAGAGCTTTGCCAATACTATGGCGAAAAGGTAGGCAGAAGAAGAAGTCGGTCTTAAAATAAAGAATTTAGTCCATTGTGTGGTCGAAACAGCGGGAGAGGGAGTGTTGACGTTTTCGGTCTTTTCCCAGAGTGGGAAGGTAACGAAGGGGGCACATCAGGAGATTGACGTTGGCGTTTTGGGGTGGACCCGGGGTTGGTCCCGGGGGGGAAATGGGGCGGGCGATTCAAAAAAAATTTCATACCGTAGAGGGAGAAGCCCGGGAAACAGTCAAAGGAGAGCGGAGTTTCAGAAAAAACGAAGGGTCAGTCGAAGCCCCCCGGGACTGAAGAGGGGGGGGAAACAGCACCACAAGAGGCAGGGGGATCAGGAGTGTCCCCCAAGATGATCTAAACACAAGGCAGGGGGAAATGGGGTGCGGTATCAAGAAGGGGGCCCGGGGGGAGGTGGGTTATGGACTAGGGCTGCCTGGTTAGGTTACTCCTTTTCTTTTTGTTTTTAAGAAAAAAAAAAGAAAAAAAAAAAAAAAAAAAGAATAAAAAAAAGGGGGGAGCGGGGGGGGGAAAAGTTCCCAGGAGGGAAAGAAAGGGCCCGGGAAAACTCCCTCTGCGCCCCAAAAGGACCTCAAAACCGCTAGTAGCGCAGTGCAGATGGAACCCCCGCCATACCCTACCCTTCATGCCAGAAAAACCCCAATCCGGGATGCAACCTCACATCTGCTGAGCACCTCGGTGGACAAAAGAAGGGCGGCCGGTATCCCCACAAAGCTACCTCCCCTTTGGCCCCACCCCCCCAACTGAAAAGGGGGCTTCCCCAAAATACACCCGTCCCCGAAAGACACCCAAAGCTACTCCGGGATCCGGAGAGGGATCGGGACATCCCAGGCAAACCCGATTCCACGGCAAACAGCCACCGCCAAAACCTCAACGGAATGGGATGGCCCCGGGTGTCCTTTCCCCCACAAGGAACTAGGTGCCTGGGGAGAAATCCCCCAAAGGGCCAAAAAAAGGGGGGCAAAAAGGAGGGGTGGGGGGGAGGAGGAGGAGGAATGGAAAAAGGGGGGATGGGATAGGGAGGGGAGAATGGGGGGAATTAGGTTCGGGTTTAGGAAGAAGCGACAGGGTAAATTTTCAGACCAAGAGCCCCTTCACCACGCCTGGAGCCCCCTTTAAAAGGCTATCCCCTTTAAGGAAGGTTTCCTTTTGGGTTTGGGGAGGGCCTCTTGATTTAGGGAATTTGGGTCCATGCTCCAGTTCCCGAATTAAGCCTGAATGCCTTCCCCCATCCCCCCCAGGCGCTGTATAATCCCCCGGGTTTGCGTTCCCCCCTTTATTAAATAATTGTGGAAAAATTTTTTTTTTTTCCCCCAAGTATAGTCCTAATAGGTGTTTAATGTGTCGATATGAGTCAAAAATGTATTTGACAATAGGACAGAACCAAGAGTTCCCTTTGTGCATGCGCGGATGTGCGGGGGTAGAGGTCGACTCTGGGCATGGGAGAGCGGGAGTGTTTTGAAGGTAGCGAGGAGGCTGGGAAAGCATGGAACCAGGAAATTGGCATTCACGGCGGCCTAAGGATTAATATAGGCCTCATTTCATAATAGGAAGTGTCGTAACTGTTCCTGGTGGAGAGTGAGGGAACGTGATTTACGGGACCACCGTAATAAAGTGGTAAAATGAGTGAATAAGGGTAGGACCGGGTGACTGGCGCGTCACCATGGACTGTGTCCCGGGGAAAATTACCCTTGGTTTAATCATCACTCACCGGTCTCAGATCTTAATGGAGTGATCTCTAATGTGTATTAATAATTATGAGACATTAAATCGTCTGTGTGAATTGTAATGTAATTAATGATAATAACGCTAAGTTAAGAGAATGCGTGAAGTGAAATAAGTTGCCTTGCTCTGAGTGAACACGTTAGACCTCGTTGTTCCCGTGATGAGGAAAGTGAAGTTCATTGAGTCACGACTTCTAAACCAGGACAAACCAACGGATACCTCGTCCTGCTGGAATGAGAACCGTGTCGGTGTAGCAGGACATCGAAATGAGATGGTGAATGGAGGAAATAAGGAGTATCAATCACCACAGTTAAGTAACCTTCTAGTTATAGCAGACTGATACTGGCCAGTTAGGTATGTTGTAATTGGATAGGTTATGTGTGATCCAGCTACATCAAGTGACCACCAGAGAATATCTGGTAAGTGGAGAGATTATGTACAAGTGTTTTTCCTTGATGGATATATCCATGTGTAACCTACCCCCCCCCCTTCATTCAGTTACACTAATATAATCTATACAGTCCACAATAAATTAGTAGCACCGTACTTGTGGGTGCTATCCAATCCATACTGGTCTCGGATAGATATGGATAAGATTGTGAGGTCGAAGGGACCACCTGCCATGACCAGGGGTGGTTAAGTTTTCTCACATGTCTACACGGGGTGACTACGGTAAACAATATGGTTGTCTCCCAATGAGATTACTTGTATGTATATAATGTTGAGGTACATACAGGTAATCACTTCTAGAAAATTTTCCATAATAATAATCCCTTATGCTATGGCAGTTTCTCGTCTCTGCCTCCAAGGGAGACTACCCCGTGTTTCTTATTCTTGCGTTTCTAAACATCCCCCCACTTCTGGGGTCCCATCTTCTGCAGCCTCCTCTGTGGTTACCTCTTCCATAGTCACTCCTGTATCTAATTCATTTGCTGTCCTGGGCTCAGATGTCCCTACTTCAACACTTGTCTGTTCTCACATCTTTGTGTTCTCCCTCACAAGCCCCGGTATTGACAAGACCTCATACAACACCTACCAATTGCCCCTCTACTTCTCAGAAGTCCAAAAAACCCCCATTGCTCAAATCATCTTTGCCCCTCCTTCCCTTCTTCCACTTCCACATTTTACTTTTCCAGTCTCTGCCTGGTTCTTTCCCTCTCACTGGCTCTATTAAACAAGTGTGGAGGTTCATCTCCTCCTCGTACTGTGCCTTCCTCCCCTGTCCCCTCCCAAGTTACTCCTCTTCTGCTGTCTCCCAGGTTTCTGCCTCTTCTGTTCCCTCCCACTTCTTCTCCAATTCCCTACATGCTTTTGTCCCCCCCCCGTACTTTAGTACAGTCCATTACTGTCCCAATCTTTACTCACCCTCCTCCTCCTGTCTCCAACATTGTCTCCCATACAACGTCTTTGAATTCAGAAACACTTGAAGCCATTTCAGAGACTAAACCTTCAATGGACACTGATCCTCCACCTGTTCCTTCTCTTCCCTCTCCTCCATCTCCACAACTCCATTCTTCACAACGCTCCATTCCTTCGCTGCTTGAGTGTTTTCCGATGTCACTGCTCATAGACTTTTCTAACCCCTCTAGTCTGTAGGTGCCTTACCTGTGGATTCCTGTTTTTTCCTCATTGCCAATCATGGCCTATTTACAGTGGAATAACTGCGGCCTCGGGGTGAGCTTCAGATGTTGCTTTCCCCTGTTGATGTTTGCTTACAAGAACCAAAATTACACTCAGCTGTTTTCCAACCCATCTCAGGCTATAATTTATTTTATTTGGATCCTTTTTCTGATGGGACCTTTAATAAAAGTGCCCTTCTTCTATGCCAATGATATTCCGTACCATCAACTATTTGTTCATACCTCACTGCATTACACTGCAGCCTGTACCCACTTAAATAAGTGGTTTACAATATGTTCTTTATCTCTCTTCTTCTCGGGCATTATCTATTCCAGATTTTGCCTTTCTTGTTTCATCCTTACTGCCACCACTTCTGGTTACTTGGCGATTTTAATGCCCACCATTTCCTCTGGAGGGTCTCATTGTGACTCGCGTGGCATTCAGTTGGAGGCTTTTCTCGCTTCTCACCCCCTCCATGTTTTATAATAGGGTACTCGCACCCATTTTGATCCTCGTACTCATACTCTCTCTTGCATCAATCTTTCGGTCTGCTCTTTCTCCACTGCACTAGACTTCGCCTAGTCTGTTCTACCTGACTTACATGGCAGCGATCGTTTTCCAATCATTCTTTCTTCTTCATATTCACCACCACTTCGTAGCCCTTGTTGGCAATATGATCGAGGAAATTGGGACCTTTACTCGCAATCGCTTTCAATGAGGTTCCTTCTTCATCCTCCACTGATGAGCCTTTACACCTCGACGTCAGTCTTAACTGCAGCTTCTCATTCTATACCCCAAACCTCAGGCAGGCATTATCAGAAGTGCATGCTGTGGTGGTCTCCTGCTTGTGCTCGGGCAGTATGTTTGAAATGCGCTGCATGGGGCAGGTACAGGTACAATAGAACCACAGAGAGACTTCTTGATTTTAAGCAGAAGCGAGTGGTTGCTCGTCGCGTCATCCGTGACGCTAAATGCACTGGCTGGCGAGGGTGTTTCCACCATCACCTCGGCTTCCTCTATGAGTGCAGTCTGGAAAAGGTACAGAAACCGAGTGGTAAATACTCTCCTGACCCAGCTCCTGTTCTGCAGGTTGCCATTGTTGACATAGCAAACCCTCTTGACGTTGCCATTGAAATTGGCAATCATCTGATCCATATTTTTCGGGCTCCATCTATGCCCCTTGTTTCTTACCTCAAAGGCAATCTACCATCCTTCCTTAAGAACTTCTTAACTGACAGTCATTTCCGTGTTCCGGTTAATAATATGCTCTCTCCGGACTTTATCCAAGCTGAAGGTGTCCCCAGGGATGTGTTCTGAGCACAACACTTACTCTCCTTGCCCATAAATGATTTGGCCTCTCTTCTTCCAGTTTCTCTCCAGCATGCGGTCGACTGAGTTTCCAATTGGACCACCATGCATGGGTTTAAATTTTCCAGTACTAAAACTCGCCAAATTACTTCCACTAGATGCTCTGTCATCTCCACTCATCCTTTGTACCTCCATGGCTAGTGTGGAAAATTTTTGATTTTCCGAAGCTATAGCGCCTAATAGGTGTTTAATGTGTCGATATGAGTCAAAAATGTATTTGACAATAGGTAGAACCAAGAGTTCCCTTTGCGCATGCACGGATGTGCGGGGGTATAGGGGGACTCGGGCCATGGGGCAGGCGGGAGTGTTTTGAATGTGGTGAGGAGGCTGGGAAAGCATGGAACCATGAAATTGGCATTCACGGCGGCCTAAGGATTAATATAGGCCTCGTTTCATAATAGGAAGTGTCGTAACTGTTCCTGGTGAAGAGTGAGGGAACGTGATTTAGGGGACCACCGTAAAAGGGTGGTAAAATTAGTGAATAATGGTTTGACGGGGTGTGACTGGTGCACAGCCATGGTGTGTGTCCAGGGGAAATACCCGTGTGTTAATCTTCGCTCATCGGCCTCAGATCTTAATGGAGTGACCTCTAATGTGTATAATAATTATGAGAGGTTAAATCGTCTTGTGAATGGTAATGTAATCAGTGATGATAACATTGAGTTAAGAGAATGCGGGATGTGAAATAGATCGCCCTGTTCCGAGTGAATGTGTGATTCGTACCGAGGATAATGAAGCTTTATGGAATCACGAATTCTAAAACCGGGACAAACCGACGGATACCTCATCCTGCTGGAATGAGAACCGTGTCGGTGTAGCAGAACATCGAAATGAGATGGTGAATGGAGGAAATAAGGAGTATCAATCACCCACAGTTAAGTAACCCTTCTAGTTATAGCAGACTGATGCTGGCCAGTTAGGTATGTTGTAATTGGATAGGTTATGAGTGATCCAGCTACATCAAGTGACCACCAGAGAATATCTGGTAAGTGGAGAGATTATGTACAAGTGGTTTTCCTTGATGGATATATCCATGTGTAACCTACCCCCCCCCTTCATTCAGTTACACTAATATAATCTATACAGTCCCACAATTAATTAGTAGCACCGTACTTGTGGGTGCTATCCAATCCATACTGGTCTCGGATAGATATGGATAAGATTGTGAGGTCGAAGGGACCACCTGCCGTGACCAGGGGTGGTTAAGTTTTCTCACATGTCTACACGGGGTGACTACGGTAAACAATATGGTTGTCTCCCAATGAGATTACTGGTATGTATATAATGTTGAGGTACATACAGGTAAGCACCCTAGAAAATTTTCCATAGCTAGCATATCCCTGAACATGATACGGTCAGGTTTCTAGGCCTTCTCTTTGACCGTAGGTTATCCTGGAAACCTCACATTACCTCTCTGAAAGCAACTTGTTACAGCCGGTTGAACCTTCTTAAAACTCTTGCTCATCTTCTACGGGGAGCTGATCGTCGAACTCTCCTTCGTCTACATTCAGCCCTCATTTTATTGAAACTCGATTATGGTGACCAGATCTATTCAGCAGCCTTTCCTGCTACTCTCTCTAGCCTTAATCCCATCCATCACCAGGGATTACGTTTATGCCTTGGTGCTTTTCGCTCTTTCCCTGTTGAGAGCCTCTATGCTGAAGCGAATATTCCATCCTTGTCTGATCACCATGATGCCCATTGCCTTCGCTATGTTTACTCTCATGATCTCCGTAATCTTTCCATATATAGAATAGTCACCGATGTTAGCAGACATTATTCATCGCCCCTGTTTGCTCCATCCCTTTTCTCTTCGCCTACATTCGCTCTTGTTTTCCCTTCAGTTACCACCTTTCTATGTTCATGTTGTATCTCACTTTTCCCTGCCCCCTGGGAAGTTCCAGCTGTTCGAGTCTGTTCTTTCTCACTCCCTTGTGCGAAAGCCCAACTGCCTACTGTAGCTTCCCGCTCACGCCATCGCAGTGTACACAGATGGCTCCAAGTCTTCTGATGGCATTGGATTCGTAGCAGCATTTCTGGACAATGTCGTGCAAGAACATTTACTATTCTCGGCTAGCATTTTTACAGCTGAATTGTATGCCATTCTTGCAGCACTTATCGGTATTGCATCCATGCCTGTGTCATCATTTGTGGTTGTCTCAGACTCCATTAGTGCTTTACAGGCTATACGAAAATTTGATACACCTCACCCCCCTAGTTCTCCGTATCCAACTTTGGCTATGCCACACCTCTACCAAGCATAAAGATATTGTTTTTTTGTTGGGTCCCTGGTCATGTTGACGTACAGGGCAATGAACAGGTCATGTACTGCTGTGCGGTCAGCAGTACATGACCTACCAGTTTCATATAGAGGTGTTCCATTTATGGATTATTTTGCTGTAATAGCTAACCACCTTCACACCCGTTGGCAACAACGGCCATCTTGTCATCAGTGTCGAGGTTGGGAGACTACTCTCTCCCGTCTTCACATCGGCCACACTCGTCTTACTCATGGGTATCTCATGGCAAGGTACCCTGTTCCTCTGTGAGAAGTGTCAGGTTCCAGTAACGGTTAGCCACATTCTATTAGACTGCCCTCTCTATCATGA
>NC_069413.1:11168856-11294455 GCF_026875155.1 Cherax quadricarinatus | reverse complement strand
CCCCCCCATAGCCACTCCGGGCATCTAATCCTTTTTGCTGTCCTTGGCTCTGACATCCCACTACAACTCAGTCTGTTCTCACATCTTCGCGGCCTTCCTCACAAGCCCCAGTATCGACAAGACCTCATACGACACCTAATACAAATCGCCCCTCTACTTCTCAGAAGTCCAAAAAATCCACATTGCTCAAATCTTCTTTGCCCCTTCCTTCCCTTCTTCCACCTCCACACTTTACCTTTCCAGTCTCTGTACCTAGTTCTTCCCCTCTCTCTGGCTCTATTAGAACCTGGAGACCTCGAGAGAGTTCCAGGGGTCAACGCCCCCGCGGCCCGGTCTGTGACCAGGCGGCCTGGTGGATCAGAGCCTGATCAACCAGGCTGTTGCTGCACGCAAACCAACGTACGAGCCACAGCCCGGCTGATCAGGAACTGACTTTAGGTGCTTGTCCAGTGCCAGCTTGAAGACTGCCAGGGGTCTGTTGGTAATCCCCCTTATGTATGCTGGGAGGCAGTTGAACAGTCTCGGGCCCCTGACACTTATTGTATGGTCTTAACGTGCTAGTGACACCCCTGCTTTTCATTGGGGGGATGTTGCATCGTCTGCCAAGTCTTTTGCTTTCGTAGTGAGTGATTTTCGTGTGCAAGTTCGGTACTTGTCCCTCTAAGATTTTCCAGGTGTATATAATCATGTATCTCTCCTGCCTGCGTTCCAGGGAATACAGGTTTAGGAACCTCGAGCGCTCCCAGTAATTGAGGTGTTTTATCTCCGTTATGCGCGCCGTGAAGGTTCTCTGTACATTTTCTAGGTCAGCAATTTCACCTGCTTTGAAAGGTGCTGTTAGTGTGCAGCAATATTCCAGCCTAGATAGAACAAGTGACCTGAAGAATGTCATCATGGGCTTGGCCTCCCTAGTTTTGAAGGTTCTCACTATCCATCCTGTCATTTTTCTAGCAGATGCGATTGATACAATGTTATGGTCCTTGAAGGTGAGATCCTCCGACATGATCACTCCCAGGTCTTTGACGTTGGTGTTTCGCTCTATTTTGTGGCCAGAATTTGTTTTGTACTCTGATGAAGATTTAATTTCCTCATGTTTACCATATCTGAGTAATTGAAATTTCTCATCGTTGAACTTCATAGTGTTTTCTGCAGCCCACTGAAAGATTTGGTTGATGTCCGCCTGGAGCCTTGCAGTGTCTGCAATGGAGGACACTGTCACGCAGATTCGGGTGTCATCTGCAAAGGAAGACACGGTGCTGTGGCTGACATCCTTGTCTATGTCGGATATGAGGATGAGGAACAAGATGGGAGCGAGTACTGTGCCTTGTGGAACAGAGCTTTTCACCGTAGCTGCCTCGGACTTTACTCTGTTGACGACTACTCTCTGTGTTCTGTTAGTGAGGAAATTATAGATTCATCGACCGACTTTTCCTGTTATTCCTTTAGCACACATTTTGTGCGCTATTACGCCATGGTCACACTTGTCGAAGGCTTTTGCAAAGTCTGTATATATTACATCTGCATTCTTTTTGTCTTCTAGTGCATCTAGGACCTTGTCATAGTAATCCAATAGTTGAGACAGACAGGAGTGACCTGTTCGAAACCCATGTTGCCCTGGGTTGTGTAACTGATGGGTTTCTAGATGGGTGGTGATCTTGCTTCTTAGGACCCTTTCAAAGATTTTTATGATATGGGATGTTAGTGCTATCGGTCTGTAGTGTGGAGATTCACCCTCCTCCTCGTACTATGCCTTCCACCCCCGTCCCCTCCCAAGTTTCTCCCTCTTCTGCCACCTCCCAGGTTTCTGCCTCTTCTGTCCCCCCCCACACTTCATCTCCAGTCCCTTACACTCTTCCCTCCCCCTCTACTTTGGTACAGTCCATTACTGTCCCAGTCTTTACTCACCCTCCTCCTTCTATCTCCAATATAGTCTCCCATACATCTTTGAATTCAGAAACACTTGAAGCCATTTCAGAATATATTGCAGAGACTAAACCTTCAATGGACACTGATTCACTTCCTGTTCCTTCTCTTCCCTCTCCTCCATCTTCACAACCCCATTCTTCGCAATACTCCGTTCCTTCGCTGCTTGAACGTCTTCCAATACCACCACACGTTGACTTTTCTAACCCCTCTAGTCCGTAGGTGCCTTTCCCTACAGATTCCTTGTATTTTCTTCATTGCCAATCATGGCCTATTTACAGTGGAATATCCGCGGCCTCGGGTAATCAGGGCGAGCTTCAGATGTTGCTTTTCAGGTTTTTCCCCTGTTGGTGGTTGCTTACAAGAACCAAAATTACACTCGGCTGTTTTCCAACCTATCTCAGGCTATAATTTATTGTATTCTTCGGATCCTTTCTCAGATGGGACCTTTAATGAAAGTCCCCTTCTTCTACGCAATGATATTCCGTACTGTCAACTATTTGTCCATACCACGCTGTATTACACTGCAGCCCGTATCCACTTGAATAAGTGGTTTACAATATGTTCTTTATATCTCTCTCCTTCTCGAGCATTTTCTATCCCAGACTTTGCCTTTCTTGTTTCATCCTTACCACCACCACTTCTGTTACTTGGTGATTTTAACGCCCACCATTTCCTCTGGGGGGGGGTCTCATTGTGACTCACGTGGCATCCAGTTGGAGGCTTTTCTCACCTCTCACCCCCTCCATGTTTTAAATACAGGTACTCCCACCCATTTTGATCCTCGTACTCATACTCTCTCTTGCATCGATCTATCAGTCTGCTCTTCCTCCACTGCACTAGACTTCACCTGGTCTGTTCTACCGGACTTACATGACAGCGATCATTTTCCAATTGTTCTTACTTCTCCTTCCTATTCACCACCTTTCCGTAGCCCTCACTAGCAATTTGATCGGGTAAATTGGGATCTTTACTCACACCTCACTGCTTTTAGTGGGTTCCTTCTTCATCCTCCATTGATGAGCTCCTACACCTCTTCTCGACGTCAGTTTATACCGCAGCTTCTCATTCTATACCCCAAACCTCAGGCAGGCATTCTCAGAAGTGCGTGCCTTGGTGGTCTCCTGCCTGTGCTCATGCAGTACGTTTGAAACGCGCTGCGTGGGGCAGGTACCGGTACAATAGAACCGCTGAGAGACTTCTTGATTTTAAGCAGAAGCGTGAGATCGCTCGCCGTGTCATCCGTGAAGCTAAACGCACGTGTTGGCGAGACTGTTTCCACCATCACCTCTGCTTCTTCTATGAGTGCAGTCTGGAAAAAAGTGAGGAAATTGAGTGGTAAATACTCTCCTGACCCGGCTCCTGTTCTACGGGTCACTGGTGTTGATGTAGCAAACCCTCTCGACGTTGCCATTGAACTTGGCACACATCTGGTCCATATTTCCCGGGGGCTCCATCTATGCCCTTCGTTTCTTTCCTCAAAGTCTGCCAGAGAGTTAGTACCCTTGGACTTTTCTTCTCTCAGAAAAGAACAGTATAATGTGCCTTTTACACTTCAAGAACTAGAGGCAACGCTCTCAGCTTGCCGATCATCGGCAGCTGGGCCTGACGACATTCATATTCGTATGTTACAACATTTACATCGGTCAGCCCTTGTATGCCTCTTACACCTCTTCAATCTTATTTGGGCACAAAGAGTTCTTCCCCAGCTGTGGAAATCTGCCATTGTTCTCCCTTTCCGCAAACCGGGTACTACAGGACATGATGCCTCCCACTATTGTCCCATCGCTCTTACTAGTGCAGTTTGCAAAGTGATGGAAATTCTCGTAAATCGACGTTTAATGATGTATTTAGAGACACACAACAGTCTCTCCGCTAGTCAATATGGCTTTCGTAAGGGTCGTTCTACCATAGACCCCTTACTACACTTTGATACGTATATTCGTAATGCCTTTGCGAATAATCACTCAGTTATTGCCATATTTTTTGACCTTGAGAAGGCATATGACACAACTTGGAGGTATAATATTTTGGCCCAGGCCCATTCCTTAGGCTTCCGAGGCAATCTACCATCCTTCCTTAAGAACTTTTTAACTGACAGACATTTCCGTGTTTGAGTCAATAATGTTCTTTCCCCGGACTTCGTCCAAGCTGAAGGTGTCCCTCAGGGATGTGTTCAAAGCACAACACTTTTTCTCCTTGCTATAAATGATTTGGCCTCTGTTCTTCCACCCAATATTTGGTCATCATTCTATGTTGATGATTTCGCTATTGCTTGTGCAGGCGCTGACTGTCATCTCATTGCAGTTTCTCTCCAGCATGCGGTCGACCGTGTTTCCACTTGGGCCACCACGCATGGGTTTAAATTTTCAAGTACCAAAACTCGCCAAATTACTTTCACTAGATGCTCTGTCATCTCCGATCATCCTTTGTACCTCTATGGCTCCCATATCCCCGAACGTGATACAGTCAGGTTTCTAGGCCTTCTCTTTGACCGTAGGTTATCCTGGAAACCTCACATTACCTCTCTGAAGGCAACTTGTCACAGCCGGCTAAACCTTCTTAAAACCCTTGCTCATCTTTCCTGGGAGCTGATCGTCGAACTCTGCTTCGCCTACATTCAGCCCTCATTTTATCGAAACTCGATTATGGTGACCAGATTTATTCCGCGGCCTCTCCTGCTACTCTCTCTAGCCTTAACTCTATCCATCACCAAGGATTACATTTGTGCCTTGGTGCTTTTCGCTCTTCCCCTGTTGAGAGCCTCTATGCAGAAGCGAATGTTCCATCCTTGTCTGATCGCCGTGATGCCCATTGCCTTCGCTGCTATGTACGCTCTCACGATCTCCACAATCCTTCCATTTATAGAATGGTCACCGATATTAGTAGACATTCTTTATTCGTTCGCCACCCGTTTTCTCCGTCCCTTTTCTCTTAGCCTACATTCACTCGTCTTCCCTTCAGTTACCACCTTTATATGTTCATGTAGCATCTCACTTTTCCCTACCCCTCTGGGAAGTTCCAGCTGTTCGGGTCTGTTCTTTCTCACTCCCTTGCTCGAAAACTCAACTGCCTACGGTGGCTTCCCGCTCTCTTTTTCTTGATCACTTCCTCTCCCATTCTCATGCCACTGCTGTGTACACAGATGGTTCTAAGTCTTCAGACGGCGTCGGATTCGCAGCAGTGTTTCCGGACAGCGTCATGCAGGGGCATTTACTATCTTCGGCTAGCATTTTTACTGCTGAACTGTATGCCATTCTTGCAGCACTTATTCGTATCGTATCTATGCCTGTGTCATCATTTGTGGTAGTCTCAGACTCCCTTAGTTCTCTACATGCTATACAAAATTTGACACAGTTCTCTCCCCCTATTCTCCTTATCCAAATTTGGCTACGCCGTATCTCTACGAAGCATAAAGATATATTTTTTTGTTGGGGTCCCTGGCATGTCGACGTTACAGGCAATGAACAGGCAGACACTGCTGCGCGGTCAGAGTACATAACCTACCAATTTTCCTAAAGAGGTGTTCCATTTCTGGACTATTTTGCTGCAATAGCTATCCACCTTCACCGCCCGTTGGCAACAATGGTCAACATCTGCTGTAACAAACTCATTCTATAAACCGAGCATAGGTTTACTGGCCGTCTTCTTGTCATCAGTGCCGTGGGTTGGGAGACCACTCTCATCCCGTCTCGCATTGGCCACCCTCGCTTGCTCACGGGTACCATGTAGATGCACCAAGTACCTCTCGAGAAGTTCAAGTTCCAGTATTGCTTATAACTGCCCTCTCTATCAACGATCACTCTGAATTTACCTCCACGCCGTCTTCGTTCTAACTACTCTCTCTTTTTACCTTCCCTTCTTGCTGATGGACCCTCCTTTAATTCCTGACCTCTCTCAATTGACTATTCTTGACAACGACTGATTTACTCCACAAACTCTAATGGATAAATGATACTTTACGCACTCCCCTCAAGCCCTTTCTACTCACATCTCTTGCCTATGCTGCCTTTTACCCTTTCACTATACCGCTGCTCCGCTTTATCCGTAACCTATTACTCCTTACCACTTCCCTTTTAGCCGACCTGATGCCCTCGCTTCCTGCCCTGCAGCGCTGTATAGGCCCTTGTGGCTAGCGCTTCCTTTTTGATTAAAATAATTCACATTAATAAGTGTTGACTAACAAATGACATGTCAGTTGAAACTGTATACAGTGGACACCCCGGTTTACGATATTATTTCCATCCAGAACTATGTTCAGATGCCATATGACGCGAATTTGTTACCCATAAGGAATATGAGAATTAGATTATTCCATTTCCCAGACCCCCACACATACACATACCATGCACTAAATAAATAACACTTACGTAATTGGTCGCATGGGAGCTGATCTGAAAAACCGGGATCCACAGATTCTCTATGTTTCTGTTACTCTGTTGCCATTTGAAGTTTCATGATGTCTAGTAGGGTTTGCAGAGTTTGCTAGTAATGTAAATTCTGAAACAGCACAAAAAAAACAGTAAAACATGTATAGCATCTGGACTAAGGCAAAGAACATTTCACTATCAGAATGCTGAGGACCACTTGACCAATAGCGAGGTTTATACTGCGAGTGAAACTGAACGTACACTCGTGTGGAACTTCTCTGAACTGTACCATTGCTACAGCCTGATCTTACAGCATGCCATTGTAACACTCCCAATACCACATGTATTTGTAAATAAGTTATAAAATGAGAGAATCTCTGATTTTCTTTATAAGAGAGACTACCTTCAGACCATCTGCGCTGTGAAAACTGAAAATGACTTATGAATGTCTGCAGTACACATACTGTAGCCACTACAGATATCTTGCTCTTTTTTGCTTGTAATTTTGCTAATTAGATGCACAATGCAGGTTAATGTGAAAATATTCCATCCATTGTGGAAGTTTATAAATTCACACTGAAAGGATTGGAGAGGTGTCTTTTTTGTGACAAAGATGTCATGAAGTTATGTGTGAGTAGCCAGTAGAGTAAAGTTAAGTGATGAAACAGTGCATATAGGTTTACAATACCAACCATGAAGGTATACAGACTTGGTGATTGTATACAGTGGAACCCTGGTCCCAAGCGTACCAGTTCTTTCAAACAAACATGTCCTATTTCTTCAAAAAAAAAAAAAAAAAATAAAAAAAATGTATCTGGTCTTACAATGTTTTCTAGAGTCCGAACTATACGAGCTGTTAACAATTTAGTTGTCGAAAACCAATTTAAGTGCACTAAGTAACCTCTGACACTATGTTCACTCTCAAACGACTTTTTAGAAAGTGTTCAGTTCAGCATCCTCCAGCGTGAGAGTGATAATTACAGCCATGGGAGATATTTCTCAAGGACAAGTTGTGGCCCCGACTTTGTATCAAGCAGAGACTTTGAGGCGGAGCCCAGTGGTTCAGGAAGTCCGTCTCCCTAGTGGAGAAAGTTGCACTTTGACAGAGCTTTGGGTAAGCCACATCATCAATTCCTTCAGTGATAATGTGGCTAACACTTCATGAAGACTGAGTTTTAGCACTTCTTTTTTGATTGTAATAATAAGATTGAGGTATAGTGCAGACACAGACCAACATTGTACAGATTCCTTTTAAACAGAAAAACAATGCACCTGCCAGTATCTGAGCCCCAGAATTTTCCATTGTTGAGTTGCAGGGACAGAAACAGACCATGTCACTTCAACGTGGATTACCAGATTTTTTTTATGGAAGATGACTCCCCCTCCACACAGTAGCCGCCCTCCTCCTCTCAAACATTCCACCTGTGCCAGTCAACTAGAGTCATAAAGGTAAAGTTCTAGTTTTTCATTATTTTTTTTTTTTAAACAGGCATTATATTAATTACATGCCTTTTTATAGCATAAAAATTATTACAATATATTGTCAGCTGTTTATTGGGGGGTAACTTTTCATGGCACAGAACTAATGATTAACATTTACATGTACAGTATTTCAATGGGGATACAACAGGCTACTCTCACTTATCACGTACTCATATTACTGATGACTCAGCTTTGCAACGGGCTCTCTGACCAAATGCATACCTAATTATGTATATAACCCTTTGAGGTCGACAAGGCCCTCGTCCGAAACTCGTTCTCAGGGTCGTCCAAATTTAAAAAAAAAAAAAAAAAATTATTTTTTCTCTCCTATGAAAAGATAGAGCATCTTTTCCCCGATCATATAACGACACCAAAAGTTTGAAATTTTGATAGAAAAACTTACTGGAAATAATGCATCTCGCAAAGTATCGTTCTCAGCGATGTTTTTACGCAACGGCGATTTTGCCCACATTGATGCCCCATTTCCAGTCAGTCCAATTTCACTGTACTAGGTCGACAAAAAACATAATCTATCGCTAGAACAACTCCATTTTTCTATCGAATGGGTGCAAAAACCACCCATTTATAAAATCAACTATCGCAGTACAGTGGTCAGAATTTTAGCAATTTTGCCAATTTCACACAAACTTCAAAAGATGCCATTTCCGGATTAGGGTTCCAAATAAACAAGAAAGACATTCCTGCACTAAAATGACATTACCTCTAGTCATTAGTCACGTCTCAAGGACCCTCTTATATTCTTTTGCTTTCCACTTTGAAATTTTTATTCTCACAAAAAATATAAGATTTACTGATATGCAGACTACTGCATTAGTGTAAAAATGGTATAAATATTATTGTCACTTGTTAAAGAATATTAGACTCACCAGTTTGACGTGTATTGCTCGCTTGGCACTATTTGTTTACTTTGAAGTTTGGTAAAAAACGAACATTTCAGCTACATTGAGCTCATTTCAAGGCACTTTTCTTGAAAACCCTGTCAAAATCATCTCAATTTCAGTAATATGTTCTTTCCATTCTATAAAATGATACCAATAAAACTAGATACAACAATAACATACCATACAGACGAAAATACACAGCAAAAGTCGCTGATTTATTAAACAAAAATGGTCAAAGTTTTATTTTTTCTCATTATGCACTTGTGCTGCAGGATTTTTTTTAGAACTGTGCACACTGACCACATAGACCCCATTCTTTCATATAAGGCCTACCAGCTTTCTCCACTAGATTTGAGGCCGCTAGAATTTATTGAGTACTAAACGTCAAAAACCCTCTACGCGTAAGACGTAACTCGTACGAACGAAAACCCTCAAAGGTAAAGCTGATTTCCTCTGTTCTGTTAATACAGTATAACAGTACAACTACTGTATAAACATATAAAAATATACTAAAAAATGTATAAATGGTGCAAGATTGACTTAAACAATATCAAAGATGATTGACATAAACCCACTATACCATTACAATGTGCCACCTCACTTAGCAACGAATTCGTTATACCGACGTGGTCTAGGAAACAGAACTCTGACGTAAAGTGAGGAGAAAGGCTGGTACAATTCGGTACATTGAACTTTCTCAGTTCGAACACAACCTGGTTGACCTGTATAGAAGAATACGCTCCGAAGTATTAGTTTCTGAATATCGACAATGTAGTGATCTTTCCCTTTGACTGCGTACCTTGGATTGTAGACATCAAAAGTGTAGTGGCTTCAATCATGTTTTTTCTGTACTGTTACAGTATGTGCATACCTTTCTTGTTTCAGGAAACTTATTTCAGTCCACAGAATATCCTGACCAGTTATAAACCTGTCTAAGGCTTCAATTCCACAGTTTCAAATTAATGTTTGTGATTGTCATTAATTAACCCTTAAACTATCCAAACATAGATCTACATTTGCTTGTGTAGTGCTCTGAACGTAGATCTATGTTTTTTTTACATTGTTTCTTATGGAGAAAATCAAGGCTGGAGTGCTACGCGTGCAAACGTAGATCTACGTTTGGACAATTTAACCCTTTCAGGGTTTCGGCCGTACTAGTACGGCTTACAAGCCAGGGTTTTTGACGTACTAGTACGCCTAAATTCTAGTGCCCTCAAATCTAGTGAGAGAAAGCTGGTAGGCCTACATATGAAAGAATGGGTCTATGTGGTCAGCGTGCGCGGTATAAAAAAAAATCCTGCAGCACACAGTGCGTAATGAGAAAAAAAAACTTTGACCGTGTTTTTGGATTAAAACAGCGACTTTGCACTGCATTTTCGTACGGTATTTATTGTTGTATTCTAGTTTTCCTGGTCTCATTTTATAGAATGGAAGAGATATTACAGAAATTGAGATGATTTTGACTGGTTTTACAAAGAAAAGTACCTTGAAATTGAGCTCTAGCAGAAATGTTTGATTTTTACCAAAGTTCAAAAGTAAACAAATCATGCTATGCATCTAATATATGTCAACTGGTGAGTCTAATATTCTTTCACAAGTGTGCTGATATTATTTATACCATTTCTACACCAATGCAGTAGTCTGCATAACAGTAAATCTTCTATTTTTTTGTGAGAATCAAAATTCAAAGTGGAAAGCAAAAGAATGTAAGAGAGGCATGGGAACGTGACTAAAGAACAGAGGAAATATTATTTTAGTGCCAGGAATGTCTTTCTTGTTTATTCTGGACCCTATTCGGAAATTGGCATGTTTTGAAATTTGTGTGAAATTGGCAAAATTGCTAAATTCTGACCACTGTATTGGATAGTTGAAATCGGTAAATGGGTGGTTTCTTGTACTCATTCGATAGAAAAAAATGGAGTTCTAGCAAAATAGTTATGATTTTTGTCGACAAGTACACTGAATTGGCCGAAAATAGGGCTCAAAGTGGGCAAAATCGCCGATGCGTAAACATCGTCGAGACCGCTAACTTCTCGAGAGCATAATTCCGTAAGTTTTCCATCAAATTTCATACTTTTGGTGTCATTATGATCAGGAAAAGATTCTCTATCTTTTCATAAGAAAAAAATAATTTTTTTTTTTTTTTTTTTTTTTAACCCTTTCAGGGTCCGTCCCGTAGATCTACGGCTTTACGGTGAGTGTCCAAACCGTAGATCTACGCCATGAGCTCAGCTCACTCTGATAAACTGTGAGTGGTACATTTGGGCCTAGATATGAGAGAATACATCTATGTGGTATGTGTGCACCACATAAAACAGATCCTGCAGCAGACTGTGTATAATGAGAGAAAAAAACTGAAATCATGATTTTTCGATTAAAAACAGCAACTTTGCAGTGTTTTTTCGTATGTTTTTTAAATTTATTTTTTTTGTATTTCCCGTTTTTCTTGGCCCTCAATTTGATAGAAGGGAAAAGGACATAAAAACCAGAAATAGAGATGATTTTGTTTGGGGTTTTTGGCACGGGAAAAAGGGCTTAAAAACTGAGCTAAAAAATAGGGGAAATTTTAAAAATTTTTCCCGATATTCAAGAGTAAAAAAACACCTAAAACCCCATCTAATACACGTCAGTTGGGGGTCAAAATATACTTTCACAAAAAATGGTGAAGATATTAATACAATTTAAATTACAGTATCATAAATAAATTTTCTTTTTTTTGGGTGTAAAAAAAAATTCTTTAAGGGTTAAAAAAAAAATAAAAATGGAATTTATTTGTAAACCCTCAAAAAAAAAAAAAACGAAAAAGAAAAAAGTTAGTTTAGTGCCAGGAATGCCTACATTTTTTATCTGGCCCAAAATTTTTGAAATTGAAATTTTTTGAACTTTGTTTAAAATTTTGGCCAAATTGAAAATTTTTTCCAAAACATTTTATTTTGTAGTTAAACATTAAACGGGCAATTTTTTGTCCCAAAATCGTAAAATTTAAGAAAAATACTAGGGGGAAATAGCAAAAATTTTTTTGGGTTGATTGGAATAATGAAATTGGCCTAAAAGGGGAGTCAAAGTCGCAAAATCGCCAAATTCGTAAATATCGCTGACACATAAAAATTTCCCGCGGGGCCCCAAATTTCTTTAAAATTTTCCACCAAATTCGTACTTTTTTTTTTATTCCCTTCACAAAAAAAATTCCCCAAACGATTTCATAAGAAAAAAAAAAAATTTTTTTTTTTGAAAATTTTTTGGACACGGGTGCTAAACTCCAGTTTGGGGGCCTTTGGACCCTAAAAGGGGTTAAATTTGGCCAAACCCTGAAAAAAGTCCCGAGAGGGCCTTCGCCCCTAAAAAGGAAAAAGGGGTTAATGTTTGCTCTTAATTTTCTTTAAATTAGTAAAAGCAAATTAGTATTAAAAAAATTTGCAATTTTTTTTTCCATGATTTTTTTAAAATAATAATTTGTCCCTTCATGTAAAATGCCTTGATGTTTGTTTGCTTTTCTTTTAAAACCAAGAAATTTTAGTTGAAAAAAAAAAAAAGCTAGTGAAGGGGTTTTTTTGGGCCCCAAAAATTTGATTTACCCTCCTTTGGGTTTAAACCCGAATGCTTTCCCAAACCCCCGCTGTGTCTTTTCCACATGGGTTTAGCAAAATTTCCATTGAATACAAATATAATAAGCTGTATAAGAAACAAAATATTCATGACGGGGGGGGTTTCAAAAAACACATTTTTACAAAGTACTTTTATCACAGGGAAATTTTTCTTAAAAAATCCCCCTTTTTTCATTTTTTTTTGTACAAAAATTTTGATTAATGTACAAAAGTTTTTTTTTTTTTTTTATAGCACTTCATGGAATCTGGATTCCCCTTTCCTTTTGGGCAAACCTGATTTCTTTTTCATTCTTTTTTTTAATGTTTCCCCCTTTATTTCAATGTTTGGAAAATTTTTGTATAAAGCTAGTATTTGGGCCCTTTGTAACATTTTTGGGCCCTCCTGACCAAAACCCACCTAGAAAATTCCTAAGAGTTTGGGTCATTTATGAAAAACCTAGTAGTATGGCTTATTTCCGGGTTTTGGGGCCTTACCAAATGCAAACCCACAACTGTTTTCCAACTTTCCCAGGGTTAAAAAGTATTTCTAATGAATAAGAACAAACAATTTAAAAAAACTTACTCCTTTTCTTTCTCCACCAGCAAAATTTAAACCAAACTTTCAATTGTGAAACCTAATTTTTCAAAACAGGGGAAAAGGTCACACTAAATAAGTCAAGTTCTGCCCAGCGTCCAGTGTTCCGGCCAACCTCTCGTCTGATCCTCTCTAGTTCCTGTCAACATCATAACATGTTAAAAAAAAATCTGTCTACACAATGTAAATTTGCTTATTTGCTGGGGAAAATTACTTGTCATGGGTTAAATCATATAAACCTAGTCAATGGATCATTAAGAGCATCTTTAGAGTTGTATCAATGTTCAAATAGTCATGGCCTCGACTTCGGGTCGTAGATTGTATAGTAGTAAGAATCTGTGACCTCGAATCGGGGACTGTGAATTCTGAAATTTTTTTTTTATAAGATGGGAGTGCATGTGAGGTTTCAACTGTCAATTAATCGGAACTGGAGCACAGATAATTCTTAAATCAAAGCCCTACCAACTCGGATAGAGGTCGGGGACTGGAATGCGAAACTTTTTTTTTTTAATGATGGACTGCATGTGCGTGGTTTAATAGAGAAATCTAATCAAGTGGATTGTTCTCTACAGTATCACTCGGAGAGGAAGGGATGGATGGATAAAGGGGGGAACTGTAGGCAGTGAGCATATTAATGAGGATTCTTCAAGATGTATGTGCCCTTAGCAAAGATCATAGCTGGTTGTATAATGGTAGTGATCAGACAAATAGCTTGTGACAGCTGAATGTTTATGAGGAGGTCGTTGTGGAAGAGGTAGGGATTGTTGAAAAGTTGGTTGCTGGAGGATGATTCTCCACTCCTGGACTTAAAAAAATAAGTTGGCCAGGTTGTGGTTATAGCTTGAGTATGTGCAGTATGAGGTGTTTGAGGGTAGAAGGCCAGTGTCTGAGAGTTTGTGGCATAGATTCCATGCACTGAATGGAGGGGGTGGTTGTGGGATATAGTGGGAAGAAGCTTGTTGACCTGTGCCTGTGGCATAAGGTACGGAGATCTACACTATCTCGCTTCTAACTACAAACATCCTTTCAGAAGCTGTGCAAACTGTAAGCAATCGAACCATACCACGGGCAGGATTTGAACCCGCAGTCAGAGTCTCTGACCGCGGGTTCAAATCCCGCCCTTGGTATGGTTTGTTTGCAATCGTGTCATTACGATTTCGTGAGTCATGTAAGCAATCTAATAATCAACATTGTCTACATGTTACTGTCATCAACCTCAAGCACATATTACCAGCAATCCTCTACCTGTACCAACAGAAGGAAAAACCATGTCACTCAATAATCCTCTCTTCTCCCAGAGAATTCCAAAGTATACCTGCTATTTTACCCTTGTGGGTTTAGTGCTTAGTATTGATTATAATCCAAAGTATACCTAAATCTTTATCCTTAGTTACTCCTAACAAAAAAAAAAAAACCCTCTGATGAAAATACAACCATTATCCTCTGATGTGCTCAATCATGGGAATTTAACCAAGCTGCATTACATCTTTACCTCAAAGTATCTAAAAATGGGGCCCCTCAAGGGAGGTTCCTTGATGCTGGTGAGGGGCTCTTAATCTAGGGAATTGGATCTGTGTTCCAGTTCCCTGAATTGAGCCTGAATACTTTCCATACCTCCCCCACATGTGCTGTATAATCCTACGGGTTTAGCACTCCCTTATGATAATAGGGAATTGGATCTGTGCTCCAGTTCCCTACATTGAGCTTGAATTTAATTCAATTCAATTCAAGTTAATTCTCTATAATGGTTACAATGTGAAGTTTACAGGTTTTGGGTATTTTGTGGTTTACATGTTATAAAATACTAATTACAGAGGGAGCCACTAGGACACCTAGCATGGCTAGGCATTTCCAGCAGACTTAGATTAATTCTTAACATTAAATCCTTACAGATTATGGTATTAAGGCTAAGTGACTACATAATTTGTGAGTTTAGCAATGTGAATGCTTTTGTTTTGGCACAATACAAGGTGTCTATATTTGAGTATCATAGGCAAACTTATGACTAGTTAGGATTTATTATTGTAAGATTAGTATTTCTGGGTTTATAGTCAGTGGGTGAGTGAGTGTAATTTTGAACCACCAGGTGGTTATCATGTAGTTAGTTGTCGGGTTGTTCAGGGAGATAAGATGTTTTCTAACTGTAGTTTTGAAAGTGATGAATGTGTCTGCAGTTCTAGAGTTTTCAGGTAGGGTGTTCCAGATTTTAGGTCCTTTGAAATACATTGAATTTTAGTAAAGGTTTAGTTGAACATGGGGAATGTCATAGAGATGTTTGTGTCTGGTGTTATGGCTGTGGATCCTGTCAACTATCAAGAAAGTGTTTTAGGTCAAGGTTAATATTGGAATTTAAGGTCCTTTTAGATATAGATTGCACAGTAGTAAGTGTGGATGTTCTGAACAGGGAGTAAGTTTAGATCTATGAAGAGTGGGGGGGGGGGGTTGTTGCCAGGGATGGGATTTAGTGATTATTCTTACTGCGGCTTTTTGTTGGGTTATTATTGGCTTTAGGTGTGTTGCTGCAGTTGAACCCCAAGCACAGATAGCATAGGTAAAGGTATGGATATATAAGTGAATGGTATAGTGTGAGAAGGGCGGTTTGCAGTATGTAGTATCGTATCTTGGAGAGAATCCCCACCGTTTTGGATACTTTTTTTGTTATGTGTTGGATATGGGTGCTGAAATTTAGGTTGTTGTCGAGGTATAGGCCAAAGAATTTGCCCTCATTATGTCTGGTAATTAGAGTGTTGTCGATCTTAATAAGTTGCGCAACACCTGCTCTTCTACCAAACATAATATAGTAGGTTTTGCCAGTGTTAAGTGTAAGTTTATTGGCTGCCATCCAAGTCGATATTTTGAGCAGCTCCTCGTTAACAATAGTGTTGAGGGTGGCAAGATTAGGGTGGGAGATGACATAAGTCGTGTCATCAGCAGAGAGAATGGGTTTCAGGTGTTAGGATATGTTTGGAAGATCATTGATGTAAATGAGGAAGAGCAGGGGTCCAGGGACACTTACCTGCGGAACTCCAGTATGAAGTGGCTGTATTGATGAGGCTGTCTTTAATGGTGACATACTGATACCTATTAGAAAGGTAGGATATAAAATATGCAAGCGCATGGCCTCTTATCCCATAGTGGTCGAGTTTGTGGAGTAGGATGCCGTGGTCTACTGTGTCAAACGCTTTTCTTAGGTCAATAAAAATTCCTAGCGGATATTCCTTATTTTCCAATGCTGTGTCCCCTCAAGGAAGGTTCCTTGATGTTGGTGAGGGGCTCTTGATTTAGGAAATTGGATCTATGCTCCAGTTCCCCGAATTAAGCCTGAATGCCTTCCACATCCCCCATCCAGGCGCTGTATAATCCTCCGGGTTTAGCGCTTCCCCTTGATTACAATAATAATAATAATAATCCAATGCTGTGTAAAGCAGGTCTAGCATTTTTATAATTGCATCATTAGTGCTTTTATTTTTCCTAAATCCAAATTGGCAGGGGTCGAGTATGTTTTGTGACGTTATAAATGAATATAGTCTCCTGTGCACGAGTTTCTCGAAGATTTTGAATAGCAATGGTAAGTTTGATATTGGCTTATAGTTGTTTACGTCTGTAGGGTCACCACCTTTATGTATTGGTGTAACCCTTGCTGTCTCGAGTAGTGTCGGGAAAGTGCTAGTTTCTAGTGACTTGTTAAAAAGTAATGTAATAGCATGCGAAAGGACATGGGCCGCTCGCTTGTACAAAAATGATGGGACGTGAGACAGATTCCCTGAGTTGTTTTTAAGTGACTTTATGATCGCAGTGACTTCCGTGGGCTCGGTACAAGATAGAAGGAATTTGGGAAATTCCCATCTAGGTAGTCCCCAGCACGAGCATTGGTACGTGGGATTTTACTGGTGAGATTAGATCCTATGTTTGAGAAGAAGTCATTTATCTTGTTAGCTGTATCAGTGGGATGCAGTGGTGTTTCATGAGGTTTAGTTAGAACAATATTCTTGTTTTTTTTCAGTTTGTGGGTCCCCAGAATCTGGGGAAGTGTTTTCCAGGTCTTTTTTGTATTTCCTCTTGTGTCAGTGAATCTGCTGGAGTAGTACAGTTGTTTGGCTTTCTTTATTAATTTGGTGAGAACTGTTGAATATTGTTTAAGAATATCTTTGTATATTAAGCCCTGTCTATATTGCTTTTCATATTGATGTTTCTTATCAATGGATTTCAGAATGCTGCTGGTTAGCCATGGGCAACCAAGCCGTTTATTCGTGATCTGTTTCATTTTTATAGGACAATGTTTGTTGTATGGTCTAAGTATTTTGTTAAGAAAAATGTCTGTCCAATCGTCAGTACCATTGGCATTGGAGAATTCTGTAGGCCAGTCAACAGTCTCTAGGTCTGCTGCGAAATTCCTTATTGAGGCCTCGTCATGGAGTCTAAATGAAACTTTGTTGTATTCGAGTGGTGACTTACTAATGCTTGTTAAGAGGAAGGTTGGGTAGTGGTCACTAGTGCTGTCTGATTATCCCTGATTTAAGGGGGGCTAGTATATTGGTCCATATGTGGTCTATTATGGTTGCACTTGTCTCAGTCAGCTAGTCAGTTAGTTATTGTTGGTATGAGAAGTTGGCTTAGCACTTTTTTTTATTATAATAATAATAATGGTATGAGAAGTGCATTGTTCATATTGTTGATGAAATCAGTTACAGTTTGATCGTCTGGTAGGCCAAGGTTGATACTGAAATCTCCAGCTAAGAGAAGGTGGTGCTTGTTCATTTGTCTGTTTGTTATTAGTGACTTTAGATTCTCACTGAAGTTTGGGATGTTTATGTGGGGTATCCGGTATATGGCACCGATTGTTATAGGCGTCTTGAGGTTTTTTACAGTAAAATTAGCAAAAATGTATTCCCCATATTCATCACTAAAGCAATTAGTGCTAATACAAGATACATGTAGTTGGTTAGAGTAATAGATTGCAGTACCACCCCAACTTGGTATGGTCTGCAGTTGTGGATTGCTGTGTATCCTGGTAGTGGGTAGATATCAATTGTGTCCTGCTTAAGCCAGGTCTCAGTAAGAATAATGCAGGAGAAGGGTGTCTTTAGTGACTCAAGGAGTGCCAGGAGGTCATCATAGTGTTTGCTTAAGGACCTGATGTTGTAGTTAAGAACTGTTAGACTTTGAGCAGTGTTCAGGATAGTGCTGGCTTGTGATGCTGTGTAATAAAGGCAGTTACTTTCCAATAAGTTTTGATTGTGTGTTAGATTATGGAGGTTTAGATCAGGGTCAACGTGATCATTCATCTTTTAGGTTTAAATAGTGGTTGTTTATATCCTGTATTATGTCATATAGAGTATAGTCACTAATAAACATAATGAAATTGATATTGTCTATGTGTTGTGCTAGAATGAGCTAAAGTACAACTAGGTATAAACTAATACTATAAAAAAACAAATTACAAGTGGCACCAGACTCACTCTTGTAATTGCACTAAGGTCTAATATAATGAATTTATTGTTTATGTATTGAGCTAGAATGAGCTAAGTTCAACTAGGTATAGTTAGTGTAGGTGTTGTCTAAGTATTGAGCTAGAATGAGCTAAAGTACAACTAGGGATAGTTAGTTTAGGTGTTGTCTAAGTATTGAGCTAGAATGAGCTAAGTACAACTAGGTATAAACTTCTAAAAATACAAATTAAAATGGTACTTGCAATTGCACTAGGGTCTGAATACTTTCCATTCCCTTCCCCACACAGGTGTTGTATAATCCCTATGGGTTTAGCACTCCATGATTATAATACCTGAAAATGGCTTGTGGGTTTAGTGCTTAGTTTTGATAATACCTGAAAATGGCAATTCAAATTGCAGTTTAAAGTGCATATTACATGATCAGAGAGTAGGTGACCTCACTGAGACTGAAAAACCCGATGTGCTGCTACTTAACACATGTTTGCAAGGCAATGATTCTAACACATGGTTACACATTGCAACAACCCCCACCTGAACCACACGAAGGAGTTGCTATCATTTTCAACAAGTGAAACTCATTCCTCTCTTCTAGGGGGGCTCCTTGGCGTGGTGAAGAGGCTCTTGGTCTGAGGAATTAGACCTGTTGGTCTCCTTCCTCAGACTGAACATAATTACGCCCCCAATACCCCCTTCCCTATCCCATCCTCCCTTTTTCCTTTCCTCCTCCTCCCCCCCCCTGTCCCTCCCTTATTCCCTTCCTCTTATTGGCCTTTGGGATTCTTCCCACAGGCCCACTGGTTTTTAGGTAGGGGAAGGGTACTGGGGTCAGTCCCATTCCATTGAGGTTCTTGGTGGTGGTGTAGTTTGCTGTGGAATCTGGATCACCTGGGGATGTCCCGTTCCCTCTCTGGTCTCCCTGGGGGTGGCTTTGGGTGTCTTTCAGGTGATGAGTGTATCTCTGGAGGCCGCCTTTCGGATTCCGGGGGTGGTGACCAAAGGAGGTATGCTTTGTGGTGGATATCCAGCCGCCCTCTTGTCCACCGAAGTAGCTCGGCAGATGTGAGGTTGCTATACTGATTGCTGGTTTACTGGCATGAAGGGTAGGGTATGGCACGGGTTCCATGCCGCATCTGCACTACTTGTGGTGTTGAGGTCCTCTTGGGTGCGGAGGGCGATTTCCGGCCCTTTCATTCCTCCTAGGACCTATTCCTCCCCGTTCTCCCCCCCCCTTTTTTTTTTTAATGCTGTATAGCCCTTGTGGCTTAGCGCTTCTTTTTGATTATAATAATTTTCTTAAAAACAAAAAGAATAACTTAACCATGGAAGCCTTAGTCCATGAACCTGCTACCTCCCAGGCCCCTCCTTGATACTGCACCCCATTCTGACCCTGCCTCGTTTTTTGATCACTCTTCAGACACTCCTGATGCCCCTGTACCTCTTGCTGGTGCCATTTCATCACCCATTTCAGGTACCTGGGTTTTGACTGACTCCTTCAATTTGTCTGACCTCCGCTCTTTGACTATGCTTCCAGCCTCCCCCTCTACAGTACGGCAAATTTCGAATTGCCAGCCCATCCCACGTTGGACCAACTCTGGTCCCACTCCTAAACGCCAACGACAATTGCCTGATGATACTTCGCCACCTCGTTCTACTCGGAAAAAGATCAGCACATCGTGCACTCCCTTTCCATGCTCAGTTTCAGAATGCACAATGGACTAAATTCTTTTTGACCAACTACCTCTATTGCCTATCTTTCCGACCACAGTATTGGCAAGGTGCTCCTATGCCATGTTCGTAGAGATATTTTCTTTCATGCTCTTAAGAGCGGTATGCTCATCATCACTGTCCAGAATTCTACCCAAGCTCATGATCTTTCTCTTCTTTCACATATCGATACTATTCCTGTCACTATCGAAAAACGTCATTCCCTCAATACCTGTAGTGGTACTGTCATTCTGCCCTATACAGTAGTCCAACAGAATTTCCAGACATGTGGCAATGACATTCTCGAACAGCTGGAACTCCAAGATCTCCCAAGCCTCAAGGAAGACACTTATGTCCTTCCTGCCCGCGGGCGGAGACACTACCCTTGCAATGTGGCTCGATTAACTTTCGACAGCCGTGAACTCCCATCTTCTGTTTATGTAGCAGGGCATCGGTTACAAGTTCGAAAGGTGATCCCTACACTGCAACAGTGTAGAAATTGCTGGCGATTTGGTCACCCAGCGAAATATTGCAGATCTATAGCCAAATGCCCAGTCTGTGGTGCCGATGACCATTCTAATACATCTTGTAGTCGACCTCCCTCTTGCCTTGTCATGAGGTTCACCCTTCGTACTCTCGCCATTGCCAGGTCTACTTAAATGAGCGAGAAATACGTTGCCTCAAAGAGGCAGAAGGTCTCCCTTATGCTATCCCTTCAATTATTATTATTATTATAATCAAAAAGAAGCGCTAAGCCACAAGGACTATATAGCGCTGCAGGGCAGGAAGGAAGCGAGGGCATCAGGTGGCAAAAGGGAGATGGATGAGTAATAGGTTACGGATAACAGCGGGGTAGTGGATGGTGAAAGGGTAAAGGGCAGCAAGAGACTGAACTAGAAAGGGCTGAGGGGAGAGCGAAAAGTATCATCAGAGTTTGTGGAGTAAATCAGTCGTTGTCAAGAAGTCAATGAGAGAGTCAGATTAAAGGAGGTCCATCACAAGAAGGGAAGGTAAAGAGAGAGTAGTAGAACGAAGACGACGTGAGGTAAATTCTGCGTGCTGTGATAGAGAGGGCAGTCTAACAGAATGTGGCTAATCGATACTGGAACTTGACACTGCTCACAGAGAGGAACAGGTGCCTCTCCATGAGATACCCATGAGTAAGACGAGTGTGGCCAATGCGAAGGCGCGGAGAGAGTTGTCTCCCAACCTCGGCACTGATGACAAGAAGACGGCCAGTAACCTATGCTCGGTTTAATAGAATGAAGTTTGTTACCGAGCAGAGTTGACCAACGTTGTTGCCAACGGGTGCGAAGGTGGGTAGCTATTGCAGCAAAATAGTCCAGAAATGGAACACCTCGATAGGAAATTGGTAGGTCATGTACTGCTGACCGCACAGCAGTGTCTGCCTGTTCATTGCCCTGTACGTCGACATGACCAGGGACCCAACAAAAAACAATATCTTTATGTTTGGTAGAGATACGGCGTAGCCAAAGTTGGATACGGAGAACTAGGGGATGAGATGTATCAAATTTTCGTATAGCCTGTAGAGCACTAAGGGAGTCTGAGACTACTACAAATGATGACACAGGCATAGATGCGATACGAATAAGTGCTGCAAGAATGGCATACAGTTCAGCAGTAAAAATGCTAGCTGAAGATAGTAAATGCCCCCGCACGACGCTGTCCGGAAACACTGCTGTGAATCCGACGCCGTCTGAATACTTAGAGCCATCTGTGTACACAGCAGTGGCATGAGAATGGGAAAGGAAGTGATCAAGAAAAAGAGAGCGGGAAGCCACCGTAGGCAGTTGAGCTTTCGAGCAAGGGAGTGAGAAAGAACAGACCCGAACAGCTGGAACTTCCCAGGGGGGTAGGGAAAAGTGAGATGCTACATGAACATATAAAGGTGGTAACTGAAGGGAAGACAAGAGTGAATGTAGGCGAAGAGAAAAGGGACGGAGCAAACAGGGGCGGCGAATGAATAAAGAATGTCTACTAATATCGGTGACCATTCTATAAATGGAAGGATTGTGTAGATCGTGAAAGCGTACATAGTAGCGAAGGCAATGGGCATCACGGCGATCAGACAAGGATGGAACATTCGCTTCTGTATAGAGGCTCTCAACAGGGGAAGAGCGAAAAGCACCAAGGCACAAACGTAATCCTTGGTGATGGTAGAGTTAAGGCTAGAGAGAGTAGCAGGAGAGGCCTCGGAATAAATCTGGTCACCATAATCGAGTTTCGATAAAACGAGGGCTGAATGTAGGTGAAGCAGAGTTTGACGATCAGCTCCCCAGGAAAGATGAGCAAGGGTTTTAAGAAGGTTTAGCTGGCTGTGACAAGTTGCCTTCAGAGAGGAAATTTGTGAGGTTTCCAGGATAACCTACGGTCAAAGAGAAGGCCTAGAAACCTGACTGTATCACGTTTGGGGATACGGGAGCCATAGAGATACAAAGGATGATCGGAGATAACAGAGCGTCTAGTGAAAGTAATTTGGTGAGTTTTGGTACTTGAAAATTTAAACCCATGCGTGGTGGCCCAAGTGGAAACACGGTCGACCGCACGCTGGAGAGAAACTGTAATAAGATGACAGTCAGCGCCTGCACAAGCAATAGCGAAGTCATCAACATAGAGTGATGACCAAATATTGGGTGGAAGAACAGAGGCCAAATCATTTATAGCAAGGAGAAAAAGTGTTGTGCTTAGAACACATCCCTGAGGGACACCTTCAGCTTGGACGAAGCCTGGGGAAAGAACATTATTGACTCGAACACGGAAATGTCTGTCAGTTAAAAAGTTCTTAAGGAAGGATGGTAGATTGCCTCGGAGGCCTAAGGAATGGGCCTGGGCCAAAATATTATACCTCCAAGTTGTGTCATATGCCTTCTCAAGGTCAAAAAATATGGCAATAACTGAGTGATTAATCGCAAAGGCATTACGAACATACGTATCCAAGCGTAGTAAGGGGTCTATGGTAGAACGACCCTTACGAAAGCCATATTGACTAGCGGAGAGACTGTTGTGTGTCTCTAAATACCACATTAAACGTCGATTTACGAGACGTTCCATCACTTTGCAAACTGCACTAGTAAGAGCGATGGGACGATAGTGGGAGGCATCATGTCCCGTAGTACCCGGTTTGCAGAAAGGGAGAACAATGGCAGATTTCCACAGCTGGGGAAGAACTCCTTGTGCCCAAATAAGATTGAAGAGGTGTAAGAGGACTACTAGGGCTGACCGATGTAAATGTTGTAACATACAATATGAATGTCGTCAGGCCAGCTGCCGATGATCGGCAAGCTGAGAGAGTTGCCTCTAGTTCTTGAAGTGTAAAAGGCACATTATACTGTTCTTTTCTGAGAGAAGAAAAGTCCAAGGGTACTAACTCTCTGGCAGACTTTGAGGAAAGAAACGAAGGGCATAGATGGAGCCCTCAGGAAATACGGACCAGATGTGTGCCAAGTTCAATGGCAACGTCGAGAGGGTTTGCTACATCAACACCAGCGACCCGTAGAACAGGAGCCGGGTCAGGAGAGTATTTATCACTCAATTTCCTCACTTTTTTCCAGACTGCACTCATAGAAGAAGCAGAGGTGATGGAAACATAGTCTCGCCAACAAGTGCGTTTAGCTTCACGGATGACACGGCGAGCGATCGCACGCTTCTGCTTAAAATCAAGAAGTTTCTCAGCGGTTCTATTGTACCGGTACCTGCCCCAAGCAGCACGTTTCAAACGTACTGCACGAGCACAAGCAGGAGACCACCAAGGCACGCACTTCTGAGAATGCCTGCCTGAGGTTTGGGGTATAGAATGAGAAGCTGCGGTATAAACTGACGTTGAGAAGATGTGTAGGAGCTCATCAATGGAGGATGAAGAAGGAACCTCACTAAAAGCAGTGAGGTGTGAGTAAAGATCCCAATTTGCCCGATCAAATTGCCAGCGAGGGCTATGGAAAGGTGGTGAATAGGAAGGAGAAGTAAGAATGATCGGAAAATGATCGCTGTCATGTTAGTCCGGTAGAACAGACCAGGTGAAGTCTAGTGCAGTGGAGGAAGAGCAGACTGATAGATCGATGCAAGAGAGAGTATGAGTACGAGGATCAAAATGGGTGGGAGTACCTGTATTTAAAACATGGAGGGGGTGAGAGGCGAGAAAAGCCTCCAACTGGATGCCACGTGAGTCACAATGAGACCTCCCCCCCAGAGGAAATGGTGGGCATTAAAATCACCAAGTAACAGAAGTGGTGGTGGTAAGGATGAAACAAGTTGAAGATTGAGACACTTATGCAACATATGGGAATCTTTATTCATAAATAAAGATTCCCATATGTTGCATAAGTGCCTCAATCTTCAACTTGTCGGTTTTTCAAACCATTCATCACAACTCTCTGACACTGCAGCATCATGGGATCTTGTTACAAAGAATTCTTCAACACTTGTCCAACCTTTGGACGAAGACCTACTTCGACTAGTGGATGGTACCACTATGACCTCACCTCCTCCTGCTTCGCTTCACCTCACTACAGTATATAAGCCACGTCTACGGCCCTAAGCTGTACATTCTACAAGATTGATGGACTGAACACATCGACTCCAGGCTGAGGGACTGATTACCTCAAACTCCTCCTCTCCTTACGCCTTTCTACTTGTATCGGAGTGATGAAGCCACTGCGTGGCGAAACGTTTCCTGAATAAAGATTCCCATATGTTGCATAAGTGTCTCAATCTTCAACTTGTCGGTTTTTCAAACCATTCATCACATTTTGGTTCTTGTAAGCAAGCACCAACAGGGGAAAACCTGGAAAGCAACATCTGAAGCTCACCCCGATTACCCCTGAGGCCGCGGATATTCCACTGTAAATAGGCCATGATTGGCGATGAAGAAAATACCAGGAATCTGTAGGTAAAGGCACCTACGGACTAGAGGGGTTAGAAAAGTCAACGTGTGGTGGCATTGGAAGACGTTCAAGTAGCGAAGGAACGGAGCGTTGCGAAGATTGGGGTTGTGAAGATGGAGGAGAGGGAAGAGAAGGAACAGGAAGTGAATCAGTGTCCATTGAAGGTTTAGTCTCTGCAATATATTCTGAAATGGCTTCAAGTGTTTCTGAATTCAAAGATGTATGGGAGACCATATTGGAGATAGAATGAGGAGGGTGAGTAAAGATTGGGACAGTAATGGACTGTACCAAAGTAGAGGGGGAGGGAAGAGTGTAAGAAACTGGAGATGAAGTGTGGGGGGGGACAGAAGAGGCAGAAACCTGGGAGGTGGCAGAAGAGGGAGAAACTTGGGAGGGGACAGGGGTGGAAGGCATAGTACGAGGAGGAGGGTGAATCTCCACACTTGTAATAGAGCCAGAGAGAGGGGAAGAACTAGGTACAGAGACTGGAAAGGTAAAGTGTGGAGGTGGAAGAAGGGAAGGAAGGGGCAAAGAAGATTTGAGCAATGTGGATTTTTTGGACTTCTGAGAAGTAGAGGGGCGATTGGTATTAGGTGTCGTACGAGGTCTTGTCGATACTGGGGCTTGTGAGGAAGGACGCGAAGATGTGAGAACAGACTGAGTTGTAGTCGGGATGTCAGAGCCAAATACAGCAAAAAGATTAGATGCCGTAGTGGCTATGGGAGGGGTAACAACAGAGGAGGCTGCAGAAGATGGGACCCCAGAAGTGGGGGGATGTTTGGAAACACGAGAATAAGAAACACGGGGTAGTCTCCCTTGGAGGCGGAGATGAGTAACTGCCATAGCATAAGGGAGACCTTCTGCCTCTTTGAGGCAACGGATTTCACATTCATTTAAGTAGACCTGGCAACGGCGGGAGTACGAAGGGTGAGCTTCATTACAATTAAGGCAAGATGGAGGTTGACTGCAAGATGTATGAGAATGGTCGTCAGCACCACAGACTGGGCATTTGGCCATAGATCTGCAATATTTCACTGGGTGACCAAAACGCCAGCAATTTCTACATTGTTGCGGTGTAGGTATCACCTTTCGAACTTGTAACCGATGTCCCGCGACATATACAGAGGACGGGAGTTCTCGGCTGTGAAAAGTTAAATGAGCCACATTGCAAGGGTAACGTCTCCGCCCCCGGCAGGAAGGACATAAGTGTCTACTTTGAGGATTGGGAGATCCTGGAGTTCCAGCTGTTCAAAAATGTCATTGCCACATGACTGGAAGTTCTGTTGGACTATGGTATGGGGCAGAATGAGAGTACCACTACAGGAATTGAGAGAAAGATGTTTTTCAATAGTGATAGTAGTAGTATCGATATTCGAAAGGAGAGAAAGATCATGAGCTTGGGTAGCATTCTGGACAGTGATGATGCGCATACCGCTCTTGAGAGCATGAAATGAAATATCTCTACCAACATGACGCAGGAGAGCTTTGCCAATACTATGGTCAGAAAGGTAGGCAGAAGAAGAAGTCGGTCTTAAAGTAAAGAATTTAGTCCATTGTGTGGTCCGAAACAGCGTGGAGAGGGAGTGCTTGACGTGTCGGTCTTTTCCGAGTAGAATGGGAAGGTAACGAAGGAGCATCATCAGGAGATTGACGTTGGCGTTTAGGAGTAGGACCGGAGTTGGTCCGGCGTGAAATGGGCGGGCGATTCAAAAATTGCCATACCGTAGAGGGAGAAGCCGGAAGCATAGTCAAAGGAGAGCGGAGTTCAGACAAATCGAAGGAGTCAGTCGAAGCCCCGGTACCTGAAGCGGGTGAGGAAACAGCACCAGCAAGAGGTACAGGGGCATCAGGAGTGTCCGAAGAGTGATCTAAACACAAGGCAGGGTCAGAATGGGGTGCGGTATCAAGAAAGGGCCCGGGGGTAGTGGGTTCATGGACTAGGGCTGCCATGGTTAGGTTACTCCTTTGCTTTTTGTTTTTAAGAAAAAAAAGAAAGAAAAAAAAAAAAAAAAAAGAATAAAAAAAAGGGGGGAGCGGGGAGGAATAGTTCCCAGGAGGAATGAAAGGGCCGGAAATCTCCCTCTGCGCCCAAGAGGACCTCAACACGCTAGTAGCGCAGATGCAGCATGGAACCCGTGCCATACCCTACCCTTCATGCCAGTAAACCACAATCCGGGATAGCAACCTCACATCTGCTGAGCTACCTCGGTGGAACAAAAGAGAGGGCGGCCGGAATATCCGCCACAAAGCATACCTCCTTCGCCACCACCCCCCCGGAATCTGAAAGGGCTTCCAGAGATACACCCGTCACCCGAAAGACACCCAAAGCTACTCCGGGATACCGGAGAGGGATCGGGACATCCCCAGGCAATCCAGATTCCACGGCAAACTATGCCACCGCCAAGAACCTCAACGGAATGGGATGGACCCCGGTGTCCTTTCCCCTACCAAGGAACTAGCGTGCCTGTGGGAGAAATCCCAAAGGCCAAAAAGAGGAAGGGCAAAAAGGAGGGGTGGGGAGGAGGAGGAGGAGGAATGGAAAAAGGGGAGGATGGGATAGGGAGGGGAGAATGGGGGGTAATTAGGTTCGGTCTGAGGAAGAAGACTGACAGGGCTAATTCCTCAGACCAAGAGCCTCTTCACCACGCCAAGGAGCCCCCCTTGAAGAGGCTATCCCTTCAAGGAAGGTTCCTTGATGTTGGTGAGGGCCTCTTGATTTAGGGAATTGGATCCATGCTCCAGTTCCCCGAATTAAGCCTGAATGCCTTCCACATCCCCCCCAGGCGCTGTATAATCCTCCGGGTTTAGCGCTTCCCCCTTGATTATAATAATTGTGGAAAATTTTTTGATTTTCCGAAGCTATAGTGCCTAATAGGTGTTTAATGTGTCGATATGAGTCAAAAATGTATTTGACAATAGGACAGAACCAAGAGTTCCCTTTGTGCATGCGCGGATGTGCGGGGGTAGAGGTCGACTCTGGGCATGGGAGAGGCGGGAGTGTTTTGAAGGTAGCGAGGAGGCTGGGAAAGCATGGAACCAGGAAATTGGCATTCACGGCAGCCTAAGGATTAATATAGGCCTCATTTCATAATAGGAAGTGTCGTAACTGTTCCTGGTGGAGAGTGAGGGAACGTGATTTACGGGACCACCGTAATAAAGTGGTAAAATGAGTGAATAAGGGTAGGACCGGGTGACTGGCGCGTCACCATGGACTGTGTCCCGGGGAAAATTACCCTTGGTTTAATCATCACTCACCGGTCTCAGATCTTAATGGAGTGATCTCTAATGTGTATAATAATTATGAGACATTAAATCGTCTTGTGAATTGTAATGTAATTAATGATAATAACGCTAAGTTAAGAGAATGCGTGAAGTGAAATAAGTTGCCTTGCTCTGAGTGAACACGTTAGACCTCGTTGTTCCCGTGATGAGGAAAGTGAAGTTCATTGAGTCACGACTTCTAAACCAGGACAAACCAACGGATACCTCATCCTGCTGGAATGAGAACCGTGTCGGTGTAGCAGGACATCGAAATGAGATGGTGAATGGAGGAAATAAGGAGTATCAATCACCCACAGTTAAGTAACCCTTCTAGTTATAGCAGACTGATACTGGCCAGTTAGGTATGTTGTAATTGGATAGGTTATGTGTGATCCAGCTACATCAAGTGACCACCAGAGAATATCTGGTAAGTGGAGAGATTATGTACAAGTGTTTTTCCTTGATGGATATATCCATGTGTAACCTACCCCCCCCCCCTTCATTCAGTTACACTAATATAATCTATACAGTCCACAATAAATTAGTAGCACCGTACTTGTGGGTGCTATCCAATCCATACTGGTCTCGGATAGATATGGATAAGATTGTGAGGTCGAAGGGACCACCTGCCATGACCAGGGGTGGTTAAGTTTTCTCACATGTCTACACGGGGTGACTACGGTAAACAATATGGTTGTCTCCCAATGAGATTACTTGTATGTATATAATGTTGAGGTACATACAGGTAATCACTTCTAGAAAATTTTCCATAATAATAATCCCTTATGCTATGGCAGTTTCTCGTCTCTGCCTCCAAGGGAGACTACCCCGTGTTTCTTATTCTTGCGTTTCTAAACATCCCCCCACTTCTGGGGTCCCATCTTCTGCAGCCTCCTCTGTGGTTACCTCTTCCATAGTCACTCCTGTATCTAATTCATTTGCTGTCCTGGGCTCAGATGTCCCTACTTCAACACTTGTCTGTTCTCACATCTTTGTGTTCTCCCTCACAAGCCCCGGTATTGACAAGACCTCATACAACACCTACCAATTGCCCCTCTACTTCTCAGAAGTCCAAAAAATCCCCATTGCTCAAATCATCTTTGCCCCCTCCTTCCCTTCTTCCACTTCCACATTTTACTTTTCCAGTCTCTGCCTGGTTCTTTCCCTCTCACTGGCTCTATTACAAGTGTGGAGGTTCACTCTCCTCCTCGTACTGTGCCTTCCTCCCCTGTCCCCTCCCAAGTTACTCCTCTTCTGCTGTCTCCCAGGTTTCTGCCTCTTCTGTTCCCTCCCACTTCTTCTCCAAATCCCTACATGCTTTTGTCCCCCCCCCCGTACTTTAGTACAGTCCATTACTGTCCCAATCTTTACTCACCCTCCTCCTCCTGTCTCCAACATTGTCTCCCATACAACGTCTTTGAATTCAGAAACACTTGAAGCCATTTCAGAGACTAAACCTTCAATGGACACTGATCCTCCACCTGTTCCTTCTCTTCCCTCTCCTCCATCTCCACAACTCCATTCTTCACAACGCTCCATTCCTTCGCTGCTTGAGTGTTTTCCGATGTCACTGCTCATAGACTTTTCTAACCCCTCTAGTCTGTAGGTGCCCTTACCTGTGGATTCCTGGTATTTTCCTCATTGCCAATCATGGCCTATTTACAGTGGAATAACTGCGGCCTCGGGGTGAGCTTCAGATGTTGCTTTCCCATGTTGATGTTTGCTTACAAGAACCAAAATTACACTCAGCTGTTTTCCAACCCATCTCAGGCTATAATTTATTTTATTTGGATCCTTTTTCTGATGGGACCTTTAATAAAAGTGCCCTTCTTCTATGCCAATGATATTCCGTACCATCAACTATTTGTTCATACCTCACTGCATTACACTGCAGCCTGTACCCACTTAAATAAGTGGTTTACAATATGTTCTTTATCTCTCTTCTTCTCGGGCATTATCTATTCCAGATTTTGCCTTTCTTGTTTCATCCTTACTGCCACCACTTCTGTTACTTGGCGATTTTAATGCCCACCATTTCCTCTGGAGGGTCTCATTGTGACTCGCGTGGCATTCAGTTGGAGGCTTTTCTCGCTTTCTCACCCCCTCCATGTTTTAAATACGGGTACTCGCACCCATTTTGATCCTCGTACTCATACTCTCTCTTGCATCAATCTTTCGGTCTGCTCTTTCTCCACTGCACTAGACTTCACCTAGTCTGTTCTACCTGACTTACATGGCAGCGATCGTTTTCCAATCATTCTTTCTTCTTCATATTCACCACCACTTCGTAGCCCTTGTTGGCAATATGATCGAGCAAATTGGGACCTTTACTCGCAATCGCTTTCAATGAGGTTCCTTCTTCATCCTCCACTGATGAGCCTTTACACCTCGACGTCAGTCTTAACTGCAGCTTCTCATTCTATACCCCAAACCTCAGGCAGGCATTATCAGAAGTGCATGCTGTGGTGGTCTCCTGCTTGTGCTCGGGCAGTATGTTTGAAATGCGCTGCATGGGGCAGGTACAGGTACAATAGAACCACAGAGAGACTTCTTGATTTTAAGCAGAAGCGAGTGGTTGCTCGTCGCGTCATCCGTGACGCTAAATGCACTGGCTGGCGAGGGTGTTTCCACCATCACCTCGGCTTCCTCTATGAGTGCAGTCTGGAAAAAGGTACAGAAACCGAGTGGTAAATACTCTCCTGACCCAGCTCCTGTTCTGCAGGTTGCCATTGTTGACATAGCAAACCCTCTTGACGTTGCCATTGAAATTGGCAATCATCTGATCCGTATTTTTCGGGCTCCATCTATGCCCCTTGTTTCTTACCTCAAAGGCAATCTACCATCCTTCCTTAAGAACTTCTTAACTGACAGTCATTTCCGTGTTCCGGTTAATAATATGCTCTCTCCGGACTTTGTCCAAGCTGAAGGTGTCCCCCAGGGATGTGTTCTGAGCACAACACTTACTCTCCTTGCTATAAATGATTTGGCCTCTCTTCTTCCAGTTTCTCTCCAGCATGCGGTCGACTGAGTTTCCAATTGGACCACCATGCATGGGTTTAAATTTTCCAGTACTAAAACTCGCCAAATTACTTCCACTAGATGCTCTGTCATCTCCACTCATCCTTTGTACCTCCATGGCTAGTGTGGAAAATTTTTGATTTTCCGAAGCTATAGCGCCTAATAGGTGTTTAATGTGTCGATATGAGTCAAAAATGTATTTGACAATAGGGTAGAACCAAGAGTTCCCTTTGCGCATGCACGGATGTGCGGGGGTATAGGGGGACTCGGGCCATGGGGCAGGCGGGAGTGTTTTGAATGTGGTGAGGAGGCTGGGAAAGCATGGAACCATGAAATTGGCATTCACGGCGGCCTAAGGATTAATATAGGCCTCGTTTCATAATAGGAAGTGTCGTAACTGTTCCTGGTGAAGAGTGAGGGAACGTGATTTAGGGGACCACCGTAAAAGGGTGGTAAAATTAGTGAATAATGGTTTGACGGGGTGTGACTGGTGCACAGCCATGGTGTGTGTCCAGGGGAAATACCCGTGTGTTAATCTTCGCTCATCGGCCTCAGATCTTAATGGAGTGACCTCTAATGTGTATAATAATTATGAGAGGTTAAATCGTCTTGTGAATGGTAATGTAATCAGTGATGATAACATTGAGTTAAGAGAATGCGGGATGTGAAATAGATCGCCCTGTTCCGAGTGAATGTGTGATTCGTACCGAGGATAATGAAGCTTTATGGAATCACGAATTCTAAACCGGGACAAACCGACGGATACCTCATCCTGCTGGAATGAGAACCGTGTCGGTGTAGCAGAACATCGAAATGAGATGGTGAATGGAGGAAATAAGGAGTATCAATCACCCACAGTTAAGTAACCCTTCTAGTTATAGCAGACTGATGCTGGCCAGTTAGGTATGTTGTAATTGGATAGGTTATGAGTGATCCAGCTACATCAAGTGACCACCAGAGAATATCTGGTAAGTGGAGAGATTATGTACAAGTGGTTTTCCTTGATGGATATATCCATGTGTAACCTACCCTCCCCCCTTCATTCAGTTACACTAATATAATCTATACAGCCCACAATTAATTAGTAGCACCGTACTTGTGGGTGCTATCCAATCCATACTGGTCTCGGATAGATATGGATAAGATTGTGAGGTCGAAGGGACCACCTGCCGTGACCAGGGGTGGTTAAGTTTTCTCACATGTCTACACGGGGTGACTACGGTAAACAATATGGTTGTCTCCCAATGAGATTACTGGTATGTATATAATGTTGAGGTACATACAGGTAAGCACCCTAGAAAATTTTCCATAGCTAGCATATCCCTGAACATGATACGGTCAGGTTTCTAGGCCTTCTCTTTGACCGTAGGTTATCCTGGAAACCTCACATTACCTCTCTGAAAGCAACTTGTTACAGCCGGTTGAACCTTCTTAAAACTCTTGCTCATCTTCTACGGGGAGCTGATCGTCGAACTCTCCTTCGTCTACATTCAGCCCTCATTTTATTGAAACTCGATTATGGTGACCAGATCTATTCAGCAGCCTTTCCTGCTACTCTCTCTAGCCTTAATCCCATCCATCACCAGGGATTACGTTTATGCCTTGGTGCTTTTCGCTCTTTCCCTGTTGAGAGCCTCTATGCTGAAGCGAATATTCCATCCTTGTCTGATCACCATGATGCCCATTGCCTTCGCTATGTTTACTCTCATGATCTCCGTAATCTTTCCATATATAGAATAGTCACCGATGTTAGCAGACATTATTCATCGCCCCTGTTTGCTCCATCCCTTTTCTCTTCGCCTACATTCGCTCTTGTTTTCCCTTCAGTTACCACCTTTCTATGTTCATGTTGTATCTCACTTTTCCCTGCCCCCTGGGAAGTTCCAGCTGTTCGAGTCTGTTCTTTCTCACTCCCTTGTGCGAAAGCCCAACTGCCTACTGTAGCTTCCCGCTCACGCCATCGCAGTGTACACAGATGGCTCCAAGTCTTCTGATGGCATTGGATTCGTAGCAGCATTTCTGGACAATGTCGTGCAAGAACATTTACTATTCTCGGCTAGCATTTTTACAGCTGAATTGTATGCCATTCTTGCAGCACTTATCGGTATTGCATCCATGCCTGTGTCATCATTTGTGGTTGTCTCAGACTCCATTAGTGCTTTACAGGCTATACGAAAATTTGATACACCTCACCCCCCTAGTTCTCCGTATCCAACTTTGGCTATGCCACACCTCTACCAAGCATAAAGATATTGTTTTTTTGTTGGGTCCCTGGTCATGTTGACGTACAGGGCAATGAACAGGTCATGTACTGCTGTGCGGTCAGCAGTACATGACCTACCAGTTTCATATAGAGGTGTTCCATTTATGGATTATTTTGCTGTAATAGCTAACCACCTTCACACCCGTTGGCAACAACGGCCATCTTGTCATCAGTGTCGAGGTTGGGAGACTACTCTCTCCCGTCTTCACATCGGCCACACTCGTCTTACTCATGGGTATCTCATGGCAAGGCACCCTGTTCCTCTGTGAGAAGTGTCAGGTTCCAGTAACGGTTAGCCACATTCTATTAGACTGCCCTCTCTATCATGAGCACGCGGAATTTACCTCCGTCGTCGTCTCTGCTCTACTACTCTCTCTTTACCTTCCCTTCTTGCTGATGGACCCTCTTTTAATCCTGACTCTCTCACCGACTTCTTGATAACTGATTTACTCCACAAACTCTGATACCATTCGCACTCCTCTCAGCCCTTTCTACCTCAATCTCTTGCTACCCTCTACCCCTGCACTATCCACTGCCCTGCTTTTCTCGGTAACCTACTAATCATCCCTCTCCGTTTTGCCACCTGATAGCCTCGCTTCCTTCCTGCCCTGCAGTGCTGTATAGCCCTTGTGGTTTAGCACTTTTTTATTATAATAAATCCTCAACTTACCCTTCACATTCCAACAATCTTGTATTTAAAATATACAGTACACAATACTGGACATTATCTCATCCTCATACCCATGACTCAGACCATTAAATACATCACGTTCCCTGAATTAAGCCTGAATACCTTCCAAAGGCCCCCAATGGAAACAAGTCAGTCTGACTTTTTTGGGTTATCCTAGGTTCTTTACACATGCTGCAGTATACGATAATCTGTAACTATTAGTGTTAACCTGAATAAACTAACACATCCCCCCCACAGGTGTTGCATAATCCTACGGGTTTACCACACACCCCTTGATTATAATAACACATACCTGAAGTACACTATCCCCTCAAGGGAGGTTCCTTGATGCTGGTGAGGGGCTCTTGATCTAGGGAATTGGATCTGTGCTCCAGTTCCCTGAATTGAGCCTGAATACCTTCCATCCCCCCCCACAGGCACTGTATAATCCTACAGGTTTAGCGCTCCCCCATTATATAATAATGCCTGAAATAACATAACCAGCATGACGCAACTATACCAAATAATTGGAAAGAAACACCTTGGCCCCAACTTTCAACATCTGTTTTACATACCGTGGATATGGGAGACCAAACATTATTCTCACTAACAGGACAAACTCCCATCTTCAACACTATATAACATCAGAACTTCACACAATTTCCGATTATATCACACACTGCATGTATCTCAGACCCCAATTCTCATCCGTTACTATTCCCTTTCTATATTTTACCATTGATAATACATCCTTTCATATAACAGTGTCAACTAGGAAGCCTTTAACCAACATAGACAATACCAACCCATCACAAGCATCAACACTGTTTAATACATGTGGAATTTTTTTACATAATTCCCTAAATGTAGAACATATACATGAATATAATTGTGCAATGATATATGATGATAATTTGATCCTTTCGAGAAATTTCGAGTGAGGTGGGTGTAGAACAGCTGCGGAGTAACGCCATATTGAATTTAATGTGTGAACACTGGACTGGATTGTGCAATATAATCGGGCATTCTCCAAGGTCAATTGGTGTATATCGGCGTCAGTCCGTAATTTAGAAATTGCTGACATGTTCCTGCTGAAGAATTAAGATAGTGTGGAAAATACTTACAATTCGGCAATCAAGACAGAAAAATAGAGGACACCAATTCTCCCAGGAGCACACCTCAGTTAAGTGATGTTTATCTATAACGTACAGTAGTTTTTACGCTGGCCATCGTGAATTTTAGCTGCTAGGGTAAGGTTAGGGTGTGTTCCATCACCATTAAGTGTCTTCCTGTGATAAATGCTAAGTGGTGATACTAATTTCTTTTGTGTACCCAGCAAGCCTAATCATATACAGTCCACAACTTTAATTTACCAGAGTAGCTGGTTTTAATATTGTAATTATTAATTTATTGTCAGGTCTAGCTTTTTGCGAGTGGTAGGGAGTGGGCATCGAGGGAGTTACAGTGACCTGCTGTGACTTACCTCGCCCAAATTACTTGCAGGTAATAATTCAGGTAATGCCCTGTAAGCCTCCTGCAGGTGATTTGCTCACATAATTCACAATACAAAAAAATACAAGCTGCAGATAAGAAAACACCTGTAAAACGATACTCAAGTACTCCTGCCAGATCAAAATACTACATAGTCTACCACAACCAGTTTTTCACAAATAAGGTTACATACTATGGGATTTCAACACTCCTTGGAACTACATCCTAGTCTAGAATCTCTAGATGAAGACCACAAACACTGGCTCTCACTCCTACAAAAATCAGAATAATGTATCACCACTCCAAAAGATTTATTAGGTTTCAATAAAAAGTTAAAGGAACTCTCAGATAAATTCAAACATTACACATAACAGCACTGCATAACCCTAGAGAGTTTAGCGATTCTTTTTTATTATAATCATCATAATGACACAACCAGAACATATCCTACCCAGCAGAAGCTACATAAATTTCCAAATCTATTTGGAAAAACATTTTTCTTAATCACCACCTAACCCCACTGCAGTCTAAAACACCCTTGATATACAGAACTGGAACCTACTACAAACATCAGACTACACCTCACAAATTTACCTCATTGAAGCCACTGGTTTATCAAGATCCCAAGATGTTGCTGTGTCTGACAGGTATATATAAATGATCAATCATCATCTTGTTGCTGTAAGACCCTGGCCCCTCAAGGGAGGTTCCTTGACTCTGGTGAAGGGTTCTTGATCTAGGGAATTGGATCTGTGCTCAGGTTCCCTGAATTAAGCCCGAATACTTTCCATCCCCATGGGTTTAGAACAGGTCGCTCCTGTCTGTCTCAACTATTGGATCACTACGACAAGGTCCTAAATGCACTAGAAGACAAAAAGAATGCAGATGTAATATATACAGACTTTGCAAAAGCCTTCGACAAGTGTGACCATGGCGTAATAGCGCACAAAATGCGTGCTAAAGGAATAACAGGAAAAGTCGGTCGATGGATCTATAATTTCCTCACTAACAGAACACAGAGAGTAGTCGTCAACAGAGTAAAGTCCGAGGCAGCTACGGTGAAAAGCTCTGTTCCACAAGGCACAGTACTCGCTCCCATCTTGTTCCTCATCCTCATATCCGACATAGACAAGGATGTCAGCCACAGCACCGTGTCTTCCTTTGCAGATGACACCCGAATCTGCATGACAGTGTCTTCCATTGCAGACACTGCAAGGCTCCAGGCGGACATCAACCAAATCTTTCAGTGGGCTGCAGAAACAATATGAAGTTCAACGATGAGAAATTTCAATTACTCAGATATGGTAAACATGAGGAAATTAAATCTTCATCAGAGTACAAAACAAATTCTGGCCACAAATAGAGCGAAACACCAACGTCAAAGACCTGGAGTGATCATGTCGGAGGATCTCACCTTCAAGGACCATAACATTGTATCAATCGCATCTGCTAGAAAAATGACAGGATGGATAATGAGAACCTTCAAAACTAGGGAGGCCAAGCCCATGATGACACTCTTCAGGTCACTTGTTCTATCTAGGCTGGAATATTGCTGCACACTAACAGCACCTTTCAAGGCAGGTGAAATTGCTGACCTAGAAAATGTACAGAGAACCTTCACGGTGCGCATAACGGAGATAAAACACCTCAATTACTGGGAGCGCTTGAGGTTCCTAAACCTGTATTCCCTGGAATGCAGGAGGGAGAGATACATGATTATATACACCTGGAAAATCCTAGAGGGACTAGTACCGAACTTGCAGACGAAAATCACTCACTACGAAAGCAAAAGACTTGGCAGACGATGCACCATCCCCCCAATGAAAAGCAGGGGTGTCACTAGCACGTTAAGAGACCATACAATAAGTGTCAGGAGCCCGAGACTGTTCAACTGCCTCCCAGCACACATAAGGGGGATTACCAACAGACCCCTGGCAGTCTTCAAGCTGGCACTGGACAAGCACCTAAAGTCAGTTCCTGATCAGCCGGGCTGTGGCTCGTACGTTGGTTTGCGTGCAGCAACAGCCTGGTTGATCAGGCTCTGATCCACCAGGAGGCCTGGTCACAGACCAGGCCGCGGGGGCGTTGACCCCCGGAACTCTCTCCAGGTAAACTCCAGGTAATCCCCTCCCCCACGTTCGCTGTATAATTCTACGGATTTAGCGCTCCCCATAACTATAATATCCTACGGGTTTAGCTCTCCCCATTATAATAATATATGACCCTGGTGATTTAGCGTTTAGTTTTGATTATAATCATCATGTTGTTGGCTTTATAAACCATTTATAAATTTATTTAGGCACAGGTACACATAAGTACAGTTATTATATAGTGTAAATTACTTAGGATAACGCCAAAAAATCAAGCGACTTATTCCCACTGGGATCCGTCGGATAGCACGCGATCTATTAACAAGCTTTGTAAAATGGCAGCATATTTTTAGTGTACACTCCGTAAAAATCAATTTACATGGTAGAGTATATGAAGGGTAAAATCCAGTGGTACACGCCACAGTCTTTCCCTTCTGCGTCACAGTGAGACTCAGGGCCAGTCTATTGTCTTATTACCCAATGGGTGAGTACAAAGTACTGGGTGAAGAACGGTGAGTGAAGAAATCACGGAATGAGAGAGGTTTGAACCCATGGCGAATGAGTCCTAAAACTCACCTGGCATGGGTTCAAACTCAACCCGTTCCGTGATTTATTTGCAATCGTGTTATTACGATTTCGTGAGTGAAGATGTGAGCAAAGAGGTGAGTGTGACCCGCAGGTGAGTGATGTATCTGTCGTCCCATGTTCCCTTCACCCACTGTACATCCCATGTAGCACTGGAGCGAATAGTCAGATGTGCACTGGTGTAGGTGTGGGTAGAGGCAGGTGGGTGATGACAAGTGTTTTGAGGAGAGGTGGGTGCAGGCGGTATGGGAAGGGGGAAGCGTAATGGGAGTATGGGTGGTGTGGGTCCACAGCTGTCCTGCCCTCCCACATATGGGCAGGAGGTTGGGGGCATGTGTACTCCCTCTCTGACTCTTCATTATGTACTGGAGTGCGATAAAATTAATGAATTTAGAAACAACTCACTCAGAAGTGTTCAAGAAATGGCTAAGTATTTTATCCACAGTGGTATATTACAGACCATTCTGGAGAAATACCCTGACTTTGCTAGCTGTAAATAAAGCATTACCACATATGTGCATGTGTGTGTGTGTGTGTGTACTCACCTAGTTGTACTCACCTAATTGAGGTTGCGGGGGTCGAGTCCGAGCTCCTGGCCCCACCTCTTCACTGATCGCTACTAGGTCACTCTCCCTGAGCCGTGAGCTTTATCATACCTCTGCTTAAAGCTATGTATGGATCCTGCCTCCACTACATCGCTTCCCAAACTATTCCACTTACTGACTACTCTGTGGCTGAAGAAATACTTCCTAACATCCCTGTGATTCATCGTGTGTCTTCAGCTTCCAACTGTGTCCCCTTGTTACTGTGTCCAATCTCTGGAACATCCTGTCTTTGTCCACCTTGTCAATTCCTCTCAGTATTTTGTATGTCGTTATCATGTCCCCCCTATCTCTTCTGTCCTCCAGTGTCGTCAGGTTGATTTCCCTTAACCTCTCCTCATAGGACATACCTCTTAGCTCTGGGACTAGTCTTGTTGCAAACCTTTGCATTTCTCTAAGTTTCTTCACGTGCTTGGCTAGGTGTGGGTTCCAAACTGTGCCGCTACTCCAATATGGGCCTACATACACGGTGTACAGGTCCGAATGATTCTTTTTAGATGTCGGAATGCTGTTTGAGTTTCTAGGCGCCATATGTAGCAGGTATTTGGTTGATGTTGCGCTTCAGGAGATGAGCTGGTGTTATACTCACCCCAAGATCTTTTTCCTTGGTGAGGTTTGTTTCTGACCCCTGACTGTACTCCGTCTGCGGCCTTCTTTGCCCTTCCCCAATCTTCATGACTTTGCACTTGGTGGGATTGTAACTCCGGAGCAATTGCTGGCCAGGTCTGCAGCCTGTCCAGATCCCTTGTAGTTCTGCCTGGTCTTCGATTGAAGTGAATTCTTTACAACTTCACTGGTCATCTGAAACAGGGACACTCAGAGTCAAATTCTTCCGTCATGTCTTCACAATGACCAGAAACAGCACTGTCCTAGGACTGACCCTGCGGGACCCCGCTGGTCACGGTGCCACTCTGAAACCTCGCCACGTACATGACTCGCTGCTGTTTCCTGCAAGTATTCCCTGATCCATTGATAGTGACCTTCCCTGTTATCCTGCTTGGTCCTCCGAATTTTGCACATCTCTGTGTGGAACTGTGGCAAACTCACCTTTTAGTGTCCAGAAAATGCAATAGACCTCACCTACTCTTACTGATTTGAAATAAGTCTGGTAAAAACCATTTGGCCATAGCGAAACACATCAGTGGGGTTTTGTTGGACAACAGATTTCCCGTTCCTGAAACTCATGTATGGCTGCCTGTGTGACTGTTAGGTCATGTCTTCTGGCTGGATTTTGCCACTACCACCTTCTAGGGATAATTGCTGACTGATGTAGCATGACTTATACTAGGTCAATAAGACTCAATCTGGGGTCTGTGTTCTAATTCCTGATAGTCTGTCTCCTTTTTTAAAGATTGGGACTAATATTGCTTTACCCTGATACCTCAGGCAATATCCCTTTTCGATAAATTATTGACAAGATTGGCATTGTTGTTCTGAGCAGGGGTGTCTACACTAAGACCATAAAGTCGGGCCTCTGCTCCCTCTCTCAATTGCACCTAAGGGGGATGTTCATACTGGCAACATCCCCATCCTTGAGGTATCTAGCTCATAGAGCTTCAGCGGCTTGCTCTCTGGCGTTGCGATGGTGACTAGGTGATCCAGCACTTGGTAGAAGTGGTGGGCGTTGGTGTGTAGTACTCCTTCCCTAGTTGTTACTCACCTAGTTGAGGGTTTGCAGTAGATTTGCCGGTATAGCTCGTTGTTCAAACCATGGCTACCTTTTTTCTACGCACGCCAGTCTATTCTCAACTAGAACGCCCGCTATCTAGGTCACTCCCTCTGTAACATTGAGCTTTATATTTGTACCTGTAAATAATTATGGTATATGGATCCTGAACTCCACTACATCGCTTCCCAACTATTCCACTTCCTGACACTCGGGCTGTAACTAACAAGTGATCTTCCTAAATCCCTTATGATTCATCTGTGTCTCAATTCCAACTGTGTCCCCCTTGTTACTGTGTCCAGTTCTGGCAGAGTCCTGTCTTTGTCCCCCTTGTCAATTCCTCTTCCAGATTTTGTAAGTCGTTACTCATCCCCCCTATCTCTCCTGTCCTCCAGTGTCGTCAGGTTGATTTCCCTTAACCTCTGTGTGTGTTTGTGTGTTGAGTGTGTGTGTGTGTGTGGGTGTGTGTGTGTGTGTGTGTGTGTGTGTGTGTGGTGTGGGGTGTGTGTGTGAGTGTGTGTGAGTGTGTGGTGTGTATGAGTGTGTGTGTGTATGAGTGTTTTGCGCATGTGTGTGTATGAGTTTGTGTGTGTGTGTGTGTGTGTTTATGTGTATGTGTGTATGAATTTGTATGTGTGTGTGTGTGTGTGTGAGAGAGAGAGAGACTCAGCAATCAATATTTGCACCAATAACTCACTACAGTTGTGACCGGGTGTGGAAGTGTGAATTGCTCATTACTCTAAAATTTGTTCATGATTGCAGCCATGTATAAACGTAAGTAACCATTCTTACAGTATTCATTACCTTTGTAACTTGTGAGTTCATTACCTTGTACCTAGTTCAGCTATCAAAACTTTGGGGCCCAGTCCCTGGACCCATTACGTACCTCTGTAATCTGTAAATACCTTTGTAACTTGTCATGATTGTGACTAGACCTACCTGGAGTTCATTACCTTTGTAAATTGTGAGTTCATTACCTTTGTAAATTGTGAATTCATTACCTCTGTAACTTGCTCAGCTATCAAAACTTTGAGGCCCAGTCCCTGGACCCATTATGTACCTCTGTAATCTTTTGACTACCGCCCACAGGATGGGTATGGGGTGCATAATAAACATATTAAACTTAACTCCCTCTCTGACTCTGACAGCAACAGATTTATTACACACTTTGATTATACTTCCTTTAGCACCTCACACCGCCCTTACTAACTCTACCTCTTGTTAACTCTCTACCCTTTAGCAAACACTACCCTGCAACGCTGTATGACCCTTGTGAGTTTAGCGCTGACCTATAATTATAATAATGAGGGAATGTGTATGACGGGATGGGTAAAGGTGAGTGAGGGTTAAAACACATGGGTAAGAGTGTGAAAAACATGGGATGGCGTTAGGCATGGGGGGTGAAGGTTAGTGTTTAGCAGGCTAAGTGGAAGTGAGGCTCAACGCTTCGGTCATACACAAATAACCCGCACATAGAAGAGAGGAGCTTACGACGACGTTTCGGTCCAACTTGGACCATTTACAAAGTCCAGTACTAATGTGCCATACCTCAGCCCACACCAACTGGCCTGCGGTCAATTGCTCATTCAACCTCCCCCTCCCCCCGGTGGCCACACCCCCTCGCTGTACACCCAACAACCTAACCCATACCATCCACAAGCCCCATCTATACCACCCGCCTCTGTATTTCCCCCACGGCCACACTTTCACCCACACCATTCCAACTAACAACCTCCACCCACACAACTCTCCCACGGCCACACCATACTAACCAACAGCCTATTTTTCCCATGTTCTTCAGTTCTGTTTACACGATTTTGATTATTACAGGCCGGTGGAATGTAACTATCGTGTTATCGATAGTCTGCTGTACTTGACAGACACAACAACATCTTGGGATCTAATACAGAGAATTTCTCAATGCTTACCTAACCTAGGGATAACCTATTTCTACTAGTGGATTTTTTCCACCTTTGACGCCGCTTCCAACTGCTTCAGCTCACCTGTCTACAGTACATAAGCTCCTTCTCACATACACTGTACATTTATCAAGACTGATGGACTGAACACGTCTCCAGGCTTGAGGACTGATTACCTCAAACTCATCATCTTCCACCGTTCTTTTTCTGTAACTGACTGATAAAGCCACTGGCTGGTGAAACGTTTCCACATAACGATACCCAAATTTTGCACAAGGGAAACTACGTAATACACACAACCTAACCTACTGACTCTACACACCTGCACATATCCCACTATAACACTACATACCCATTTCTTCACTAGGCCTGTTTGTAATGAGGAGTGTACTCAACATATTAATACATGTGTTGCCTTTTCTGACCCAATCCATTCCTAGACCAGTTATGCATAAATAAAGGTCGTATGGTTTATAAGCTTTAAATCCAATTAACCAGTCCGAAATGTATTGCATTCTAGTGGCTTTCTTTTGTTCCTTTGTTTTGTTACATGTAAATTACATTATTTTTGTACTGCAAGGAGAAGTTAGCAGCAGACAACAGGACACTTACGTAGTGACCAGCACTTTAGAGTAAGGACACGTGGGTCCTAAGATAAGATTTTCTTTGGATTTTTAACCTCGGAGGGTTAGCCACCCAGGATAACCCAAGGAAGTCAGTGCGTCATCGAGGACTGTCTAACTTATTTCCATTGTGGTCCTCAATCTTGTCCCCCAGGATGCCACCCACACCAGTCAACTAACACCCACGTACCTATTTGCTGCTAGGGGAACAGGACAACAAGTGTAAGGAAACGTGTCGAAATGTTTCCACCAGCCGGGAATCGAACCCGGGCCCTCCGTGCGTGAAGCGGGAACTTTAGCCACCAAGCTACCTGCACTTTCTAGGTGAGAAGAGTGGACATTGTCCACAAGTTACTGGACCAGGAGGCCTGGTCACAGACCGGGCCGCGGGGGCGTTGACCCCCGGAACTCTCTCCAGATATATATAAGGTTATCATTCATCGTCATCACTTAAGTTATCGGCCAGTGGACGTCCTGGCTGGGTCAGAAAGTGTTCATGATGCTCACAACACTAGTAGCCGGTGGAATACTAGTCCCCTTCCCCCCGATCATAAGTTTATTTAGGTAAAGGTCCACTTAAGTACAACTGTCATACACATTCACATGTGTAAATTACTTAGGATAACCCCCCAAAAAATTCAGTGACTTAATTCCAACAGTGATGCATTGCGACATTTAGTGGTATAATATCAGTAATATATAACGTGGACTTTTTACCACTACAGTATTGAGACTGTCAGGGGAAGGTGTAGCAGTATCCGGGGTGCTGTGACCATAATGTATTACATAACACTAACTCACAGTTGACTAGTGAAGTGATATGTTTCAGTGTTACTGTGACAATGGAGTTGCATACACTTGCAACATTGGTGACTAGTGAAGTGTTGGTATTGCAACACCAGTGATTACCGAGACACAACACATTCAGGATGACAAGTGGTGAAACAATACCTAGTGGGAAGATTTTGTGGTGAACAATTTCTACCATGCGCTGTTGTCTCTCTCAGTCTTCCAGTAAAGTTGTCACTGAATTTTTAACTGTGTGAACATACCAATCCTAGGCTGGTGTTCCTTCTTTTTCAGGTCACCCTAACTCGGCGGGAGACGGCCGGTGTTTAAAAAAAACATATATATATTAAATATATACGTACACATAATATATCATTATATTAAATACACGAAAAAAAAGTCCAAAAACGGACAAAATTTTGGTTATAGAACTATCCATTCTTGTTCTTGTAAAAACGATCTTCTCTTTGACCAGTACCATTACAGGTCACCAACTACCCTAGTCGATACATTGTTTTATGTTAATTAATGTGGTTTATTAGCAAAATAAACAGTAAAATAAGACTGACCTCGTCTTTCTGGGTCCTGAGGTTATCTACGTCAGGTTCAGCATAGGTAGGATCTCTGCTAGGATCCTCCGGTAATACTGAAGACCGCTCCTCATTTTCCTGCCAATAATAATAATAGGCAGCTGTTAGTTACTACACAAGAGTCTTAATATACTCTAGTTTTTAAGTAGCATGTAAGCCTCATGATTAATTGCACGAAATGCGTCGCATAATTAGTAATAATATATTTACAGTACTACATGTACAAGGTACACAGACCATAGCTGACACCAATATATATATAGAAAGCCCCTTGTTATGCTGAACATTCCCCACCAATTAGGTTCTTGCCCCAGGATGCGACTCACACCAGTCGACTAACGCCCAGGTACCCATTTTACTGATGGGTGAATAGGGACAACAGGTGTAAAGAAACACGCCCAGTGTTTCTACCCTCCCTGGGAATCGAACGCAGACCCTCGCCGTGTGAAGCAAGAGCTTTAGTGATCGTACCTACTACTGAACTAATTCACATATATCTGCTGCATTCCTTTTAATTCTGAGTCACAAGGAATGCAGCAGATATATGTGAATTAGTGCAGTAGTAGGTACGAAAGGAAGCCACTAATTATGCCTGGAGTTTACCTGGAGAGAGTTTCGGGGGTCAACGCCCCCGCGGCCCGGTCTGTGACCAGGCCTCCTGGTGGATCAGCGCCTGATCAACCAGGCTGTTGCTGCTGGCTGCACGCAAACCAACGTACGAGCCACAGCCCGGCTGATCAGGAACTGACTTTAGGTGCTTGTCCAGTGCCAGCTTGAAGACTGCCAGGGGTCTGTTGGTAATCCCCCTTATGTGTGCTGGGAGGCAGTTGAACAGTCTCGGGCCCCTGACACTTATTGTATGGTCTCTTAACGTGCTAGTGACACCCCTGCTTTTCACTGGGGGGATGGTGCATCGTCTGCCAAGTCTTTTGCTTTCGTAGTGAGTGATTTTCGTGTGCAAGTTCGGTACTAGTCCCTCTAGGATTTTCCAGGTGTATATAATCATGTATCTCTCCCTCCTGCGTTCCAGGGAATACAGGTTTAGAAACCTCAAGCGCTCCCAGTAATTGAGGTGTTTTATCTCCGTTATGCGCGCCGTGAAAGTTCTCTGTACATTTTCTAGGTCGGCAATTTCACCTGCCTTGAAAGGTGCTGTTAGAGTGCAGCAATATTCCAGCCTAGATAGAACAAGTGACCTGAAAAAGTGTCATCATGGCTTGGCCTCCCTAGTTTTGAAGGTTCTCATTATCCATCCTGTCATTTTTCTAGCAGATGCGATTGATACAATGTTATGGTCCTTGAAGGTGAGATCCTCCGACATAAACACTCCCAGGTCTTTGACGTTGGTGTTTCGCTCTAATTTTGTGGCCAGAATTTGTTTTGTACTCTGATGAAGATTTAATTTCCTCATGTTTACCATATCTGAGTAATTGAAATTTCTCATCGTTGAACTTCATATTGTTTTCTGCAGCCCACTGAAAGATTTGGTTGATGTCCGCCTGGAGCCTTGCAGTGTCTGCAATGGAAGACACTGTCATGCAGATTCGGGTGTCATCTGCAAAGGAAGACACGGTGCTGTGGCTGACATCCTTGTCTATGTCGGATATGAGGATGAGGAACACAGATGGGAGCTAGTACTGTGCCTTGTGGAACAGAGCTTTTCACCGTAGCTGCCTCGGACTTTACTCTGTTGACGACTACTCTCTGTGTTCTGTTAGTGAGGAAATTATGGATCCATCGACCGACTTTTCTGTTATTCCTTTAGCGCGCATTTTGTGCGCTATTACGCCATGGTCACACTTGTCGAAGGCTTTTGCAAAGTCTGTATATATTACATCTGCATTCTTTTGTCTTCTAGTGCATTTAGGACCTTGTCGTAGTGATCCAGTAGTTGAGACAGACAGGAGCGACCTGTTCTAAACCCATGTTGCCCTGGGTTGTGTAACTGATGGGTTTTCTAGATGGGTGGTGATCTTGCTTCTTAGGACCCTTTCAAAGATTTTTATGATATGGGATGTTAGTGCTATTGGTCTGTAGTTCTTTGCTGTTGCTTTACTGCCCCTTTGTGGAGTGGGGCTATGTCTGTTGTTTTTAGTAACTGAGGGACGACCCCCGTGTCCATGCTCCCTCTCCATAGGATGGAAAAGGCTCGTGATAGGGGCTTCTTGCAGTTCTTGATGAACACAGAGTTCCATGAGTCTGGCCCTGGGGCAGAGTGCATGGGCATGTCATTTATCGCCTGTTCGAAGTCATTTGGCGTCAGGATAACATCGGATAGGCTTGTGTTAATCAAATTTTGTGGCTCTCTCATAAAAAATTCATTTTGATCTTCGACTCTCAGTCTGGTTAGCGGCTTGCTAAAAACTGAGTCATATTGGGACTTGAGTAGCTCACTCATTTCCTTGCTGTCATCTGTGTAGGACCCATCTTGTTTAAGTAGGGGCCCAATACTGGACGTTGTTCTCGATTTTGATTTGGCATAGGAGAAGAAATACTTTGGGTTTCTTTCGATTTCATTTATGGCTTTTAGTTCTTCCCGCTATTCCTGACTCCTAAAGGATTCTTTTAGCTTAAGTTCGATGCTTGCTATTTCTCTGACCAGTGTCTCCCTGCGCATTTCAGATATATTGACCTCTTTTTAGCCGCTGTTATTCTTTTCCGTCGCCTGTAAAGGGAGCGCCTGTCTCTTTCTATTTTACATCTACTCCTCCTTTTTCTTAGAGGAATAAGCCTTGTGCATACATCGAGTGCCACCGAGTTAATCTGTTCTAGGCATAAGTTTGGGTCGTGTTGCTTAGTATATCTTCCCAACTTATATCGGTTAGGACTTGGTTTTACTTGTCCCACTTATGTTTTTTGTTATTGAAGTTGAATTTGGTGAATGCTCCTCGTGACTAGTCTCATTTTGTCGGTCTGGGGCTCCACGCAACATGTCTGAACCTCATTTATGTTGTGATCTGAGTATATTGTTTTTGATATGGTGACATTTCTTATCAGATCATCATTGTTAGTGAAGATGAGATCTAGTGTATTCTCCAGTCTAGTAGGCTCTATTATTTGCTGGTTTAAATTGAATTTTGTGCAGAGATTTAAAAGCTCGTGTGAGTGTGAGTTTTCATCAGAGCTGCCTCCTGGTGTTATTACTGCAACAATATTATTTGCTATATTCCTCCATTTTAGGTGCCTTAAGTTGAAATCCCCCAGGAGCAAGATGTTGGGTGCAGGAGCTGGAAGATTTTCCAGACGCATTATGGTCAATTAATCATGAGACTTAAATGCTACTTTAAAACTAGAGTATATTATGTTAAGACTTCTTGTGCAGCAACAGTGAACAGCTGCGTCTTCTAACCTGACGTAGAAGCATCATCATAGCTGCCATTATTACCCCTAGACGGAGGTTTCCTCATGCTGGTGACGGGATCTTAATCAAAGGAACTGGACCTTTTCTGTTCCTCGGATCGAACCTGAGTGCCTCCTATTCCCTCAAGCTTTACAATCTTACAGGCTTAGCTCTAATCAGTAAATATAATACTAAGCTAGTAAATAGTTCATTACTTCCGTTCGTACGTCGGTCTGCGTGCGGCCAGCAGTAACAGCCTGGTTGATCAGACCCTGATCCACCAGGCGGCCTAGTCACAGACCGAACTGTGAGGGCGTTGATCCCCGAAACCCTCTCCAGGTATACTCCAGGTATACCTTAACTTGCTTAACAGACAAAATATTGGGCCCAGTTCCTGAGCCCATTCTGTGTCTGATCTGTTTAGTACCCCATATATTACCTGGAGGCTACCTGGAGGGCATTCCGGGGACCAATGCCCCCTCGGCCTGGTCCACGACCAGGACTCCCGGTGGATCAGGGCCTGATCAACGAGGCTGTTACTGCTGGCCGCACGCAATCCAACGTACGAACCACAGTCCGGCTGTGGTTCGTACGTCTTTAGGTATCTGTCCAGCTCCCTCTTGAAGACAACCAGGGGTCTTCCCGTAATGCCCCTTATTGCTGGTGGGAGGCTGTTGAACAGTCTTGGTCCCCGGACACTTATTGCGTTTTCTCTTAAGTGTACCAGTGACGCCCCTACTTTTCACTGGGGTATGTTGCATCGCCTGCCAAGTCTTTTGCTTTCGTATGGAGTGATTGCTGTGTGCATATTAGGGACCAGTCCCTCCAGAATCTTCCATGTGTAGATTATGATATATATCTCTCTCCTGAGCTCTAGTGAGTACAAGTCAAGTGCTTCCAGGCGCTCCCAGTAGTTAAGGTGTTTGATGGAACTTATGCAGTAAAGGTTCTCTGTACATTCTCTAGTTCTGCAATTTCACCTGCCTTGAATGGGGATGTTAATGTACAGCAGTATTCCAGCCTAGAGACAATAAGTGATTTAAAAAGGATCATCATTGGCTTAGCATCTCTTGTCTTGAATGTTCTCAGTATCCATCCTATCAGTTTCCTCGCAGATGTGATAGTGGCATTGTTGTGGTCCTTGAAGGTGAGGTCTTCGGACATTACCACACCCAGGTCCTTCACATTACTTTTCCGCTCTATTGTGTGATTGGAGTTTGTAGTATACTCAGTTCTAGTTATTATTTCCTCCAGTTTTCCATAACGGAGTAGTTGGAATTTGTCTTCCTTGAACATCATATTGTTCTCTGTTGCCCATTGGAAAACTTGGTTTATATCTTCTTGGAGCTTTGCCGTGTCCTGAATGGATGACTCTCTCATGCAGATCCTAGTATCGTCTGCAAAAGATGATACAGTTCTGTGGTTTACATCTCTATGTCTGATATGAGAATAAGGAACAGGATAGGTGCGAGTACTGTGCCTTGTGGGACAGAGCTTTTCACTATGGCAGCATCTGATTTAACTCTGTTTACCACTACTCTTTGTGTGCGATTGGTCAGAAAGTTGAAGATCTATCTGCCTACTTTGCCAGTTATCCCTTTAGCACGCATTTTGTGTGCTATTACTCCATGGTCGCACTTGTCAAAGGCTTTAGCAAAGTCTGTGTATACTACATCCGCATTCTGTTAGTTTTCCAGTGCATCTAGGACCATATCATAGTGGTTATGCAATTGCGAAAAGGCAGGAGCGACCTGCTCTGAAACCATGTTGCCCTGGGTTGTGCAATTTTTGGGAGTCCAGGTGGTTTGCTATCCTGCTTCTTAGAACTCTTTAAAAGATATTTATGATGTGGGACGTTAAAGCTACTGGTCTATAGTTCTTAGCTACTGCTTTGCTGCCACCTTTATGGAGTGGGGCTATATCTGTTGTTTTTAGTGACTGTGGAATCTCGCCTGTGTCTAAGCTCCTTCTCCATAGCATACTTAGGGCCCGTGAGAGGGGTTTCTTGCAGTTTTTAATGAACACAGAGTTCCATGAGTCTGGGCCTGGGGCTGAGTGCATGGGCGTGTCGTCGATGGCTTTCTCAAAGTCTAGTGGAGTTAGGGTTATGTCATAAATCTGGCCTACATTGGCAGGGTTTTGAGGCTCATTCATGAAAAAAATTTTTGGATTGTCTATCTTTAAACTGGTTAGTGGCTCGCTGAACACTGAGTCATACTGCAATTTCTGTATCTCGCTCATTTCTTTGTTGTCTGTGTAGGATCCGTCTTGTCTGACCAGGGGCCCTATACTAGAAGTGGTTTTTAACTTGTTTTTGGCATATGAAAAGAAATATCTCGAATTTCTTTCAATTTCATTAATCGCTTTTAGCTCCTCTTGTCTCTCCTGGATCCTGTATGAGTCCTTTAGCTTTAGTTCAATATTTTCCACTTCCCTGGTTAGCACTTCCTTCCATGTATCAGACATCTGGCATTCTTGAGGAGCTCAATGATTCTTCGTCTTCTCCTGTAGAGGGAGTCTCTCTCTCTCCAGTTTACTTTTTCTTTTCTTTTGTCTTATAGGAATATACCTTGAACATACTTCAGCTACCAGGAGGGTGATCATTTCGAGGCATTGGTTAGGGTCCATGTAATTTAAATATCCTCCCAGCATGTTTCATTTAGGGCATAGTTTACCTGATCCCAGATGATGATCTTGTTGTTGAAGTTGAATTTGGTAAAGGTACTCTCATAACTGTATACATCTTGCCGATCAGGACTCCTGTGCATGCAAGTCTGGACTTCGATTAGATTGTGATCAGAATTTGTTGTTTTTGATATTGTTATATTCCTTACCATGTCCTAATCATTTGTGAAAATAAGGTCAAGTGTGTTCTCCAGTCTTGTATAATTAATCTTGTATAATTAATTTAACCTAGCCTGGCCAGGTCCGGTGTTGTCTCTCCTGGGGTACACAAATAACCCGCGTGTATTGTTCCAGTCACGGTACTGTGCCTTTGTGTTATTTATCCTGGGGCAGTCTAAACTAACTTCAAGTTGAACGCTAACAGCACAGAAATAACACACGAGTCGTATAACGGAAAGTTGTGTTATAAGGATAGTGTGTCAGTGTGACTGATTTATGTGAGTTAAACACTTACCTGAGGGAACCTAGTAGTGTACAGGTGCCTCCAGGAGTCCAGGTTAAGCTCATCATTCATGTTAATGGTAGCCAGACTGTCACTGCCGGCTGGGATGATCAGTGGCTGGTTGTAGTCCTGTGCTAGGCTCCGGCTGCCAATACATTTATAACGAAATAAAACATTTATTTATTTTGAATATATGTTACAATTTACAGTTCGTTTGGTTATAAATTAGTTACGAAAGTACATAAATCTTGCATATTCTAAGGAAAGCCTTTTGTTTTACAAAGCATTTCAGGGAAACTAATTCAAGGCTTCACGAGAAAGATTTTATGTATTGATGGGCGTAACTCAGGCTAACTCAAGAAAATGTGGACTATTTCCACTGGGAGTCCTTAAGTTCTCTTTCCCAGGATGCCACCCATAACGACTAACACCCAGGTACCAGGGGCACAGATTAATAACTAAAATAAATTACTCAGTATTACCATGACTCAGTAATGAATATTACCATGACTCAATAATCAATATCACCATGTAGATAAATGGTTTAGAGAACCGATAAGTTGATAAATTAGACATGTGCAACACTTGTGTTCAACATGTCTGAAGTAATTAGTCCCTCAACCAGGCTGAGGGACTAATTACTTCAGTCTCCTTCTGATCTTTGCTATTCTTTGTATTGGACTGATGAAGCCACTGTGTAGCGAAACGTTTCCACAATAAAAGTGCCCAAGTGTTGCACATGTGTTTACTTTATCAGTATCACCATGATCCAGTTATTAATGTTAGAAAGTCTGACCTCTCCGTGGTGCCAAAAGCGTAATGGCTGAGAAGTTCCTTGGTCTTCTTGACCAGACCTGCGTCCTTAGCTGAGAAGAAGTGTAGTGATGCCCCGTGTGTGTGTGTCACAAACCTGCAGTGTACACACATGTTGATTACGTACATATTTTCATGTAGAACCTATGGTACAAGTACTCCTGTATGTTACAAACCTGCAGTGTACACATGCTAATTACGTGAATACGTTCATGTACAACCTGTGGTACTACTACACATGCGCGCATGTACACACATGCAATTTCGTGAATGCGTTCATGTTCAGTTTCAAAATTTATTTCCACAAGATACATCATATGTACAAAATTTGAAGACGTTACATAACACATGGAAAGTACCTTTCCACGTACACACGTGTGCATCACGAACCTGCAGTGTGCACATGCTGATTTTAAGTGCATACGTTCATGAACAACATATGGTGTAAGTATATATCAGAATAGTTTTAAATTCCATATACAAAAGGATAATTACATTAAAGTGTCCTAAAATAATATTTCCATATCCTTATGAGTATCCTAGAGAATTTCTGGTGAAGTGACCAAAGCCACTGTTAGCGGACAGAGGATCGAGCCTCCAACAATCTGCGGGATTCAACATCTCACAAAATATAACACGATTCAATTAAAAAAAAACTTACCTAAGTGCTCGACATATTAGCTTCTTGCCTTCAGGTTCCAGGTCCTTAAAAATGTCGTACTTTCCTCCTATAATCACAAGAGGAACCAGGAACGGCGTCACTTCCTGATCCACCTACCACAAACATTATTATTATTATAGCACCGAGGTAGGGTGACCCGAAAAGGAAGAAACACTGTCACAGTCACTCATGCAATCGCCGTCTTGCCAGAAGCGTGTTGACACCATCCCCACCTCTCCTTCAGAGTGCAGGTACTGTACTTCCCACCTCCAAGACTCAAGTCCAGCTAACCGGGTTCCCCTGGCTCCATAAATGTTACCTTGCTCACACTCCAGTAGCGTAGTTGTCATAAAAACCACTTAGTCTCCACTGCTAATACGCTCACATAAACCTGAGGGATGTTCAAGCCCCAATCAGTCAAAACCTTTTTACCTCTCCCTCCCTTCATCCCTTCCTTGGATGACCCCTACATCTTCGTAGTCATCCTATTTTGTTCCATCTCTAAATGTCCAAACCACCTCAACTATTATTATCATTATTATTAAAACTCGTGGAGGTCGCAGCGACTGAGGAATGGGAAGCGATCCGATTCGATTCAAGGGAAGATTCAATTCCTTTGATCAAGAGCACCTCGCCAATATTGAGGAACTTTCCTTGATGAGATGTTAACTTGCAACTTCAGAGGGAAGAGTCTGGCCGCAAGTTTGTCTTGCTATTTTGCAGACAGGTGATCGAGTCTCCATACGGTTGGTTTGGCTTATAGCCTATCAACTAGAGTCCTGGACTGTATCACTTGGATACCAAAACGAGGCTGCCAAAATAGCCACTAAAGATGAGCATGTACGTGTGTCAATATTTGCACCAATAACTCATTACAGTTGTGACCAGGTGTGGAAGTGTGAATTGCTCATTACTCTAATTTGTTCATGATTGTACTCATGTATAAACGTAAGTAACCATTCTTACAGGATTCATTACCTTTGTAACTTGTGAGTTCATTACCTTTATATCTAGTTCAGCTATCAAAACTTTGGAGTCCAGTCCCTGGACCCATTACGTACCTCTGTAATCTTTTGACTACCGCCCACGGGATAGGTATGAGGTGCATAATAAACATTAAACTAACTGGTTCCCATACCAATTAGCCAACGATAGACTAAACGTAAGTTAAAAAAAAAAAACTGGAAGACAAACATAAGAGCCCCTCTGCCACACACCAATATCAAAGATGTAGTAAAAAAAAAACAAAAAACAAAAACAAAAGCTGCACAGTGACAACCCTCACCTGCCAACAGGGACATCACTGGACGTTATGGTATGTACAGCTTTTCATCGGCTGCGTCTTGATTACCCTAACAAAAAAAAAAAAATAACGGAGAACGCGACAGAATGCCTGCGCTGCTACCACACAGCCGTTAATTGCTAGAATGCCAGATGACAATGTCACTACAAAGGTGCCTGATACTCCCACCGCTGTTGCACCAGAAGACTTCCCGAGCTACCGCCCTTCTTGTATTCCTAGGGGTAAATGATCTAAAGATACTGATATTCCTAACGACATATCCATAAATGATCAAAGAATATTGATGTTCCTAACGGCATAGTCATCTCCATAATAACTTTGTTACACTAAAAAAATGGGGGAGTTAGAGTATACCTACAGGAGATGTGCGACTCATCGTAAATCACACGCCAGCACTGAAGAGAGCCAAGTGCTTTAATACGGACACAACACAGTTTGTAAGATACTCATAACGAAGTAGTGAGCAGGTTATCATATGATTAAAATTTCCATCAGCTGATGTCCCGTGACAAATTAAGAACTGAATGTCACTGTATGGTTCCACTGTCTTGGGGCAGCTGCCAGTCCACAACTCGGGTTGCACTACGGTTTTAGACTTTTTCCATATATTTTACGAGACTCTAGCAGCATAGACTCATCAAGGGGGGTTCCTTGATACTGGCAAGGGGGGGGGGCTCTTGATCTAAGGAATTAAATCTGTGCTTCAATTCCTTGAATCAAGTCTGAATGCCTTCCAACCCCCCTTCAGACGCTGGATAACCCCTATGGGTTTAGCGCCCCACCATGAATGTAATACGTAATATGAGAGCATTGCAAGTCTGCAGAGACCTCCGTCTGTGTGTGCATCATGAATCTCAATGGCAGCTACCCGCTGAACTCTTGAAAATTTTGATATTCCATTTTGAAAGTGCAAAGGGACGAGTTGGTAGCGCGAAACTGGGGAATTTCATATATTTTTGCGATTTTATGTTGAAGTTGGTGTGAGCGAAGGCATATATCCAGAGATTCTTCACAATCATCGCTGTTGTAAAAGTTTCTGGGAAAATATGGAGGTGAAAAATAATATATGAAGTATTTAGGCAGCTAATCTTGTGTTCAATTAAGATATGCACAGTACTGGGAGAACTTTATTAAATAACATTTCGCTCAGTAAGATCTTTATTAATGTGACAGAGAATGTGTTGAACTGCAAAACTCGAGGTGAGCGAAACTTTTTATTAATAAAAATATCTTAGCACTACCCATATCTTCAAGAAGAATTAGACAGGTGCAATATCCAGTCCATAGACTGAACACATTGACTCAACGCTGAGGGACTGACTACCTCAAACACTTCCTTTTCCATATTTTCCCGCATTGGACTGAAGAAGCCACTGTGTCACGAAATATTTACAGAATCAAGATACCCAAATGTATGCATGTATGTGTGTACTCACCTATTTGTTCTCACCTATTTGTGGTTGCAGGGGTCGATTCATAGCTCCTGGCCCCGCTTCTTCGCTGATTGCTACTAGGTCCTCTCTCTCCCTGCCCCATAAGCTCTATCATACCTCGCCTTAAAACTATGTATGGTTCCCGCCTCCACTACTTCACTTTCTAGGCTATTCCACGGCCTGACTACTCTATGACTGAAGAAATACTTCCTAACATCCCTTTGATTCATCTGAGTCTTCAACTTCCAATTGTGACCTCTTGTGTCTGTGTCCCTTCTCTGGAACATCACGTCTTTGTCCACCTTGTCTATTCGCGCAGTATTTTATATGTCGTTATCATGTTCCCCCTGACTTTCCTGTCTTCCAGTGTCGTCGGGGCGATTTCCCTCAACCTTTCTTCGTGGGACAATCCCCGTAGCTTGGGACTAGTCTTGTTGCAAAACCTTTGCATTTTCTCTAAATTCTTGACGTGCTTGACTAGGTGTGGTTTCCCAAACTGGTGCTGCATACTCCAGTATGGGCATAACGTAAATGGTATACGGGAGTCTTGAATGAATCCTTACTGAGGTATCGGAACGCTATCCGTAGGTTTGCCAGGCGCCCGTATGCTGCCAGCATTTTATCTGATTGATGTGCGCCTCGGGAAATATGCTCGGTGTTATACTCATCCCCAGATCTTTTCCTTGAGTGAGGTTTGCAGTCTTTGGCCATCTAAACTATACTGTGTTTTGCGGTCTTCTTTGCCTTCCCCAATCTTCATGACTTTGCATTTGGCAGGGTTAAACTCAAGGAGCCAGTTGCTGGACCAGGCTTGTAGCCTGTCCAGGTCTCTTTGTAGTCCTGCCTGATCCTCATCCGATTTGATTCTTCTCATTAACTTCACATCATCTGCAAACAAGGACACTTCTGAGTCTATCCCTTCCGTTATGTCGTTCACATATACCAAGAACAGCGCAGGTCCTAGGACTGACCCCTGTGGAACCCCGCTTGTCACAGGCGCCCACTCTGACAACTCGTCACGTACCATGAGTGTACAATGTGTGTGTGTGTGTGTGTGTGTGTGTGTGTGTGTGTGTGTGTGTGTGTGTGTGTGTGTGTCTCCCAACAATTAATATTTGCACTAATAACTCATTACAGTTGTGACCGGGTGTGGAAGTCTGAATTGTTCATTACTGTATAATTTGTTCATGATTGTAGCCATGTATGAACATAAGAAAGTAAATTTACTTACAAGATTAATTACTTTTGTACCTTGTTCAGCTATCAAAACTTTGGGGACCAGTCCCTAGACCAATTATGTACCTCTGTAATGTTGAGGTACAGTCCCTAGACCAATTATATACCTCTGTAATGTTGAGGTACAGTCCTAGACCAATTATGTACCTCTGTAATGTTGAGGTACAGTCCCTAGACCAATTATGTACCTCTGTAATGTTGAGGTACAGTCCCTAGACCAATTATGTACCTCTGTAATGTTGAGGTACAGTCCCTAGACCAATTATGTACCTCTGTAATGTTGAGGTACAGTCCCTGGACCAATTATGTACCTCTGTAATGTTGATTATTATTATTATTATAATCAAGGGGGAAGCGCTAAACCCGGAGGATTATACAGCGCCTGGGGGGGGGGGATGTGGAAGGCATTCAGGCTTAATTCGGGGAACTGGAGCACAGATCCAATTCCCTAAATCAAGAGCCCCTCACCAACATCAAGGAACCTTCCTTGAGGGGTGTAATGTTGAGATACAGTCCCTGGACCAATTGTGTACCTCTGTAATGTTGAGTTACAGCCCCTGGACCAATTATGTACCTCTGTAATGTTGAGATACAGTCCCTGGACCAATTATGTACCTCTATAATGTTGACGTACAGTCCCTGGACCAATTATGTACCTCTGTAATGTTGAGGTACAGTCCCTGGACCAATTATGTACCTCAGTAATGTTGAGGTACAGTCCCTGGACCCATTATGTACCTCAGTAATGTTGAGGTACAGTCCCAGGACCAATTATGTACCTCTGTAATGTTGAGGTACAGTCCCTGGACCAATTATTTTCCCTCTGTAATGTTGAGGTACATCTCCCAGGACCAATTTGTACCTCTGTAATGTTGAGGTACAGTCCCAGGACCAATTATGTACCTCAGTAATGTTGAGGTACAGTCCCTGGACCAATTATGTACCTGGACCTGGAGAGAGTTCCGGGGGTCAACGCCCCGGGGCCCCGGTCTGAGACCAGGCCTCCTGGTGGATCAGAGCCTGATCAACCAGGCGGGTTGCTGCGGGCTGCACGCAAACCAACGTACGAGCCACAGCCCGGCTGATCCGGAAACTGACTTTAGGTGCTTGTCCAGTGCCAGCTTGAAGACTGCCAGGGGTCTGTTGGTAATCCCCCTTATGTGTGCTGGGAGGCAGTTGAACAGTCTCGGGCCCCTGACACTTATTGTATGGTTTCTTTAAACTTTGCTAGTGACACCCCTGCTTTTCATTGGGGGGATGGTGCATCGTCTGCCATGTCTTTTGCTTTCGTAGTGAGTGATTTTCGTGTGCAAGTTCGGTACTAGTCCCTCTAGGATTTTCCAGGTGTATATAATCATGTATCTCTCCCTCCTGCGTTCCAGGGAATACAGGTTTAGGTACCTCAGTAATGTTGAGGTACAGTCCCTGGTCCCATTATGTACCTCAGTAATGTTGAGGTACAGTCCCAGGACCAATTATGTACCTCTATAATGTTGAGGTACAGTCCCTGGACCAATTATGTACCTCTGTAATGTTGAGGTACAGTCCCTGGACCAATTATGAACCTCTGTAATGTTGAGGTACAGTCCCTGGACCAATTATGTACCTCTGTAATGTTGAGGTACAGTCCCTGGACCTATTAGGTACCTCTGTAATGTTTTGACTACCACCCACAGGATGGGTTTGAGGTGACTACCACCCACAGGATGGGTATGGTGTGACTACCACCCACTGAATGGGTATGAGGTGACTACCACCCACAGGATGGGTATGAGGTGACTACCATCCACAGGATGGGTATGAGGTGACTACCACCCACAGGATGGGTATGAGGCACTACCACCCACAGGATGGGTATGAGGTGACTACCACCCACAGGATAGGTATGAGGTGACAACCACCCACAGGATAGGTATGAGGTGACTACCCCCCCACAGGATGGGTTGAGGTGACTACCACCCACAAGATGGGTATGAGGTGGCTACCACCCACAGGATAGGGTATGAGGTGACTACCACCCACAGGATGGGTATGAGGTAACTTTCCACCCCCAGGAGGGTATGAGGTGACTACCACCCACTAGATGGGTTTTGAGGGACTACCACCCACTAGATGGGTATGGGGTGACTACCACCCACAGGGGTGGGTATGAGGTGACTACCCCACAGGATGGGTATTGAGGTGACTACCACCCGCAGGATGGGTATGAGGTGACTACCCCCCACAGGATGGGTATGAGGGGACTACCACCACCGGATGGTATGAGGTGACTACCACCCACAGGATGGGTATGAGGTGACTACACCCACAGGATGGGTATGAGGTGACTACCACCCACAGGATAGGTATGATGTGACTACCGCCCACAGGATGGGTATGAGGTGACTAACCACCCACCGATGGGTATGAGGTGACTACCACCACAGGATGGGTATGAGGTGACTACCACCACAGGATGGGTATGAGGTGACTACCACCCACAGGATGGGTATGAGGTGACTTCCACCCACAGGTTGGGTATGAGGTGATTACCTCCCACAGGATGGGTATGGGGTGACTACCACCCACAGGATGGGTATGAGGCACTACCACCCACAGGATGGGTATGAGGTGACTACAACCCACAGGATAGGTATGAGGTGACTACCACCCACCGGATGGGTATGAGGTGACTACCACCCACAGGATAGGTATGAGGTGACTACACCCACAGGATGGGTATGAGGTGACTACCATCCACAGGATGGGTATGAGGTGACTACCACCCACAGGATAGGTATGATGTGACTACCGCCCACAGGATGGGTATGAGGTGACTACCACCCACCGGATGGGTATGAGGTGACTACCACCCACAGGATGGGTATGAGGTGACTACCACCCACAGGATGGGTATGAGGTGACTACCCCCCACAGGAAAGGGTATGAGGTGACTCCACCACAGGTTGGGTATGAGGTGACTACCTCCCACAGGATGGGTATGGGGTGACTACCACCCACAGGATGGGTATGAGGTAACTACCACCCACAGGATGGATATGAGGTGACTACCACCTACAGGTTGGGTATGAGGTGACTACCACCCACAGGATGGGTATGAGGTGACTACCACCCACAGGATGGGTATGAGGTGACTACCACCCACAGGTTGGGTATGAGGTGACTACCACCACAGATGGGTTTTGAGGTGACTACCACCCACAGGATGGGTATGAGGTAACTACCACCCACAGGATGGGTATGAGGTGAGTATCACCCACAGGATGGGTATGGGGTGACTACCACCCACAGGATGGGTATGGGGTGACTACCACCCACAGGATGGGTATGGGGTGACTACCACCCACAGGATGGGTATGGGGTGACTACCACCCACAGGATGGGTATGAGGTGACTACCACCCACAGGATGGGTATGGGGGGTGACTACCACCCACAGGTTGGGTATGAGGTAACTACCACCCACAGGATGGGTATGAGGTGACTACCACCCACAAGATGGGTATGAAGTGACTACCACCCACAGGATGGGTATGAGGTGACTACCCCTACAGGCTGGGTATGAGGTGACTACCACCCACAGGATGGGTATGAGGTGACTACCACCCACAGGATGGGTATGAGGTGACTACCACCCACAGGATGGGTATGAGGTGACTACCACCCACAGGATGGGTATGAGGTGACTACCACCCACAGGATGGGTATGAGGTAACTACCACCACAGGATGGGTATGAGGTAACTACCACCCACAGGTGGGTATGAGGTGACTACACCCACAGGATGGGTATGAGGTGACTACCACCCACAGGATGGGTATGAGGTGACTACCACCCCCAGGATGGGTATGAGGTGACTACCACCCACAGGATGGGTATGAGGTAAACCACCCACAGGAATGGGTATGAGGTAACTACCACCCACAGGATGGGTATGAGGTAACTACCACCCACAGGGGTGGGTATGAGGTGACTACCACCCACAGGATGGGTATGAGGTGACTACCACCCACAGGATGGGTATGAGGTGACTACCACCCACAGGATGGGTATGAGGTAACTACACCCACAGGATTGGGGATGAGGTGACTACCCCACAGGATGGGTATGAGGTAACTACCACCCACAGGATGGGTATGAGGGGACTACCAAACCCCCAGGTGGGTATGAGGTGACTACCACCCACAGGATGGGTATGAGGTAACTACCACCCACTGGATGGGTGTGAGGTAACTACCACCCACAGGATGGGTATGAGGTAACTACCACCCACAGGATGGGTATGAGGTAACTACCACCCACAGGATGGGTGTGGGGTAACTACCACCCACAGGATGGGTATGAGGTAACTACCACCCACAGGATGGGTATGAGGTAACTACCACCCACAGGGTGGGTATGAGGTAACTACCACCCACAGGATGGGTATGAGGTGACTACCCCCACAGGATGGGTATGAGGTAACTACCACCCACAGGATGGGTATGAGGTGACTACCACCCACAGGATGGGTATGAGGTAACTACCACCCACAGGATGGGTATGAGGTGACTACCACCCACAGGATGGGTATGAGGAACTACCACCCACAGGATGGGTATGAGGTGACTACCACCCACAGGATGGGTATGAGGTAACTACCACCCACAGGATGGGTATGAGGTAACTACCACCCACAGGATGGGTATGAGGTGACTACCACCCACAGGATGGGTTTTGAGGTAAATACCACCCACAGGATGGGTATGAGGTAACTACCACCCACAGGATGGGTATGGGGTGACTACCACCCACAGGATGGGTATGGGCTGCATAATAAACATATTAATCTTAAAACCATCAACGTGTCGGTTTTGTTAATCATTTATTCCCGTCCCTTCCATGATGATAGATGTCTCGTTGTTACGAGGTTATAGTTATAGTTAGGTGTTTACCAGCAACGTTGAGGGAGTAGCCAGGACTGTGCCTAGAACTGTGTTTACCAGCAACGTTGAGGGAGTAGCCAGGACTGTGTCTAGAACTGTGTTTACCAGCAACGTTGAGGGAGTAGCCCGGACTGTGGGCTAGAACTGTGTTTACCAGCAACGTTGAGGGAGTAGCCAGGACTGTGTCTAGAACTGTGTTTACCAGCAACGTTGAGGGAGTAGCCAGGACTGTGTCTAGAACTGTGTTTACCAGCAACGTTGAGGGAGTAGCCAGGACTGTGCCTAGAACTGTTTACCAGCAACGTTGAGGGAGTAGCCAGGACTGTGCCTAGAACTGTTTACCAGCAACGTTGAGGGAGTAGCCAGGACTGTGCCTAGAACTGTGTTTACCAGCAACGTTGAGGGAGTAGCCAGGACTGTGCCTAGAACTGTGTTTACCAGCAACGTTGAGGGAGTAGCCGGGACTGTGCCTAGAACTGTGTTTACCAGCAACGTTGAGGGAGTAGCCAGGACTGTGCCTAAAAACTGTGTTTACCAGCAACGTTGAGGGGGTAGCCAGGACTGTGCCTAGAACTGTGTTTACCAGCAACGTTGAGGGAGTAGCCAGGACTGTGCCTAGAACTGTGTTTACCAGCAACGTTGAGGGAGTAGCCAGGACTGTGCCTAGAACTGTGTGGTGTGGAGTAAGACACTGATGTACAGTTCACGTCATTTATTAGAAAAAACGTTTCGCTACTCGTGTCGAAACGTTTCATCTGTCATGAAATGTATGTAAGTGTTTTTTGTCACAAGTTGTCGGTATCACCATACCATTTTTGTGTGTTTAGGTCAGGATTGTGTTTAAATGTTATCCAGGATTTTATCTAGCTGTTAGCCAAGATTGTATCTAGCTGTTAGCCAAGATTGTATCTAGCTGTTAGCCAAGATTGTATCTAGCTGTTAGCCAGGATTGTATCTAGCTGTTAGCCAGGACTGTATCTAGCTGTTAGCCAAGATTGTATCTAGCTGTTAGCCCCAAAATTGTATCTAGCTGTTAGCCAGGATTGTATCTAGCTGTTAGCCAAGATTGTATCTAGCTGTTAGCCAAGATTGTATCTAGCTGTTAGCCAGGATTGTATCTAGCTGTTAGCCAGGACTGTATCTAGCTGTTAGCCAGGACTGTATATTAGCTGTTAGCCAGGACTGTATCTTAGCTGTTAGCCAGGACTGTATCTAGCTGTTAGCCAGGACTGTATCTTAGCTGTTAGCCAGGACTGTATCTAGCTGTTAGCCAGGACTGTATCTTAGCTGTTAGCCAGGATGTATCTTAGCTGTTAGCCAGGGCTGTATCTAGCTGTTAGCCAGGATTGTATCTAGCTGTTACCAGGACTGTATCTAGCTGTTAGCCAGGACTGTATTTTAAACTGTTAGCCAGGACTGTATCTAGCTGTTAGCCAGGATTGTATCTAGCTGTTAGGGCCCGGACTGTATCTAGCTGTTAGCCAGGACTGTATCTAGCTGTTAGCCAGGACTGTATCTAGCTGTTAGCCAGGACTGTATCTAGCTGTTAGCCAGGACTGTATATAGCTGTTAGCCAGGACTGTATCTTAGCTGTTAGCCAGGACTGTATCTAGCTGTTAGCCAGGACTGTATCTTAGCTTTTTAGCCAGGACTGTATCTAGCTGTTAGCCAGGACTGTATCTTAGCTGTTAGCCAGGACTGTATCTAGCTGTTAGCCAGAACTGCATCTTAGCTGTTAGCCAGGACTGTATCTTAGCTGTTAGCCAGGACTGTATCTAGCTGTTAGCCAGGACTGTATCTTAGCTGATAGCCAGGACTGTATCTAGCTGTTAGCCAGGACTGTATCTAGCTGTTAGCCAGGACTGTATCTTAGCTGTTAGCCAGGACTGTATCTAGCTGTTAGCCAGGACTGTATCTAGCTGTTAGCCAGGACTGTTTTCTAGCTGTTAGCCAGGACTGTATCTTAGGGTGTTAAACCGGACTGTATCTAGCTGTTAGCCAGGACTGTATCTAGCTGTTAGCCAGGACTGTATCTTAGCTGTTAGCCAGGACTGTATCTAGCTGTTAGCCAGGATTGTATCTAGCTGTTAGCCAGGACTGTATCTAGCTGTTAGCCAGGACTGTATCTAGCTGTTAGCCAGGATTGTATCTAGCTGTTAGCCAGGACTGTATCTAGCTGTTAGCCAGGACTGTATCTTAGCTGTTAGCCAGGACTGTATCTAGCTGTTAGCCAGGACTGTATCTAGCTGTTAGCCAGGACTGTATCTAGCTGTTAGCCAGGACTGTATCTAGCTGTTAGCCAGGATTGTATCTAGCTGTTAGCCAGGACTGTATCTAGCTGTTAGCCAGGACTGTATCTAGCTGTTAGCCAGGACTGTATCTAGCTGTTAGCCAGGATTGTATATTAGCTGTTAGCCAGGATTATATATTAGCTGTTAGCCAGGATTGTATATTAGCTGTTAGCCAGGATTGTATATTAGCTGTTAGCCAGGACTGTATATTAGCTGTTAGCCAGGATTGTATATTAGCTGTTAGCCAGGACTGTATATTAGCTGTTAGCCAGGATTGTATATTAGCTGTTAGCCAGAACTGTATATTAGCTGTTAGCCAGGATTGTATATTAGCTGTTAGCCAGGACTGTATATTAGCTGTTAGCCAGGGTTGTTTTATTTGCTGTTAGCCAGGATTTTAATTAGCTGTTAGCCAGGATTGTATTTAGCGTTAGCCAGGGTTGTATATTAGCTGTTTGCCAGGATTGTATATTAGCTGTTAAACCAGGATTGTATATTAGCTGTTTTGCAGGACTGTATATTAGCTGTTAGCCAGGATTGTATATTAGCTGTTAGCCAGGATTGTATATTAGCTGTTAGCCAGGATTGTATATTAGCTGTTAGCCAGGACTGTATATTAGCTGTTAGCCAGGATTGTATATTAGCTGTTAGCCAGGATTGTATATTAGCTGTTAGCCAGGACTGTATATTAGCTGTTAGCCAGGATTGTATATTAGCTGTTAGCCAGGATTGTATATTAGCTGTTAGCCAGGATTGTATCTTAGCTGTTAGTCAGGATTGTATCTTAGCTGTTAGCCAGGATTGTATATTAGCTGTTAGCCAGAACTGTATATTAGCTGTTAGCCAGGATTGTATATTAGCTGTTAGCCAGGATTGTATATTAGCTGTTAGCCAGGATTGTATCTTAGCTGTTAGCCAGGATTGCATCTTAGCTGTTAGCCAGGATTGTATCTTACCTGTTAGTCAGGATTGTATCTTAGCTGTTAGCCAGGATTGTATATTAGCTGTTAGCCAGAACTGTATATTAGCTGTTAGCCAGGATTGTATATTAGCTGTTAGCCAGGATTGTATATTAGCTGTTAGCCAGGATTGTATCTTAGCTGTTAGTCAGGATTGTATCTTAGCTGTTAGTCAGGATTTTATCTTAGCTGTTAGCCAGGATTGTATCTTAGCTGTTAGCCAGGATTGTATCTTAGCTGTTAGCCAGGATTGTATCTTAGCTGTTAGTCAGGATTGTATCTTAGCTGTTAGCCAGGATTGTATCTTAGCTGTTAGCCAGGATTGTATCTTAGCTGTTAGCCAGGATTGTATCTTAGCTGTTAGTCAGGATTGTTATCTTAGCTATTAGCCAGGATTGTATCTTAGCTGTTAGCCAGGATTGTATCTTAGCTATTAGCCAGGATTGTATCTTAGCTGTCAGCCAGGATTGTATATTAGCTGTTAGCCAGGATTGTATCTTAGCTGTTAGCCAGGATTGTATCTTAGCTGTTAGCCAGGATTGTATATTAGCTGTTAGCCAGGATTTTATCTAGCCGTTAGCCAGGATTGTATCTTAGCTGTTAGCCAGGATTGTATATTCGCTGTTAGCCAGGATTTTATCTAGCCGTTAGCCAGGATTGCGTTTAATAAAAGTAGAATCTGAGTTTGATAAGTACAGGTATTTTGGGTATAGTGTGGATAGTAATTTCTAAATATTTTGGTTCTAAGTGATAATTGCTTACTGAATCATGTTAGATATCTGTACGTCTTTGTGTGGCGTGCAGTGTTGCCATTTATTTCAGGGGAAAATCACGTGCGTCTTAATGGTTAATTAAGAATATCTTAAAGACTGTTAGGTTAGGTAAGATTCGTCAGGAAACAAGACAAGTGTTTCCTGACGCGGGTCTTAGTCATATGATGACCCACAGCTGGAGCTTTTGGTCATCTGACCGAGACCTTCCACTGGCTTACCCGTCCATCATTTTAAAAAGTAAAACTATAATTACAGCCATAGCGGTGATTTAAAAACTGTGTCAGCGCTGAAGCTATTGTGTAGTTCTTCAGTGATCCGTGACAGCCGATTACCGGACGGAGGATCAAGCTTCCACCACTCATCCTTACATTAAATGACCCTCACGGGCCTAGAGCTTCTTGAAATATAATAAAATGTGTAGTTCTTCGGTGTAATCGAAAGTGAATTGAGGATTGACAGAGGAAGTGATGGCGGAACATTAATAGTGCATCATAACATTCACTTTCATGAGACGAACCTTGAGCAACCTTACCTCCCACCAGCGTCTCTCTCCCTCCCTCCCTTCCTCCCTCCTCTCTCTCCCTCCCTCCCCCTCCCTCCCTCCTCTCCCTCCACTCCCCTCCTTCCTCCTTCTCTCTCTCCCTTCCTCCCCTTCTCTCTCTCCTTCCTCCTTCTCTCTCTCCCTTCCTCCCTTCTCTCTCTCCCTTCCTCCCTTCTCTCTCTCCCCTCCCTCCTCTCTTTTCTCTCTCTCTCTCTCCTCCTCTCTCTCTCTCTCTCTCCTCTCTCTCTCTCTCTCTCTCTCTCTCTCTCTCTTCCTCTCTCTCTCCCCTCTCTCTCTCTCTCCTCTCTCTCTCTCTCTCTCTCTCTCTCATCTCTCTCTCTCTCTCTCTCTCTCTCTCTCTCTCTCTCTCTTACGTCACCACTGGTTATTGATGCTTTATTTACAGTGGGCAAAGTCTGGGTATTTTTCCAGAACGGTTGTTAATATGCTACTGTGGATAAAATATTTTGACATTTCTGAGTGAGTTGTCTCTGAATTCATTAATTTTATTGCACTCCAGTACATAATGACGCAATATGTAACGCATTCCAGTTCATAATGACTCAAGGTGTGACAATTCTCCATCTGGCAGTTTACATTCGTTTGGTCTGCGTCTGGTGGTGATTATTTTAACCTGCCAAAGATATAATGGTAACCCAGCCGGAACCTGCCACTAGTAACATCCAAGAGTCTGCTTATTTTGTTGGATGCACCAGACATATGGCTCTTCCTGCATGATAGAATGATGATAGGTGGACTGAGTGATGTTGATCCCAAGTCACTGAAGTTCAACTGAAATTCTTTCTGTATTATTGTTCTCAAACTGCTAACTGACAACCCAAGATTGAAATCTACTCCCTCTCTGAAAGCATACAACTTAGCCAATTTATCAGTTCTATCATGCATCTGAAGACCAATGCGAGATGGAATCCACAGCATGTGCACTCTGACTCCACTGTCCACAATCCTGCTATACCTGTCTGGCTTCTGACACAAACATTGGTACAATTGAACTTAAGGTGTTAAGAGCATTTATGGATGATAAAGAACCAGCTACAGTTAAAGTGTCAACCTTTGATACATGGACGCAATTGAGTGGAAGGAGTATGTCAAACAGTTTGAAGGGTAGGGGCCCAGTTATTGATGCGTCCTCCAATTTCTATGAGCCATTTCTCTGACAACAGCAGGACTATTAGCTGCAGCAGTGGACTGGTGAACAGTACCATCAACATGCATAATTTTTAGTGTGCTGTGTGACTAAAGCTTCAATACAGCTTGAGGCATCCTGCTTGGCTTCGAGGTGAAGCTTTCCTTGTGATTTAAGTTTTTTTTTTGTGTGTGTGGGGGGGGGGAGGAAGAGGGATAATGTAAATCCTAGCATAGCTTTCGTCGAGACTTCATGTTTTGACTCACGAAATCGTAATAACACGATTGCATATAAACCAGGGTACGGGCGGGGCTCGAACTTACAGCCGGGAGTTTTACGACTCACTTTGCTGTGAGTTCTAACCCCAGGCGTCCAGAGGCTTCTTCTTGTTTTGATCTTTGTTAGATCTCTGATGGTGGTGGTACTGACCGGCGCTGCTCCGATGCTACAAGTTGAGGACTCAGTAAACTTCTCACTTACGTTGTTGTTTGGGAAATGATGCAAGATTTAAGAGTGGCTTCTGTTCTCGAGCGCAGAGCTCTCCCTCGCACTCCCGCCGGAAATGCGACGGTAATTTTTCTGTGAACACTCGACAGGTATTTCACACTGCAAATTCTGTATGCTCGTAAGTGAAAGCCTATAATTACCCCACGTTTGTGTGTTACGGAGGAATACAAATAAAGTAGATCGTTCTTGTTGGTGGGTTTACGAAATACCAGGAACTTTGGGTTTACGAAATACCAGAAACTTTGGGTTTACGAAATACCAGGAACTTCAGAGTGTTAACTCTATGTTAAAACAACGAGGAAGGCGATCCTCTTACATGTTTCTTCTTCAAAGAGAAATCAGATGGACATTTCCACCTGGTTAACTCCATCTGGGGCGATAAATGCAACAGAATCTCGTATATCACACCTCCCAGGAGCGCATTATATTTTAATTGCGAGTGACACATTATACACACCACAAGTTCTTATTACCTGGAGTTTACCTGGAGAGAGTTTCGGGGGTCAACGCCCCCGCGGCCCGGTCTGTGACCAGGCCTCCTGGTGGATCAGCGCCTGATCAACCAGGCTGTTGCTGCTGGCTGCACGCAAACCAACGTACGAGCCACAGCCCGGCTGATCAGGAACTGACTTTAGGTGCTTGTCCAGTGCCAGCTTGAAGACTGCCAGGGGTCTGTTGGTAATCCCCCTTATGTGTGCTGGGAGGCAGTTGAACAGTCTCGGGCCCCTGACACTTATTGTATGGTCTCTTAACGTGCTAGTGACACCCCTGCTTTTCATTGGGGGGATGGTGCATCGCCTGCCAAGTCTTTTGCTTTCGTAGTGAGTGATTTTCGTGTGCAAGTTCGGTACTAGTCCCTCTAGGATTTTCCAGGTGTATATAATCATGTATCACTCCCTCCTGCGTTCCAGGAAATACAGGTTTAGGAACCTCAAGCGCTCCCAGTAATTGAGGTGTTTTATCTCCGTTATGCGCGCCGTGAAAGTTCTCTGTACATTTTCTAGGTCGGCAATTTCACCTGCCTTGAAAGGTGCTGTTAGAGTGCAGCAATATTCCAGCCTAGATAGAACAAGTGACCTGAAGAGTGTCATCATGGGCTTGGCCTCCCTAGTTGTGTGAGGAAAAGTGGCAGTGTCTCAATCCTTCGACGAGTCGCTGGATATATTAAGCTAAATGTTAGGTTAGGTCAGGCTCGTCAGGAAACAGGAAAAGTGTTTCCTGACGCGAATCTTAGTCATACGATAACCCGCCATTGCAGCTTTTGGTCATCTGTCCGAGGCCTTCCACTGGCTTAACCACCCCTTTAAAAATTAAGATTGTTAAAGGATTCAGAAATGTAAATTGTACATTAAAATCCATAGAATGACTGTGGACTTACTGATAAATTTGATTAATATGGTTGAATATCTCAGTGTCAGAAATTAGGGTTTTTGTGCATTTATATAAAGTAGGAAAATCTGGATTATGAAAAAAGTATATTTTGAATATTGTAAGAATATTAAACAAGCAATTTAACATAATACAAAATCTGCATAAACCGTATTTAATTTTATTTAGCTAGGTGTATTTATACACCATAGGGAGGTTAGCATGGGCCACCACTGTGACTATTTATGAAGATTTTTACAGACGAGTCCCACACTAGCGTGGCTATAGCAAACTCTAGCTCAAGTCCCTTCAAGACCGCCATCATGACTCACGAAATCGTAATTACACGATTGTTTGCAGTCTTGTTATTACGATTTCGTGAGTCATTTTAAGCAATAGAGTAACGTGACGACATGATAGGTGAGTTTGCCCTAACTAATACAGTAAGAAAAAGGAAGTATGTAAATATTCCTGAGTAATACAATAACAAGAGTTACTCGCCTGGTGGTGTGAGTGAATCCTCTTCTTGGCAGCCTCTTGCAGTGAATCCCTGAGCCCTGGCACTGTTGCGACCACCTTGTTCACCTGTAACTGTGACAACACTCACCTTACACACCATTCACCAGGGTATATCTTCCGAGAGGTGTGTATCTGTGTGTATATACACCAAGAGGTGTGTATCTGTGTGTATATACACCAAGAGGTGTGTATCTGTGTGTATATACACCAAGAGGTGTGAATCTGTGTGTATATACACCAAGAGGTGTGTATCTGTGTGTATATACACCAAGAGGTGTGAATCTGTGTGTATATACACCAAGAGGTGTGTATCTGTGTGTATATACACCAAGAGGTGTGTATCTGTGTGTATATACACCAAGAGTGTGAATCTGTGTGTAAATACACCAAGAGGTATGTATCTGTGTGTATATACACCAAGAAGTATGTATCTGTGTGTATATACACCAAGAGGTGTGTATCTGTGTGTATATACACCAAGAGGTGTGAATCTGTGTGTATATACACCAAGAGGTGTGTATCTGTGTGTATATACACCAAGAGGTGTGTATCTGTGTGTATATACACCAAGAGGTGTGAATCTGTGTGTATATACACCAAGAGGTATGTATCTGTGTGTATATACACCAAGAGGTATGTATCTGTGTGTATATACACCAAGAAGTATGTATCTGTGTGTATATACACCAAGAGGTGTGTATCTGTGTGTATATAAACATGACTTCCTTTAATCCCCTTCTACCTATAATATGTTATTGCTATACACACGTTGGTTGGCTGGTTAATGAGGTTTAAAGTCTATCAACTACACGAGGGTCACTCAAGACTGCATTTAACCTTCTAATACCTGAAAAATAGAGTAGGTAGTTATAATGTTCGTCAGGAAACATGACAAGTGTTTCCTGACGCGGGTGTTAGTCATGATGACCCGCCGCTGGAGCTTTTGGTCATCTGACCGAGGCCTTCCGCTGGCTTACCACTCCACCATTTTCAAAATAATGATTATAATTATAACCATTAAATTTTGCTGAAAAATATGAAGTTATAATGATATATTTAACTTGAAGTTACAATTATCCAAAAAAATTTAATATTTTTTAAATATTTATTGCTTAATTTTAGTTATCAAACGTTTTAATTTCATAATTTTTATACTAAATATTTATAGGTAATGAAATTTAAATTATAATTCATTTATTTTCTATTATATATGAATGTTTTAATTACTTAAATGAGGTATAACTCATATATATACTGAGATGCATTTCTCAGTGATATGGTGAGAGTTTAATTCCTATTTTATGGATTTAAATATTTTTGTTTGGTGGTGAAAAGGTCACGTGCAGCTTTCCTGACCATCATGTAGTTGATAGGCTTTAAACCCCATTAAACAACTCTGAGGTATAACACTTGTCATTATCACGTCATTATGTGACACAAATCACTGTTAAAACCCACCCAAAGTTCTCAGGCCAATTATTCTTTCTTTCCTCTCTCATACTGTTTATCAAAAGTCTTCCTCACTGCTCTGTCCTATCCTAGTTCATACACATAACTCGCACGTACGACAGAGGAGCTTACGACGACGTTTCGGTCCGACTTGGACCATTTACGAAGTCACACTAACACAAAAGAGGTAAGGTTTGTTAGGAAACAGGACAAGTGTTTCCTGACCCACAGCTGGAGCTTTTGGTCGTCTGACCGAGGCTTTCCACTGGCTTACTTCTCCACCCCTTTAAAAATTAAGGTTATAAGACAAAAAAGTGAGGGAGCCAGTATATATAGGAGAGGGAGAGGGACGAGACCAAGAGAGGAAGAACAAGAAGTGGTGGTGGTAACGCTGGTAGTAAGCTTCTCTCTCTCTCCTATGAGTAGATACTGAATGGTTATAACTATGATTATAATTTTTAAAGGGGGTAGACCGGTAAGCCAGCGGAAGGCCTCGGTCAGATGACCAAAAGCTCCAGCTATGGGCCATCATAAGACCCGCGTCAGGAAACACTTGTCCTGTTTCCTGACAAACCTCACCTAACTTAACCTATGTACCTGGAGTTTACCTGGAGAGAGTTCCGGGGGTCAACGCCCCCGCGGCCCGGTCTGAGACCAGGCCTCCTGGTGGATCAGAGCCTGATCAACCAGGCTGTTGCTGCTGGCTGCAAAGCAAAACCCAAAATAACGAGCCACAGCCCGGCTGATCCGGGGAACTGACTTTAGGTGCTTGTTTCCCGTGCCAGCTTGAAGACTGCCAGGGGTCTGTTGGTAATCCCCCTTATGTGTGCTGGGAGGCAGTTGAACAGTCCGGGGCCCCTGACACTTATTGTAATGGTCTCTTAACGTGCTAGTGACACCCCTGCTTTTTTATTGGGGGATGGTGCATTCGTCTGCCAAGTCTTTTGCTTTCGTAGTGGGTGATTTTCGTGTGCAAGTTCGGTACTAGTCCCTCTAGGATTTTCCAGGTGTATATAATTTATGTATCTCCTCCCTCCTGCGTTCCAGGGAATACAGGTTTAGGAACCTCAAGCGCTCCCAATAATTGGGTGTTTTATCTCCGTTATGCGCGCCCGTGAAAGTTCTCTGTACATTTTCTAGTCGGCAATTTCACCTGCCTTGAAAGGTGCTGTGAGTGTGCAGCAATATTCCAGCCTAGATAGAACAAGTGACCTGAAAAGTGTCATCATGGGCTTGGCCCCCTAGTTTTGAAGGTTCTCATTATCCATCCTGTCATTTTTCTAGCAGATCGATTGATACAATGTTATGGTCCTTGAAGGTGAGATCCTCCGACCCTGACACTCCCAGGTCTTTGACGTTGGTGTTTCGCTCTATTTTGTGGCCAGAATTTGTTTTGTACTCTGATGAAGATTTAATTTCCTCATGTTTACCATATCTGAGTAATTGAAATTTCTCATCGTTGAACTTCATATTATTTTCTGCAGCCCACTGAAAGATTTGGTTGATGTCTGCCTGGGGCTTTGCAGTTTTCTGCAATGGAAGACACTGTCATGCAGTTCGGTGTCATCTGCAAAGGAAGACACGGTGCTGTGGCTGACATCCTTGTCTATGTCGGATATAAGGATGAGGAACAAGATGGGAGCGAGTACTGTGCCTTGTGGAACAGTTATTTGTGTATTGTTCCAGTCACGGTATTGTTCCAGTCACGGTATTGTGCCTTTTTACCCTAGTCCATCTCCCCCAGTCTTCCTATTCCTCTTGTTCTAGCAAAAAAAAAAAAAAATATGCATGTACCGAAAGGTATCTGTCAATGCATATAAGTTAAGAGTTAACTTTAATCCTTATTTTAAATATTAAGTTATTCTTTACTGGTAGTGTACCAGTTACATGTAGCTTTACTGGTAGTGTACCAGTTACATGTAGCTTTACTGGTAGTGTACCAGTTACATGTAGCTTTACTGGTAGTGTACCAGTTACATGTAGCTTTACTGGTAGTGTACCAGTTACATGTACAACAGTTGGGTATCTTTAAAGATACCCAACTGTTGTACATAGGCATGAGTAAAAATTACTAATGCCTATATTCATAACTATAATTTTTGAAGGGGTGGAGGGGTAAGCCAGGGAAAGGCCTCGGTCAGACGACCAAAAGCTCCAGCTGCGGGTCATCATATAATTAAGACCCGCAGTCAGGAAGCACTTGTCCTGTTTCGTGACAGCCTTTACCTAACCTAACCTAACCTAACCTAACCTGAGAAACCTTACCTTACCTAACTTAACCTAACCTATCCTAGCCTAACCTAACCTGACCTTATCTTACCTAACCTAACCTGTCGCACATGCATCTTACTCAACTTAAAATTGTTCAAGATGGCCCTCGAATGGTCGATATTTTTCAACCCCCCCCCCCCCATTAACCGTCTAAAATTTATGAAACGTCAAAGAGAAATGTTTATCCATGCATTCAGCATTTTTAAATATACTGTGTATTATGTATTGGTCCTTTCTTCATTACACAGTAACAACCACCAACTTTCTCACCGTTCGTCTGAAAACGCACGTTCCATTTTTTTACACAGCATCCCGCGCTGCCAGACGTAACCCACCAATTTCTATAAATTTCGTAATTTTCTGTAAAATTGTACGTAAATCTGAACATACCCGAGAATAACTCATTAATATTTAAGAAGAAATCGATCGCCTGGAAATACAGGAGAGGCAGTTTGTCAGATAATTAACACGATCACTGGAGGACCTGCATACTGGGTGTACGTTTATCTCAGGTGTGTGATAAACCGTTTAAAAAACCCACAAGTTGAAGAATAAGACACTTGTGCAGCATTTCGGAATCTTTAGTGACGAAACGATTCGCTACACAGTAGCTTTATCAGTTCAGTACAAAGTAGTATGGTGGCCTATTGATGAATAAGATAGGTAGACTAGCCTGTTGATGAACAGATATATTCAACACTATCTTCACTGACCCAAGAATAATACAGTATACATAATACAGTATACATAATACAGTATACATAATACAGTATACATAAAGCTAAAAAATATAATGCAGACTTACCTTGAGGGAGGAGAGAAGTGTCTCGAGGTCAGACCAGATGGTGTGAGGTCGTGAGAGGTCAACCATCAGTAGGAGAGTGAGAGAGGTCATGACCCGGGTGGTGAGGGGGGTGGATAGTAGGGGGGTGAAGAGTGCTCCTCCCCCCAGCTCCCATAGGTGACACACGTCTTTGACCTGCCAACACAAACTTGAAGATTATTACATAAAATATAACAGGTAGTGGTAGTGGACGGAGGGTCGAGCCTTCACCACTTCTTGTACTACAGTAGGCCTACTGGCCCATGCTAGGCAGGTTCGGTTTGCATGGGAGAAGCATCTGGGAAATGCGAGGCAACCAGGTTCAATCCAAGGCAATGGAGGACAGGTACGATTCCTTGCATGAATGTTATACAATAATAATTGAAAATAAAAAACAAAATAATAAATGAAAATGACAATAATAATAATAATAATAATAATAATAATAATAATAATAATAATTGTGGAGTAAAATAAGGGTTGGATGTGAAAAGTGGGTTATAGTAAGCGTATATGCACCTGGAGAAGAGAGAAGTGTAGAGGAGAGAGAGAGATTTGGGGAAATGTTGAGTGAGTGTGTGGGGAGTTTTGAACCAAGTGTGAGAGTACTTGTGGTTGGGGATTTCGGTGCTAAAGTGGGGTAAAAATGTTGTGGAGGGAGTAGTAGGTAAATTTGGGGTGCCAGGGGTAAATGAAAATGGGAGCCTTTAATTGAGCTATATAGAGAAAGAGGTTTGGTAATAAGTAATACACATTTTATGAAAAAGGGGATAAATAAATATACAAGGTATGATGTAGCACGTAATGAAAGTAGTTTGTTAGATTATGTATTGGTGGATAAAAGGATGATGGGTAGGCTTCAGGATGTACATGTTTATAGGTTGGCAACTGATATATCGAATAATTATTGAGTTGTAGCTACAGTTAGAGTAAGAGGTAGATGGGACGAAAGAAAAATGGAAACAACAATTAAGAGAGAGGTAAAAGTGTATAAAACTAAGGGAGGAGGAAGTTAGGGTGAGATATAAACAACTATTGGAAGAAAGGTGGGCTGGTGCAAGTATGAGTAGTGGGGGGGGGGGGGGTTGAAGAGGGTTGGAATAGTTTTAAAAATGCAGTATTAGAATGTGAGGCAGAAGTTTCTGGTTGTAGGATGGTGGGTGCAGGAAGAGGAGTGATTGATGGAATGATGAAGTAAAGGGTGTGATAAAAGAGGAAAAGGTAGCTTATGAGAGGTTTTTACAAAGCAGAAGTGTTATAAGAAGAGCAGAGTATATGAAGAGTAAAAGAAGGGTGAAAAGAGTGGTGAGAGAGTGTAAAAGGAGAGCAGATGATAGAGTGGGAGAGGCACTGTCAAGAAATTTTAATGAAAACAAGAAAATTTTTTGGAGATAAACAAGTTAAAAAAGCCTAGAGAATGAATGCATTTGTCAGTTAAAAGCAGAGTAGGGGAGTTAGTAGATGGGGAGCTGGATGTATTGGGTAGATGTCGGGAATATATTGAGGAACTTTTAAATGTCGATGAAAAAAGGGAGGCGGTAATTTCATGCACTGGTCAAGGAGGTATAACATCTTTTAGGAGTGAAGAAGAGCAGAATGTGAGTGTGGGGGAGGTACGTGAGGCATTAGGTAGAATGAAAGGGGGTAAAGCAGCAGGAACTGACGGGATCATGACAGAAATGTTAAAAGCAGGGGGGGAGATGTAGCGTTGGAGTGGTTGGTATTTTTGTTTAATAAATGTATGGAAGAGGGGAAGGTACCTAGGGATTGGCAGAAAGCATGTATAGTTTCTTTATATAAAGGGAAGGGCGACAAAAGAGATTGTAAGAATTATAGAGGAATAAGTTTACTGAGTATACCAGGAAAAGTGTATGGTAGGGTTATTATTGAAAGAATTAAGAACATAATAAAGAAGGAACACTGCAGCAGGCCTACTGGCCCATGCGAGAATTAGAGGTAAGATAGAGAGCAGGATTGCAGATGAGCAAGGAGGATTTAGAGTGGGTAGGGGATGTGTAGATCAAGTGTTTACATTGAAGCATATATGTGAACAGTATTTAGATAAAGGTAGGGAAGTTTTTATTGCATTTATGGATTTAGAAAAGGCATATGATAGAGTGGATAGGGGAGCAATGTGGCAGATGTTGCAAGTATATGGAATATACTAAATGCTGTAAAGAGTTTTTATGAGGATAGTGAGGCTCATGTTAGGGTGTGTAGAAGAGAGGGAGATTACTTCCCGGTAAAAGTAGGTCTTAGACAGGGATGTGTAATGTCACCATGGTTGTTTAATATATTTATAGATGGGGTTGTAAAAGTAGTAAATGCTAGGGTGTTCGGGAGAGGGGTGGGATTAAATTATGGGAATCAAATACAAAATGGGAGTTGACAGTTTCTTTTTGCTGATGATGCTGTGCTTATGGATGATTCTAAAGAAAAGTTGCAAAGGCTTGTGGACGAGTTTGGGAGTGTGTGTAAAGGTAGAAAGTTGAAAGTGAACATAGATAAGAGTAAGGTGATGAGGGTATCAAATGATTTAGATAAAGAAAAATTGGATATCACATTGGAAAGAAGGAGTATGGAAGAAGTGAATGTTTTCAGATATTTGGGAGTTGATGTGTCAGCGGATGAGTTTTTGAAGGATTTGGTTAACCATAGAACTGATTAGGGAACAAAGGTGAGTGGTGCGTTGAGATATATGTGGAGACAAAAAAACGTTATCTATGGAGGCAAAGAAGGGAATGTATGAAAGTATAGTAGTACCAACACTCTTATATGAGTGTGAAGCTTGGTTTGTAAATGCTGCAGCGAGGAGGCGGTTGGAGGCAGTGATGTCGTCCTGTCTGAGGGCAATGTGTGGTGTAAATATTATGCAGAGAATACGAAGTGTGGAAATTAGGAGAAGGTGTGGAGTTAATAAAAGTATTAGTCAGGGCTGAAGAGGGGTTGTTGAGGTGGTTTGGTCATTTAGAGAGAATGGATCAAAGTTGAATGACATGGAGAGCTTATAAATCTGTAGGAGAAGGAAGGCGGGGTAGGGGTCGTCCTCGAAAAGGTTGGAGGGAGGGGGTAAAGGAGGTTTTGTGGACGAGGGGCTTGGACTTCCAGCAAGCGTGCATTAGCGTGTTAGATAGGAGTGAATGGAGACGAATGGCTTTTGGGACCTGAAGAACTGTTGGAGTGTGAGCAGGGTAATAGTGAAGGGATTCAGGGAAGCCGGTTATTTTTATATAGCCGGACTTGAATTCTGGAAATGGGAAGTACAATGCCTGCACTTTAAAGGAGAGGTTTGGGATATTGGCGGTTTGGAGGGATGTGCAATAGGACGGTATATGTATAACTGGCGCCCTGGTATTATATTCTATAGGGCGTTTATATTATTTCAAGTCACTTTTTATATTGTATCTTTTTATATGCTTCTAAACTGTTGTATCTGGGCACCTCTGCAAAAACTGATTATGTGTGAGTGAGGTGACAGTATTGAATGATGATTAAAGTATTTTCGTTTAGGGATTTTCTTTCTTTTTGGGTGATCATGCCTAGGTGCGAGACGGCCGACTTGTTGAAAATAACAACAACGACTTACCATAGTTTTACCAGTTTTTCTTCCATAGGTATACTCTAGTGCCAGGGTCTGGCGGGGAACATCCTCTCTGTCTAGGAACCTTTGGATCAGCGTCGTCTTGCCCTGAAACATAACATCATGCTAACACGTCTCTAAACATGTCTAACACACATTTAATGTCTCTAACAAGTCTTGTGTATGTAAGATGTCTCTAACAAGCCTTGTATATGTAAGATATCTCTAACAAGCCTCGTACATGTAAGATGTCTCTAACAAGCCTCGTACATGTAAGATGTCTCTAACAAGCCTCGTACATGTAAGATGTCTCTAACAAGCCTCGTACATGTAAGATATTCTAATACCTCGTACATGTAAGACATCTCTAACAAGCCTCGTACATGTAAGACATCTCTAACAAGCCTCGTACATGTAAGATATCTCTAACAAGCCTCGTACATGTAAGACATCTCTAACAAGCCTCGTACATGTAAGATATCTCTAACAAGCCTCGTACATGTAAGATATCTCTAACAAGCCTCGTACATGTAAGATGTCTCTAACAAGCCTCGTACATGTAAGATATCTCTAACAAGCCTCGTACATGTAAGATATCTCTAACAAGCCTCGCATGTGTGTCTAACTTCTTACATATTTAATACGCTTGTGTGTGACAGGAATTCAATACATAATAAATTAATAACTAAATATTATTCGTTTTAACGGGGTTCTGTTTTAAAATTTTGAAATTAAAATCGACATAAAAATAGATTTTTCGATTATTTTTCAGTGTTGCCTTCACAATTACATTTCGCTCAAAATTCTGGAGGATATATACACCGTGAGGCCTGTGTCTTTCAGAGTATATATACTTAGAAGACAGTGTGGCAGGATCTTGGACTCGTCTGTACATCAGTGTATTAACGTTGGTAGATTTACCCATAATATGCTAGATAAAGGTCACAAGTGCAAGTAATGTGACATTTTATTGTTGTAACGTTCCGCTCTCCAGGAAATGTTACGTAACTGCTTGATAAAGCTCCTGGAGAGCGAAACGTTGCCACAGTAAAATGTCACATTAGTTGCACTTGTGTCCTTTTACCTAACATATCTAAGAGTGCCTGCACTCTGAGAGGTGGGGATAAGTTGAAGTTTAATAACTGTAGTGTCAGAACACCTCTGGCAAAACAGTGATGGAGTGAATGATGGTGAAAGTGTTTCTCCCTTTTCGGGTCACCCTGCCTTGGTGGGAAACGGCCTGTGTGTTAAAAAAAAAAATACAACATAACTGAATCCCTTGCCAGGAAACTTCTCCATTGTTATCCTACATAGCAACAACCTACTTGCCCATTCCGTGTAAGTCTATCTCACATCCAACCTGCTCAACATTCTCCACCTGACTCTCCAAGTCACTGTGTTCCATATATATACTCATGTACTCTCTGCTTAGGCTGACACACACGGGGCCAGGAGCTACGAATCGACCCCTGCAACCACAATTAGGCAAGTACAGCCTAAAGAGAATCTCCTGAGTCACTCTGGCACTCGGGCTGCAGCCTGGGTGCCGGGAGTGGCTCCGGTGGAGCAAAACGTTTAAGATGAAAACCTCATAATAATAATGATTAATAATAATAATAATAATAATAATAATAATAATAATAATAATAATAATATCTTTATTTCTACAAGTACATGTACAAGGTATACAGACCATAGCTAACATTAATAACATACTAATATATAGAAAGCCCCTTGTTATGCTGAGCATTTCCCGCAAATTAGGTCAGTTTTGTCCCAGGATGCGACCCACACCAGTCCATTAACACCCAGGTACCCATTTTACTAATGCGTGAGCATAGACAACCGGTGTAAGGAAACACGCGCAATGTTTCTACCCTCGCTTCTACCCAGCGAGAACAGACCTGACACCACTTGAACCCAAGACGTGCTGTACCGCAGCTACAGGGAGTCACGACGATTGTAGCTAACTGCTACACCACTTGTGCTGAAGAAGCCCTTGTTATAGTGATGCCCTCGCCATAGGGCTGTAAATAGTACTCCACTTGATGGTTCACGGCGCCCATGTCATAGGACTCTAAACGGTGCTCCATTTGACTCGAATACTCATCGTGCCCCCGCCATAGGGCTGTAAACGGTGCATCACTTGTACAAACTCCTACACAACTTCGGGAGTCACTGTCAGGTCAACACATGGAGAAAACCCGGCCAGGACCCGTCCTCGCAAACTTACATGAACATCTTGTGTTTGTGACTTGATAAAGTCCACTGTGTGGGCGAAACGTGGTCAATAAAGGATCGCATTACACTGTACTGGTGTCTAATTTTTTCTATCGTGTCGGGCCAGGAACTGGAGGCCAAGTCAGTCTAACACCGAAAATATTTATGCAGCAACAATACACACAGTAGACAGGGCAGGTGTCAGTGTTTCCTGGGATAACAAGACCCAGAAACGTCAAATATCTAACTAAAGATGTGCTCGAGCAGTATAATAGTAGATTTTTTGGTCGGTAAGTTTTCCGAAAGAAACTTACTAAACAACTTTCAGTCCCACATATATTCAACTTAAGTCACTTTGAAAACTATCACAAACAGTACACAAATAACCCACACAGAGGAGAGGAGCTTACGAAGACGTTTCAGTCCGACTTGGGCCATTTACAAAGTCACACTGACTTTTAAATGTTGAAAATCGGAGCGAAACGTCGTCGTAAGCTCCTCTCTCCTAGCAGTAACTAGGCACCTGAGCGTGTCACCTTACACCTGCTGATTCTGTTTACCTAGCAGTAAGTAGGTACCTGGGTATTAGTCACCTTATACCTGCTGTCACTGTTCACCTAGCAGTAAGTCTGTATCTGGGTATTAGTAAAGTGGCGTGCATGGCATCCTGGAAGACAAGACTGAAGGACCATAATGGAAATAAAGACAGTCCTCGATGATGCACTTTCTTGAGTTATCCTCGGTAGCTAACTCTCAAGGTTAAAATCCGAACAAATCTTATCTTATCTCACCGCAGAGCGAGTTCCGACGATGAGCAGTGTGGCTTCCCTGGGCAGCTTATCCAGCTCGAGGCTGGAACCTTCAGTACGTCTCCTTCTGGATTCCATGACAGCCACATCCCACACACTAATATTGCTGCTGGCGCCACCCACACTGACGGTACCTTCAGTGCTGACTTTGGCCATGTTGCTGGGCCTGCTGGTGCTGCTGTTCACCCTGGTGTTACTGCCAGCTCTGCTGCTGATGCTCTCAACTCGGATGGTGGTCGCTTCCTTGCTGCTGCTTGCCCGGCTGCTGCCTGCCCGGCTGCTGCTGGTGCTACTCATGCCAGCACTGTAACAGTAGACTATGATTATCCTACAGCTCTGTCACTACTACTCATAAAAACAACAGTATCTTTATTTCTACAAGTACATGTACAAGGTATACAGGCCTAGCTGACATCAATAACATACTACTATATAAACCATACCACGGGTGGGGATAGAACCCGCGGTCAGAGTCATAAAACTCCAGATCGACGCATTTGCCACTGGGCCAACGTCGGTCTGGAGTTGTACGACTCCTTGATCGCGGGTTCTATCCCCGCCCGTGGTATGGTTTGTTTGCAGTCATGTCATTGCGATTTCGTAAGTTATTACTATATAGAAAGACGCTTGTTATGCAGAGCATTTCGGGCAAATTAGGTCAGTTTTGTCCCAGGATGCGACCCACACCAGTCTACTAACACCCAGGATGCGACCCACACCAGTCTACTAACACCCAGGATGCGACCCACACCAGTCCACTAACACCTAGGAAAGCGAACCCACAAAACCCGTCTACTAACCCCCCAGATGCGACCACACCAGTCCACTAACAACCAGGTACCTATTTTGCTGATGGATGAGCATAGATAACTAGTGTAAGGAAACATATCATGTGGGGTTCGAACACGTGGATAGGGTAAAGAAATACTCACGTAGGCTGGAAGTACGTATATTACGGATACTGTTGGGAAGCGCCAACAGCCGGTGACCTGCCTCCTTGGGCTCTCTCTCGTAAGACACAACTTGAACCCCCAGTACCTCCCATATGAGGAGGGGGTGTTTGAAATACGGCTGTGGTCTCTCACAATAAGAATACAGACAGTGATTCCGACACAGAGACGGTTGTTCGTGAGTCAATCTACTGGTACACTGGTTACTGGTAACTGGTTACTAACTACTGAGAGGCCGGACGACGCTAATGTATGTCGCCCGACGATACAACTAATAAAATCTAAGATGGCAGGTAATATGCTTGGGATGATTCCTATACAATGTCAAATTACACAACAATTGAACATTATAACATACTAAGTAGAACATTGGAATGGAAGCTTAACATACCTGAAACTGTAATGCAATACAATGTATAATATAGCACACCTATCGTAATGAAACTCAGACGTTGGGTTACACAATAGAAGTGATAAAAAAAAATTTGATCGATCGATCTGTATTCATGTGATCATGTGATTCTGAGGAAGGAATAAATACAAAAAAAGAGTGTTTAAACAGACAGAGTCAGATTCGTGCACCCAAATCTAGACAGATAACTCTCAGAATTCGGCAGAGACGTGAACACAAAAAAAAAATTTTCTGATGAATACTGATAATTTGATACTGTAATTATCGGCTATACAGGTTATTTAACATTTAACCCCATCGATCTGCTAGGTAATATTGACCTATAATGCAGAATGGGTGTCACTCTGGTAGATCAAACTCTGCTGCATTGGCTAACTCAAGCTGTATTTGATAGCAAATCTGAATTGAAGTTACAAATGAACTGAGATTCTCTCAATACCTGTCGTGTCAGTAGGGAATAACGACACTTACCAGTTGATCGTCTGACTGAGTATCAGAGGAAGATATAACGGATCAGGAAGGATTGTCAGAGTCTGTCACATTAGTCTGTGTTGGAACATCATTATCATCACAACTAACTTCGTATGATCTAAATACGATTCTTTATACGACCATGTACTAATTTCTCTAACCTTATACTTATTACCAGTGATGTGTTCAACACTCGATAAGGACAACAAACTTTAGATCAAGCTTTGCATTGCAGACGCTTTTGTTAAAGTTAGTCAGCATAACTCTCGAACCTACTTTGATTTTGGATGGCTTAGCTCGAGTGTTTGTGACCTTGTAAAATTCTACTGTTAATTTCATGAAGTGTTTCACGGATTCTTTCTAAAAACAAAAAACTTTGAGCAAGCAGGGTAAGGGCGATTGCTAGAAAATCATCAGGGTTGTAATTTTTGGTTTCGGATTAGAATATAGCAACTCATAAGGCAAACGTTTATCTACACATACAAAGCATAATGTGAGTTCACCTATAGAAACATTGTAAGCAGAATTTATAAGCACACTGCACATCATGTATAACTTCATCCCCAAGATTCACTGTTGGGATTGATAGTGGCTCTCAAGACATCAAGTACTTTCTTCTTGGTTCGTTCGCTAACGCCTTGCTGGCAGGATGATGAGAACCCAAGGTGGATTAAGAGATCTTGTACAATGTGCACAAATTTTCAAGAATTCATTACAGAATACACCTCCATTAACTGTACTAAGGGACTTAGGAGTGGTATGGCCTGCAGATAATAATTGCATTCTTTAAACCACTTTAGAGCTACTGTCCGGCAGTCTTATCTGCAATAGACTAACTCACAAAATCTGGTGAAATGGTCTACGTCACACACAGATGTTTTTGCCTTGGAGGGAACATGGAAATTATATTAACAAATCTAGCGCACCTCTTTCCAAGGTTCGCTAGTGTTGGTTGGATATACTTGGATTAGATTAGGACCATTAGCATTACCTTTATGTTAGCATGCAGGCACTACTACATTTCTTAACATACTCAGCAAATAATCAGTTGTCATACTAGGCCAAAATATTTCAATTCTGATCTTGTTTTCTGACTACCCAGACCATGGGTGTGCAACGACCTGTACAATCGTGAACTAGCTGAAAGGCTACATTCATCTAGTGAACAGTGGATTACAAACTGGTATACTCTTCTCCTAGGATTACCCAAACTCGGCTGTTCGATACAGTAATTCTTTGGTTCATGACAAAGTCACTGATGGTGCTGGGTGCTTCACAGGTCTGAATAGAATCTTCCTGGAGCAGGATTCGAATCATCACACCAGACCACATGGGATCATGTTCGTTGAAACAGTCTTTACATCGTTCATCACTAAATGGAGGGTCTGCAGTTACATACAACATGTCGCGATAAGGCATCTGCGACTACATTTGACCTTTGCCAGGTAAGTGTTCAAGAGGTGGATTGAACTCTTGGATGTCAAGGTCCATCAGGCTAACCTTCCAGTATGGTTGTTTGTTCTGGAATAAAGGAATCAATGAGCATGGTCTGTCAAGACATGAACAGGTAGTACTGATTAAAAAATGTCTCGAAGTGCATAAAAGACCACTAACAATACTACAAGCTTCTTGCTCAGTTACTGTATAATTTACGTTCAGCCTTTGTACAGGACTCGGCTAGCAAATGCAAGACTGCGTTGTACTTGAGCCAACGGCTTCTGAGCTATAACGGCGCCTATGCCAATTGAACTAGCATCAGATGTCAGATAGAAGGGCCTTAGAAACATCTGGAAATTTCAAAAATTGGAGCAGATATTTTAGCTTTTCTTTTTAGAGTTTGGAAGCTCTTTCTTGGCACGGAAGGTCCAAACAAAAGGAGCATCTTTCTAAGCAACCCAGTTAGAGAGCATCTATGGAAGAAAAATTGCAATGAAAAGATCTAATAAAAACCTGCTAGAGACCCACAAAGGATCTTAACAGCAATCAGCAGTTTTGGGGTGTTGGAAAATTAGTACTGCAGTAACTTTACTTGGGCGATCGTTAACCCCTCTAGGAGTCTGACTACGTGACCAAGAAACTTAATTTCTTTCTGATCTGAAAAATTGACATTAGACAAGTTTGATCTTTAAACATTGGCTTCTCAAGCATACCAAGTACTACACAAGTCTTTCAAGTGTGGTATCCACGTCTTTAGACATGACATTGCGCGCTCTAAGTACACATAAGGATGCATTTTCCTATACAGACCTCTAAAGATTAGTCCATGAGCCTGAGACCTTGAAAGGGGAGGATCGAAATCCAACGCCATAACGGAGAGAAAGTCTCAGATAATGACCTGTAGGAGTGGAGAATGTATGTTAGCTCTTGGCTGTTCCCTCCGTGAAGAGGATGGACTTGCCAAAACCCACTTGTAACAATCCAGTTTGAAAAGACTTTGTATCTCCGATGTTACGTAAAAGATCACCCATACAGGAGTAGGGAAGCGATCTGGAATAGATTTTACACAATAACTTCATAAAGTCAATCACTGGGGGGGCGCCAAGTACCATCCTTCTTAGGTAACTAGGATCAAGGGTGCATTCCAATGAATTGCAGATGCCATAACTCCTCATCAAGCATTTGATTGATCAATTCTTTTGCGACATCAACTTGTGAATGAGGCCATTCTGTACAGCAGTATGTAGATAGTCTATACCAGTTCCAAGTGGAATACGATGGGACAAAATTCGTTATAACCCATATCTTTCAATCTGGTAAGGCCATGACGCTATAAGAGGAACGACGATATGTTCCAACAGAGTCAACAAACACTTGACTTCATCTGGGAGTCAGCGGGAGCTAAGTCTATCGTATCTCCTCACCTGGTGGAACAGATTGATCCAGTGAAGTGGATGAGGTCTCTCACGGCATAAATAGCACACGACCACTGGCCAGGTACCTCATCCCTTACCTGAACATGGGTAAGGATAGTAGAAAACAAGGTCAACAAGATTGGTATTTGGCTCTGAGACGAACACTGTGACCAGAAGTGTTAGCTAGGAAAGAAAATCGCTCTTACAATCTCATTACAACATGTAAGGATGGTCCAACAAATAGACCTTGTTACTTTTGGCAGGCAATTCACAGTCAACTAGGACGTTTATCACCATCTGGAACACATGAAACAAACATACAGACTACTCTAGTGAGAGCACCTAGCCCGCAACATGAGAACGTCTTGACTGACAGCACGGCATGTGACATCAACAAGGAGATGGCATTACTTATTTCAAGTAATCGTTTTCTGACACTAGGCAATCATCCCTGTGGAGAAACTACAACACGAACTGCATCATTGCAAGGATAGGTTTATGCTCACACAAGGCAGTCTGAGTGTCCAACGGACAACTTTAGCAACACACTATCCTGTCCAAGTCTGAAGGTATAGTTGAAACATACAGATGGGAGTGACAGAATTAAACCAGTGCCTGACCGCTGGTACGCTACTGGAGAAATGGCTTTGCTTGTAGGACTAGATTCCGTACATACATACTCTGCAGCCGTATGACAGATTTCTGATCCAAGCTGGCACCCCTCCCCAGAATGGACGATCAAGTCGTCAATTTGTGGCATGCCATCGGTACGGGTCGACACAATGCGTAAGTCTCGCATGGAAGCAAATCCCATTAGAAGGTCACCAGGGAAAGTAACTGGTCGAACAACAAGGAAGCAGTGAGTCCTCTACCTTGGATGAAAAAGTTAGGGAAGTCCGACCTCGGACCAACTGCAGGTGAGAACCAGCTACTCCACTAAGGGAGGACCCATAGTCGTTCTACTACGGAAGGACATGTTCGTAATCTGGCTTAATCCTTAAGCGAAACTATACCTAATAAACATTGAGACTTGCGACAACGCAGAAGTCCATGAACAAATGAACGGGCGCGTTATGAAACAGATGCTTTGCACTATAGGCTCCGTATGGTTGCATTTGGATAGATATCGTGCAAACAAAAAGGTGGACGATTGTCCATCAAGCGAAAGACTATCTTTCCAACTAGTCATCCCCGAATATAACTATGTCAAGTAAAAACTAGAAAACCAGCCATTAGATGAAAAGCCAAACAAAAGGAATAATAAATCAAAAAAATCAAAAGAAAAATTAATAGACGCGTCCTCCGAAACATGAGGGGATAAACTAACCATAAGGCAACAAACACACATCAGCAAACAAATATAAACAAATTATACACATAAATCACAAATACTACATTAACTCATAACTTAAGACTGAGAGAAAAGAAAAGAACATCTACACGACCACCACACTCCCCCCCATGCCCCCGTTACACCCATCGTCCCCAACTAAACTTTGGCAAAACCTGCCTTTAACTACTGTTACATAACCCCTCATCTTCCCTCTCCACCATCCACACCCATCTTCCAATACGCCCCACACCCACACACTCCAAACCCACCCCCCTACATCCCCACCACCCAACATCAACCACTTCACACTTCGTCTCCCATCCCCTACCCACAATACAGACCATGAGCAAGCAACAACAACACCGGAAGACAATTTCTCGAGACTGCTTAAGCTACAAAGAATTGTTGAACGGAATTGAGTACTCATTACACCTACTGTCACATGGGATCGGTATTTTGACTGGTCGCTCGAAATCCCCAAATGGAAGAATGAGCCTGGTTCCGGATAGTTTGAGACCACGACTCTGTTTCCACTACGGTTCTGCGGTGAACGGCCACGAAAGACCTAGAAGTACTGAAGGTTGTAGAGAGCATTGCACTCAATGTGTACATGTTCCATGTACCATCGTGATAAGTACAGTAGGAAGATCTTAACATGTTACTCATCCATCATACCCCTGCGTTAGGGTAACTATCAGGACAATAATTGCAATATGGCCACAGGAAACCACATTTGTAACAAGTCGCTCACTATGTTTACTGAATGTACACTATGAATACTCACGAGGTTATACAAAGACTCTGTAACACTGGTCCTTTGGTGATTCGCGGACGATTGTCGACGACCACGAATTTTGGTCGCTGTGGCGCAAACAAGATGTGGTGCAGACTGAGCATAGTTGAAATTACATTTAATACTGGGAAAGTCCCCCTGGGGCACAAGGAACCACATGAAGTTAGGCTGTAAATGGATCCATCGTCACAGTTGGAGGATTAGCCTCATAAGCCACACACGAAGCAGTGGCATTAGTTTCTTTAATTGCTCCAAAAGCTGCTATTTTAGCAAACGTTCTGTGATGGTTTTACCTCGTCAGGGACAAAAGCTGGGACTGGACAGCATTGATAAATGCATGAAAAAGTTTGTCTAATCTAACAGCAAAGGCACTCAACGATTCATTATCCATTGTGCAGCATTCACTAGTTTCCCGAAGAACGACATATGGATCAGCTAGTTTATACTGGGAAAAAAAAAAAAACAAAGGAAAGAACGAATCAGTTCCTCATATGGAGACCACTAGAAAGATTCCGAAGTCACCGCATACACGGAGACATCAACAACGTGACACAGCAGCGAGGGATCGAAGAAGAGCTCTTCTTAGCAGTCTGATACGACTTTCCCTTGAAGAGGACCTTCAACAAGAGCATAGCACTAGAACGAATGAGCAGTAAACCAGTAGGCTTCAAGTCACATATGTACACGCGGCCATGTAAATAAAGGTAACGCATCATGGACTCACGAGATATAACTATAGTATCTCAGTGCTCTGGGTCGGTCTGTCAGTCCATAAGAACAGTGAGGATGATGACAGCACGCAGGCAGTAGCCTGAGAGGTCTGAGTGTCGACATTCACTAAAGTATCACCTTGACGGCTGTGAGACCATAATCGGCAGTTGCACGAGAACAAATAAGCAAAAATAATAACAATAAAAATTATACAAAAAACTAAATAGAAATAAAAGAGAGGCACTAATTCTGTCAGAATAATAAAATGTCCTAAGATACACTGCAAGAGGAAGGACACAACTCAATGATTAAAGACTGTTGGCCAAGATAAAAATTACATTGAGATTTACAAGTAAAAATATTACTGAGACTGAATTAATGCACAATGAGCTAGTCTTTACTCTGCAATAGCGAGGAATCTTAACTAATAAAATTTTAAATCATGTAAAATGGGATAAAATAACATCACTAAATTGTATCAGCAACGAGAGGATAACGGGAAATTTTAAATATTTTCTAAGAATGCATAAACAAAAATAAAATAAAATGTAAAAAAATAAAGACAACATCAGGAAAATTAATAAAAAATAGAAAAACAAGATGCAATAATAAACTAGAATAATCAATGCACAAAAAATATCAATAAAAGAAAAACTAATTCACTGCAGAACAAGTTCAACAAAATAATTCACTGCAGAACAAGTGCAACAACTCTCTAATTCACTGCAGAACCAGGTGCAACAAAATATCTTTCACTGTGCGCGAGAACAAGAGCAACGAAAATAATTCACCTGCCGATGCTCAAGTTCCCACAAAATAATTCACTGCAGAACAAGTGCAACAAAATAATTTCACAGCAGATCAAGTGCAACAAAATAATTCACTGCAGAACAAGGTGCAACAAATAATTCACTGCAGAACAAGTCAACAAAATAAATCACTGCAGAACAAGTTCAACAAAATAATTCCCCCCCCCCCCCCCCCCCCTGCAGAACAAGTCACCAAAATAATTCACTGCAGAACAAGTCAATCAAAATAATTCACTCATGAAAACAAGTTCAACATAATAATTCACTGCAGAACAAAGTCAACAAAATAATCACTGCAGAACAAGTTCAACAAAATAATTCAATCTGTCAGAACAAGTTTCAACAAAATAATTCACTGCAGAACAAGTGCAACAAAATAATTCACTGCAGAACAAAGTTCAACAAAAAATTCACTGCAGAACAAGTGCAACAAAATAAATTCACTGTCAAACAAGTGTCAACAAAATAATTCACTTGCAGAACACGTTCAACCTAAATAATTTCACAGCAGAACAAGTGCAACAAAATAATTCACTGCAAACAAGATCAAAAAAATAATTCACTGCAGAACAAGTGCAACAAAAACTAATTCACTGCAGAACGAGTGCAACAAAATACAATTCACTGCAGAACAATCAACAAAATAATTCACTGGCAGAACAAGTGCAACAAAATAATTCACTGCAGAACAAGTTCACACAAAATCAATTCACTGCAAACCAAGTCTGGACAACAAAATAATTTCACTGCAGAACAAGATCAACAAAATAATTCACGCAGAACAAGTTCAACAAAATAATTCACTAGCAGAACAAGTGCAACAAAAAAGTGTAGAAATAATCACTGCAATAATAAAGTCTCACTGGGAAAAACTCAGGTTAAAAATAAAATAAAAATATGAAGAAAAACTGATTGAACACTTAATCTCTGTAATTGTAAAATTAGGCAAAAACATTTTTGTACATCAAACAGAGTAAAGTAAACCCTTTACGTTAAAAGTAATTGAAATTAACTCAAGAGGAATTTGTTCAAAGAAATATAAAAAATATGAATAAAATAAAACAAAGAACAAAACGGGAAGTGTAACACTTACAAGTGTGAGGACAAGTGTAACACTACAGTGTGAGGCAAGTTAACACTTACCAAGTGGGAGGCAAGTGTAACACTTACAAGTGGTGAGCAAGTGTAACTCTTACAAGTGATGAGGCAAGTGTAAGCACATACAAGGGTGAGGCAAGTGTAACACTTACAAGTGGTGAGGCAAGTGTCAAACTCATACATAGTGGGAGAGGCAAGTGAAACACTTACAAGAGTGGGTGATGCAAGTGTAAACACTTACAAGTGGTGAGGCCAAGTGAAACACTTTACAAGTGTTAGCCAAGTGTAACACTTACAGTGGTGAGGCAAGTGTAACACTTACAGTGGTTGACGCAAGTGTAAACTTAACAAGTGGTGAGGCAAGTGTAACACTTATCAAGTTGGTGAGGCACAGTGTAACACTTACAAGTGGGTGATGCAAGTGTAACACTTACAAGTGTGAGGTCAAGTGTAACCACTTACAAGTGGTGACACGCAAGTGTAACCTTGGGATTCTAAACACTTACGATGGTGAGGCAAGTGTAACAACTTACAAGTGGAGAGGCACACAACACTTACAATGGCGGGGCACACAACACTTACAAGTGTCGGGGCACACCACACTTACAAGTGGGCGGGGCACACAAACACTTACAAGTGGCGACCACACAACACTTACAAGTGGCGGGGCACACAACACTTACAAGTGGTGAGGCACACAACACTTATCAGTGCGGGGCACCACACACTAACAAGTGTCGAAGCACACAACACTTACAAGTGGCGGGCACACACACTTACAAGGGCGGGGCACACAACACTTACAAGTGGCGGGGCAACACAAAACATACAAGATCTGGCGGGGCACACAACACTTACAAGTGGCGGGGCACACAACACTTACAAGTGGCGGGGCACACAACACTTACAAGTGGCGGGCACACAACACTTACAAGTGGTGAGGCACACAACACTTACAAGTGGCGGGGCACACAACACTTACAAGTGGCGGGGCACACAACACTTACAAGTGGCGGGGCACACAACCTTACAAGTGGCGAGGCACACAACACTACAAGTGGCGGTGCACACAACACTTACAAGTGGCGGGGCCCACAACACTTACAATTGGCGGGCACACATACACTTACAAGTGGCGGGCACACACACTTACAAGGTGGCGGGGCACACAACACTTACAATGGCGGGCACCAACACTTTACAAGTGGCGGGGCACCCACTCCTTACAAGTGTCGGCACACAACAATTACAAGTGGCGAGGCACACAAACACTTACAAGTGCGGGCACACAACACATAATCACGTATTCATTATTTTAGTATATTCTTAGCAACAAAATCTGCTGTGACTGATACGAAACAAAAATTTTGCTGCAAAAATATTGGTACCCAAGTCTGCGAAGCAAAATTAGCGAATGATACACTGCAGGCATACAGAAAAAAGACACACGATAGAAATAAATGACAAATACTGGAGAATTACCAATGCGAAAGAATACAATAAAAAAAATGAATCTCACACGAGTGCCTGACTTGATACACTAACACAATAATACTTTACTACAGACAGAGATAGCAAAAAAATAAAACACAGATAAACAAAAATTATAAGATGATGAAAACACCAGAAAATATAAAGCAAAATAACGAGTCAAAGAAACACTGAGTCTCACTGAAAACCCAAGGCTTAGATTACACAAGAAATTCACTATAAATGTCTCACACACGCAAATGCTTTAAATCAAGAAAAATGTCTCTAAACAGAAAATAATGGATCTGGAGTGGTCCGACGGTGGATGGTGACTAGGGTAGGTTGACGGGTTGTCCTGCGCGGTGATGACTGACGCCTCCTCACCTCACTGTTGTCGGAGAATGCGCTTCTCGGTGAACTCACATAACAGTCTTTATCGTTGTCGCTCGGCCTACAATCTCTTGACCAATTATGTGAGCCAAAACAGCCTAGGACCCGGTACAAGGGTGGCAAACAGCCACAGGTAGATGAGGTGGATGGCTGGTGGTGGTGTGGTGGTGGTGGTGGTGTGGTGTGAGTAGAGTGTTGGTGGTAGTGGGAGTGACTCTCCGCTGCATCACTGGCGCACAACCACTCACTACCCGACGAAGGTGGCTTGAATAAGCCACTCTAGCACAGGGATGGTGAAGACCACTCTAAGCATCCACTGGGAGCACAAAGCGATATATGAGACAATACTTCAAGGAACTTGCGTGGCTTACTTTCCTCCTCAGCTGGGTTAGAAGCTGTGTTGGCCTGACTGGCTTAACCCACGAGAATGCTGACTGGAAGACGGGAAACGATGGCACACAGCATGAAGGAGCAGTGATGACAGGAGACAAGCAGGATGACAGTCTGACTGGCGTACTTCCCACAGCTGGCTTACTGACTGCTAATTGCAAAATCCGGGTCAACCCCTCACAGATTGAAGCAATTACAAAAACACAACTAAGCAGGAAGCTTTGAAAAACAGCTGCAACAGGCTTGCAGGCTGGAGTACAGGTGGTTTGTTGTGCGTGAGGTAAGGCGGCTAGCTATGGTTTCTACCTTTGACCCCCTGCACCCCACAACTACAGTTCTTCTAACGTCTTGAAATACCCTTAAAAAGCTTAAACCATGTATCCCACCGCTGTCCACCTTTATCATTGGGTTTCGAACACGTGGATAGGGTAAAAGAAATACTCACGTAGCTGGAAGTACGTAAAAATTAACGGATAATGTGGAAGCGCCAAACAGCCGGTACCTGCCTCCTTGCTTCCTTCTCGTAAGACTAACTAACCCCAGTACCCATATGTGGAGGGGTGTCTCCTGAAATATCTTTCTCACACTGCTGTGATAAGCACAATAACTGAAAACCAGACAGTGATTCACTGCAGAGGACGGTTTTGGTAGTGACAGTCATCTACTGGTACACTGGTTACTGGTAACTGGGTTCACTATAACTGATAAACATGCCAAAATGTTTCCCTTCTACCCTCGCCGGGAATCGCGAACCCGGTCGGGTACTCGATGTGAGGTGTTGTAAGGTGACTGTGAGGTTTGTGAGGTGACTGAGTGACTTGTGAGTGTTGTGAGTGACTTGAGGGTTGTGAGGTGACTGAGGCAGTTGTTAGAGAGTGACTGAGGCGTTGTGTTGTGCTGAGGCGTTTGTGAGGTAGGACAGAGGCGTTGTGAGTGTGCACAGTCGAGGTGTTGTTTATTGTGATCTTATTTGTATATGATATTCTTCATCTTTCACACAACCGGCCGTTCTTCCGCCCTCCGAGGCATGGCGGCCCAAAAGAAAAACAAAGTATTTCGGAGGAAGAATTCTTTTCCACTTCCTCAAAACCATGGTGAAAGTTTTTGCTAGACAATGGTGACAAAGCTGTACCATGGGTGAAATGACGCACAGTAAAAACCTGTCAAGGATGAAACGTTGTCACAGTAAATTCCCTGTGTATCAAGCGAAAATACTAATTACAACTGTGGTGAAACGTATGGTACAAGTTATCCCCTTGTTGGTTTATACCATTCTCTACAAGTCTTCATGCATACATAAAAACTGTAAACGTACAGTCATTCAACCTAGTACAGGGGTCTCCAAACTTTTCACTAACTATGGCTACTTTCCATATTATACACATCTTCCCCGGGCCAAAAGAAAATATAAGACAAATAAATATATATATCATATATATATTATAATTTATATATAATATATATATATATATATACTATAGACTATATATAAATATAAATATAAATATCTATATATATATATATATATATAATAAAAATAAATATATATATAATTATATATATATATATAAACACGACACACAAAACCACTACACTACCATCACAACACTACAACACCAGTACAACTACCATCACAACATTCTACAATCACCATTACAGCGAGCCCATCACAACACTACAATCACCAGTACACACCATCACAACACTAAAATCAACCAGTACATCTACACATCACAACACTACAATCACCAGTACACTACCAATCACAACACTAACAAACACCAGCCTACACTATCACTATCGGGCCAGGAGCATGAGTCTCGACCCCCTGCAACCACAATTAGGTGAGTACAACACTACAATCACCAGACACTATCACAACACTACATCACCGGTACATAATCACAACACTACAATCACCAATAACACTAATCCACAACACTAACAACCAGTACATTGTCACAACCACACAAACCCCAGAACACTCCACACATCTCACTACCATCACCAGTGATACACTATCACAACACTACACATTACCATACACTGATACATCACAACACTACAACACCAGTACACTACACATCCACCACATCAATCACCACACCCTACATCACACCACTACAATCCCATACACATCCGTCACACTACAATCACCAGTACAGCTACCATCACACCTACAACAATCACCATACATACCATCACAACACTATAACCACCGTACACTACAATTCAAACAGCACCTTTCAAGGCAGGTGAAATTTGCTGATCCTAGAAAATGTACAATAGAACCTATAGCGCGACGCATGAACGGAGATCAAACACCTCAATTACTGGAGCGCTTGAGGTTTTCTAAACCTGAATCCCTGGAACGCAGGGCGAGAGAGATACATGATTATATACACCAGAAAACACCCTAGAGAGGACTAGTCCGAACTTGCACGACGAAAATCACTCTAGCTCCGAAAGGCAAAAGAACATGGCAGAACGAGCAACATCCCCCAAATGAAAAGCAGGGGTGTCACAACACGTTTAAGAAGACCATACAGCATAAGTGTCAGGGGCCCGAGACTGTTCAACTGCCTCCCCAGCATACATATAGGGGATACCAACAACACTCCAGGCATATCTTCAGCTTGCACTGGATCAAGCACCTAAAGTCGGTTTCCTGCCAGCTGGGCTGTGGCTCGTACGTTTGTTTTCGTGCAGCCAGCAGCAACAGCCTGGTTGATCAAGGTCCTCTGAACCACCAGGAGGCCTGGTCACAGACCTGGCCGCGCGGGTCCGTTGACCCCCGGAAAAACTCCTCTCCAGGTAAACTCCGAGGTAATCACCAGTACACTACCATCACAAAACTCCTAATTCACCAGTACACTACCAACACAACACTAGCAATCAAAAGTACACGTCCACAACACTACAATCACAACAGCTACCATCACAACACTACCACACCATACCACTACCATCACTACAAATCACCAGTACACTACCATCAACAACACTACAATCACATACACTACAATTCATCCACTACACTAACCATAGCCATACCTCGCCATTACACTACCATGCATAACACTAAATCACCACTACACTTACCAACACAATAATACAGTCACCACATACAACTAACCATCACCGTTACCATCACTACACTACCAACACAACAATCACCACTACCCTACCATCACTATCAACACTAACCATCACCACCACACCACACCACTATCATTACACACTACAAATCTCCACTACACTAGCCACACTTACACTACCATCACCACTACACTCCATCACCACTACACTGCCGTTACAACACTACAAGCACCACTACACTACCATCAAAGACACTACATCAACACTACACACAACTCATCACATTACAATCACACTATCATTACCCTCACACTACAACACTCACCTACACTATCCTCACACTACAATCACCTCTAACCATCACTACCTACAATCATCACTAACCACCCCCATCCATTCCGGTGGCTGGTAGCTAAAGCTCCCGCTTCGACACACGGAGGGCCCAGGTTCGATTCCCGGGGGTGGAAACATTTCGACACGTTTCCTTACAAACCTGTTGACCTTTTCACCTATCAGCAAATAGGTACGCTGGGTGTTTAGTCGACTGGTGAGGTTGCAATCCTGGGGGGACAAATAGAGGACCACATGGAAAATAAGTTAGACAGTCCTCGATGACGCACTGACTTTCTTGGGTTATCCTGGGTGGCTAATCCTCCGGGGTTAAAAATCCAAACGAAATCTTATCTTAATACCACAATTCATCACTACTCTACCACACAACACTACAGTCATCACCACTCTACCATTACATCACTACATCACACTAACAGTCACTTACCATCACAACACTACAATCACTACAACTACAATCCCAACAATACAATCACTACAACTACCATCACAAAACAATCACTACACTACCCATCCCCCCCCCAAAACAACACTACAATCACACTCACCATCACAACACTACAATCACTCACAACAATCCCCACAATCAATCACTACACTACCATCACAATGACAATCACTACACTACCATCACAACACCACAACTCACTACACAAACCAGCCCCCCAGTCTTCTGCCATCCCAGACTTCTACAAGGAACCCTACCACAACACCAACTAAAACCGTAAATATACAACCATCCTTGCACAAGAACCGTGGCCCACAGTACAGATGTCCGAGAGGAGTCTCATATTCTTCCTCTACTGAGGAAAGAAGATGGAACCAGTGATGGGCTGGCCCTGGCTATATGGTTACTGAGGATTATAGTGCAGTCCAGAAACCTGCAGAAAATTGACAACACACCTCCCAACAATTTCAACCAAAGGTGAATTTATGCAAATATGCTTGGGGCATCTGTAAGCATGGAAATCAGAAAAAAATGGGACATGCAACTTTGAGCATCCCAAAAAAATGTACGACCCTCCTATCTAAAGGAGTTTGTCCGATCTTCTCCTGTACTTTCTTTTTCACCAAAAACATGTGTCACTCCTCGGTCCTCCAGAACAGTGTTACAACATCGACGTCCCTGCATATCCATCTAAAAGAGACCAGGAGTCACAGACCCTACAAGAACAAACAATATACTACGACAACCCAATCGTCCATGGTAATTTTTTTAGATCTGGCAGGAAACGGAAAAAAACAAATGGAAGATGAAATAACACTATATCCACCACCTTGGAGCCTTTTGGACTGATAGGCGCAGCCAGTGGCCACCCAGGCCCCCAAAGCCTAAAAACTACTGATGCCAATATAACAAAAATCCCCCCAAAAACACAGAATACAAGCTCGTTCATATTTGCTAATATACAGGCGGTTCCTTAAGCCATCCACCTCCAACAATAATACTTTTTACAGAGGGATCTTCTTAGAGGCAATTCTAATCAATTTTGCAGCCTTCACATAGACTCACAACAAAGGATCACATTGACAGTGAAATATGGATAAGTGGTTACAACCTTTTTACAGATCACAGAATGAACAGGCAACAAGGGAGGGTTGCCTGTAAGTCAAAAAGACTGGGCCTCATCTGCAACGGAGTTCTGCTGACACCACAAAATGATGGGTAGTTGAAGTTCTATCAATTAACAAGATCGGCGAACCAAAAACCTAGTCCATTGTGGTTGTATATAAGCCACCAGATGCAACCATCCCAATCAGTTCAAGGAACAGCTACAGTAAAATTATACTGTCTGGAAAACCTCCCAAGCTCCATCCCAAACATCTTACTGCTTGGTGATTTTCAACCTAAGGCAGTACAAAATGGAAGACTGATAGCAAATAATGTTATAGCGAAACAATCCCGTCGGAGTAGTGCGCAGGATGAAAGGTACACACACACGAGCTTCGCTACAAGCCTCTTCGAAAAACACACCGTTAAGGCCCGACAGAAGTAGACAGCCAACAAGCTAGAAAGACACACTGACCTTATCTTCACAAATAATGACGCCTGAATTAGTTTACGTAGTTTAATATTGTTTATTATGCACCCCATACCCATCCTTTGGGCGTATCAAAAGCATTGTACGGTGTAGGATAACGTTTGCCTTATGAGTTGATTATATTCTAACCCGCTGACCAAATTACACCCTGATGATTTCATGCAACTCGTACCAGCCTAGCTCAAAGGTCTTTAGAAGAATCCGTGAAAACACTATCATAAATCAACAGCAGGAATTTACAAGAGTCGCAAAACACTTCGAGCAAAGCATCCCAAAATCAAAGTAGGTTTTACCTGGAGTTTACCTGGCAGAGGTTCCGGGGGGTCAAACGCCCCGCGGCCCGGTCTGAGACCAGGCTCCTGGTGGATCAGAGCTGATCAACCAGCTGGCTGCTGGGGCCTGTACGCAACCACCTACGGCCACAGCCCGGCTGATCCGAACTGACTTTAGGTGTTGTCCAGTGCCAGTGACTAACTTTAGCAATAACGTCTGCTATGCCTAAGCTTGTTCAAAATTTTGGTCCTATCGCAGTAGTTGAACATATCCTCGGCAATAAGTATAAGGTTAGAGAATTAGTACTGGTCAGTATAAAGAATTGGCATTTAGATCAATTGAAGTTAGGATGTGTGATAATGATGTTCCAACCCAGACTAATGTGATCAAGACTCTGTCAATCCTCCTGATCCTGTACTCTCTACTCTGAGACTCAGTCAGATGATCAACCTGATGTCGTTTTATCCTTACATACACGAAGGTATGGAGAAATCCTCAAGTATCATTTGTAACTACCAATTCAGATTTGCCTCTAATACAGCATGAGTTTGCCAGTTGCAACAGAGTTGATCCTCCCAGAGATGACCCCATTCTGCATATGTCAATCTTACCCTGAGCAGAGTTGGGGTTAAAATGTAAATAATCTGTATGAAGAATAATTACGTATCAACTTATCAATATTCAAAGAAATTTTTTTTTTGTGTCATGTTCTCTCTGAATCTGTGATTTAAACAGTCTAGATTTGAGTCACCAAGTCTGCCTTTCTGTTAAACACTTCTTTCTTTGTATATATTTCTTCCTCAGAATCCGTGATCACATGAATACAGATTCGATCGATCAAATTTTTTATTATCACTTCTATTGTGTAATTCCCAATGTGAGTTTCTCGATGAGTTGTGCTACTCATATTGTAATGATTATAGTTTCATTACAGTATAAATTACATTAGCTTCCTTCTAATATTCTCTTATGTATGTTTATAATGTTCAATTGTTGAGTACTTTGACATTGTATAGATCAGCCCGACAGTTGTTTAAATAAGTGACCACTGATCAGATTCAAGACTGGTTCGAACCCTCGACTGGTCTGACCCCTGACTGGTCCGAACCCTCGACTGGTTCCAAACCCTTGGATGGGTCCAACCCTCGATGGTCCTGAAACCCTTGTCTGGTCTGGAACCCTTGACTGGTCCAAAACCCTGCTGGTCCGAAACCCTTGACGGGTCACAAACAGTTTGTTGGAAATAAGACAGACTGTAAATGGATGGGGTTGTAGGCGCCCTTCAAAAACAAACACATAAATATAAATCAGGAACGTACATGGTAAGCTGTCATTATACAAGATACAGTTAGAAATAGAATTACAAATTAGCTAGAGCTTCATTTAAGGAGGTTATTAATAGAGTTATTCAAGAGGTTGCTAAGTAGAATTACAGTAAATCAACCATTCAATCATTATGAAGCCCTGTGTAGTTCCGGTCAATCAAAACAAACGGGCTTCCAACATGGATAAATTGCATTTTGTGGAAATTGGTGTCCACGCCCCTTGGCAAGATATCCAGGAACTAGGAACGAGCAGTATTTAAAACAGGGGAAGTGTTTTTGGGGTATGCCAAATGAGATAAATCTGTGGACTAAAATCACAAGGGTATTAAAAGAGGATAAACATCAAGCTGCTTTCATAGAAAACCTGGAAGCTTTCTACAACAGATGGGAACATACAAAGTCTTGGCTGAATTGGTACTGCCTTGATACTGGCACCATGTTGTCAGAAAACTGTAAGGCTGGAGGTGATGTCCTGGTAGTCAGAAAATGTGGGCCTGTTAGTGCTGTCTAGGAGACAGTAATGGTGAAGCTGGAAGGGTGCTGTCTGGGAGACAGTAAATGGTGAAGCTGGGGTGCTGTCTGGGAAGACAGTAATGGGTGAAGGCTGGAGGTGCTGTCCTGGGAGGACAGTAAGAGTGAATTCTGGAGGTGCTGTACTGTGGACGGTAATGGTGAGCTGGAGGTGCTGTCCTGGAGACAGTAATGGTGAAGCTGGAGCGTGCTGTCCTGGGAGACAGTAATGGTGAAGCTGGAGATGACAGTCCTGGAGAGGACAGTAAGGTTGTGACGAAGGAGTCCACTGAGCTCCCTCAGGAGTGCTAGAATATCTGATACACAAAAGGAGGCGCTGAACAGGGAAGTGGAAACTATCGAACATAGTTAAATGACTCTTACAGGAACAGTGAGAGACAGGAGGAGCTTAAAGGCTATTAGTGTAATTGAATGAATTCAAAAATATTTCTTTTCATATGCAAAAACAAGGCCAAATACACATCTAGTATCGGGCCTTACTCAGACAGGATGGACTTACTCAGATGACAACAAGGAAATGAGTGATTGAAATATTTGAAATCCCCAGTTCGTCTCTGTGTTTAGTGAACCCACCCCCACTCTAATCAGTTGAGGATCGACGACCCAAATGTTTTCTTCATGAATGAGCCTCAAACTCCATAAATTGTATGCCAGATTTTCCGACATTACCATAACTCCGATAGATTTCGAAAAAAGCCATATGAAACATGCCCATGCACTCAGCCCGGGCCAGACTCGTGGAACTCTGTTTTCATTAAGAACTGCACCCTACAAGAAACCCTCTCTGCGTGTCCATAAGTACACTATGGAGGAGGAGCTTGGACTTGGGTGAAAATTCCACAGTCACTTCAAAACCACGGAAATTAGCCCCACTCCATAAAGTGGCAGCAAAACATTAGCTAAGAACTATAGTCAATGCTCTGACGTCCACATCATAAAAAAATCTTTTGCAAGTGCGCTAAGAAGCAGATTGCAAATTCACTGGGATTCCCCCAAAATTGCACAATCCAGGGCAACATGGGTTTCAGCGGCAGGCCGCTTCGCTCTGCTATCACAATTACTGGTACACTATGATATGGCCTTGTATGGCAATGGAAGAAATCAAGAATGCAGATGTAATATACAAAGACTTTGCAAAGCATTTGACAAAGCGATATGGCGTAATAGCCATAAATATACACTGCTAAAGGAAATAACGGGAAAGTGACGGGAGATGGATCTTCAACTTCCTAAAATCGAACACAAAGAGAAGTGGTCAATAGAGTTTAAATCGGAGTGCTGCCATAGTAGAAGGCTCTTTTCCACAAGGCACAGTACTCGCCCCCATCTTATTCCTCATCCTCATATCAGACATGCGACAGAGATATACATCACAGCACTGTATCATCCTTGCGGATGTACTAGGATCTGATGATGGCTGTAATCTGACTAGAGGACGCGGTTAAAAACTCCAAGAAGATATAAACAAACGTTTTCAAGTGGGCAACGGTAAACAATATGATGTTCAATGAGGACAAATTCAAAACTTACTCCGTTTGGAAATGGAGGGAGATAATATACTAGAACAGAGTATACTACTGACTCCGGCTCCATACAATAGAGCGGAAAAATAATGTAAGGGACTGGGAGTAGTAATGTCTGAGGGATCTCACATTCAGGTATCACACAGTGCCAGATCGCACGTGCAAAGAATTGATACGATGGATTATGGAACGTTCAAAACGAGTGATGCCAATCGCCAATGATGATCCTTTTCAAAATACTTGTTCTTCTAGGCTGGAATTACGCTGTACATTAACATCTCCATCAAAAGCAGGTGAAATCGAGATCTAGAGAGTGTACGAGATCCTTTTCACGTATAAGTTCTGTCAGCACCTTAACTACTGGGTACGCTTGGAAGCACTTGACTTGTACACTCGTTGGAACGCTGGAGGGAGAGTATATACCATAATTTCACTTGGAAAATCCTGGAAGGAAATGGTCCCAATCTGCACACAGAAATCACTCCCCTACGAAAGTAAAAAGACAGGGGAGGCGATTGCAAAATGCCCCCCTGTTAAAAAGTAGGGGCGCCATTGGTACACTAAGGGAAAACACATAAGTTATCCGGGGCCCAAGATGTTCTCAACAACCTTCCCATTCGAGCATTAGGGGAATTGCCAGTAACCCTGGCTGCCCTGCAAGAGGCTGGAAAGATACCTAAAGCCAGTGCCCCGATCAGCCCCGGGCAGGGGTTTTAAGTTGGACTGCGTTGCGGCCAACAGTAACGCCCTAGTTGATAAGCCCTGATCCATCGGGGAGGGCTGTTCATGGACCGGTGGACGCGGGGGCGTTGATCCCCGGGAATAACCTTCCAGGGGAACCATCACAACCTACAATCACAACTTTACTACCATCACAACACTACAATTCACCAACTTACTCTACCATCACTACACTTAAATGACCACTACACTAATACAACACTATAATCACCACTACACTACCATAACCAACACTACAATCGTCACGATACTCTTAGGTACACCTATTCATCAACATACACTAACGTGGCAACACTAAACCATCACTGCCACTACTTTATTTATTTATTTATTTATTTAAAATTTGAGCACATACAGTGTACAAAATAAATACAGATAAGAGCAGGCATGCCAAAGCCACTTTACTATGCATAGCATTACGGGTGCTTAAAATTAACTTAAGTGAACTAAGCGATGAATGACATCAGTGATAAAACTTAATGTAAACAGATTACTATAAAGCACAAGTGAAAGTATTACAAAGCAGGTATTTTGGTTGTATGCATTGTTGTACATTCAGTAGAATGGAGTATTCTGTTAGGTAGAACCCCCCCCCACCCCCCCCCTGTATTTAAATAATAATTAAAGTTAGATTGGGTTTTTTTTAGGTTTAACTTTTATGTGATATACATTGTGGAAAACATTTAAGATATACAAATTATAGGCTTCAGTAATTCAGTAGTTCATTTGGTTTTGGGAGAGTAAGGCATCTTTTGAGAGAAGAGACTTGAATTTACTAAACAGGTCAGTGTCTTATTTTTTATTTACAGGTAATGAGTTCCAGATTTTAGGGCCTTTATGTGCATTGAGTTTTTGCATGGTGAGATGGACACGAGGTACATAAAGAGTGATCTGTGCCTAGTGTTATGGTATGTATTCTGTTGAGTGTTGGCAATGGAGATGTTTGAGGGGAGGGTTATTTAAGAGTTAAGTGTTCTATGAATGTAATGGTGCAGAGTATTAAGTATGGATGTTTTGTATGGTGAGTAGTTTATGTGTATTGATATTGTTGGAGTGTGCTGCCTATAGTGAGATTTTGTTATCATTTCTAACTGCAGCTCCTTTTGTTGGGTAAATAGTGGTCTGAGATGGTACTTGTTGTTGGCCCCATGCACAAAATTCCATAGAGTGAGATAGGGGTAAATAAGAGAGTGATTAGGGCCAGGAGGGCCTGTACTGTGGAGATAGTACCGTATCTTCGATAGTATGCCTACAGTCTTGGAAATTTTCTTAGAAATTTGTTGTATATGTGTATGATTTCGAGTCATTATCAAGGTGGAGATCCTAAGAATTTTCCCTCTGTTAGTTTTGTGATAGGTGATCCATTTTTCATTATGTTAAGAGGGACTCTGTAGCTCTGTACAAAACTGAATGAAGTAGGTTTTGTCAATGTTTAGTGTAAGTTTGTAGATATCATCAGGTTGATATTTTCTGTAATTCGGTATTTACAGTATTGGCTAGCGTGGACTGGGCTCGGGTGAGAGAAGAGTATGTAGTGTTATCTATCATACACATATAATCACCACAGCACCTATCCAACATTACTACACTACTATCACAAAAGTACATCACCACTACATGACATTACGACACTACCATGTTCACCATACACTATCATTACAAAATACTATAACCACTACACTAAACATCACCTATACTTTACCATTACCAATACACTACCATCACAACACTATAATCACTACTACACGGTGTGACTGTGTGGCCTGGTTGGCAAAAAGCTCTCGCTTCACACGGGAGGGGTCGGGTTCGATTTCCGGCGAGGGGCTGAACATGGGACCGTGTTTCCTTACCCGCGTTGTCTGTGTTCACCCTCAGTAAATGAGGTACGAGTGCGACTGGTCATGTGGTGGTCGCATCCTGTGTTAAATGGACTGATGTGGGTCGATCCTGGACAAAATGACTTAATTACGGGAAATGCCTCAGCATACAAGCGGCTTTCTTATAGTAGTATGTTCACTGATGTCAGCTACTCGGTTGTATACCTTCTACACGTACTTGTAGAAATATAATATTACTACCATCAATTAATCACTCACTATCCTCACAAACAACACTCACCACTACACTACCATAAACAATCAATCCCCACCCCCCACCCCACCGTACACATACCACAATCTCAAAACAATACAGACCTCCATCACTCAACATATACCCTACCAACACAGCATACAATTACCCAACACTTCAACATACGCTACATCCAACCCACACAACTTTACACTCCCATCACAACATACCACACCCATTCACTACACAAAACAACAATACATCTTCTCCACTTCACTACGCAATCATACTTACACCATCATAACACAATCAACCACTACACTACCATCACAAACACTACAATCAAACACTACCATCCACAACACTACATAAACTACCACACAAACGCAACAGTCACCACTACACTTCCATCGAAACACTACAATCAACACTTCACTAACCATCAAAAAACTACACTCAACACTACCTATCACAACACTACAAATCTCACTACCATTCAACACTAGTATCACATTACAATCAACCCTACACTACATCACAACACTATAATCACCGCTACACTCCATCATACACTACCATCAAACACTACAATCAACAATACCATCACAACACTACATAACCATTACTATACCTCATACACTACCTTACACACTACAATTCAACACATACCATCATCAACACTACAATCAACAATACCATCACAACCACTACACTAAACCATTACTTTACCATCACAACACTACAATCATCCACTACCATCACAACACTACAATCAACCAATACCATCACAAACACTACACTAACCATTACTTTACCATCACACTACCATTACCATTACAACACTACATCAACACTACATTACCATCACAACAATACAATCACATTACACCTACTCTACCATCACCACTACCATAACATCAGATACTAACCATCGCTTCAGTACAATCATCACTACACTACAATCACCATTACACTAACATCACCTTTATATAACATCCACCGCTACACTACCATCACCACATTCTTTACCATCACTACGTAACACTTATCATCACCACTACAATACATCAGAACACTACACTACCATTCCCACCATTAAATTCCAACATCTCTATTTTCGATCTGCCAAAATGGCAGGGAGACATATATGGGGACTCAACACAATAAACTTGAATATTCAGGGGTCTTGTAATATCTTATTATATTAACTTACTTAAGCACCCAAACTGTTGATCTTGTCCTACTTATCTGTATTACTGTGAGATAACCTTTGAAAATTGTGCACGTAAATTTGTGAAGTTTATTACACTAACTTTCCCAGGTCCCTGGATTTATTTATGTGATTTTGTAATCTCTTGAACTACCGCTCAAAGGTATGGGTCTTATCGTTGTCTTAATCTACGCCAATGTCAAAGGTAGTGGCATTAATGCAGTTATTTAAACCCTTATAAAGAATATATTATTATTATAATCAAAAGAAGCGCTAAGCCACACGGGCTATTACGCATAATGAATAATAGAAATGGATAAAAATTGCCACTTGAACTCAGAACAGACTTAAAAATCGATTCAATATTGACCAGAATACACTGACAAACACGCAACATCAATATATATTTAAGATCGATTGAGGTAAATGTAATTACAAGGATCTTACCTAATTAAAAGGTTTACAATTATTTTCAGTATTCAACATACGATAACAATGCAGCTGAAATATATGTTAAATTTATTCATGATTGTAACCCATGTATAGGAGCTGTAGATGGTTCATTCTTTGTAAACTAGTTCAGCGTGTGTCATAACTTTGTGGTACAGTCCCAGTGACCCATTATGTACCTCTGTATATTTTGACTACTCCCACAGGATTGGGCATGGGGTGACTACCACCCACTCAGGATAGGGTTATGGGACGTGACTACCAACCCACAGGATGGGCATGGGTGGAATACCGCCCACAGGATGGGCCATGGGGTGACTCCACCCAGGATGGGTATCGGGATTCATAAAAAAGATATTAAATAAACTTGACATGAGGTAGCTTAATGACCATAAAATGGTTGGAGGTAGTTTCAATGTGTATGGACACTGGAAAACTTACCCTTTAGGTCATGGAAGGATGTTACTTGAAACCTCTGTCTGTGTAGAATGTATGATTAGTTGAGTGTTACTAGATTGCCCAGCGGGTGATATTGTGGTTGTAGAGAGACTTGAGGTGGCCAAACACTAGTGTGTGGCGAGTGAGTCACCACTGTGTTGTGAGACAGTTGAGGGAATTGTGACGCGGCATGTGTAACTGCACACCTTACCTTACAACATGTCCAGCACGAGTGTTTGCTATACACCTGCTCCAGCCACGAGTGCTGCTTCAACGCTCCATCCGAGTGCTGTTGCTACACCTGCTCCATCACGCGTGATGTTGATACACTTGCTCATCACGAGTGCTGGCTGCTAACACCTCGCTCCAGCACGAGTTGCTGTTTGCTACACCTGCCCAGCACGAGTGCTGTGTGCTACACCTGCTCCAGCCGAAGAGCTTGTTGCTACACCTGCTCCAGCACGAGTGCTCGATTGCTACACCTGCTCCAGCTACGAGTGCTGCTACACCTGCTCCAGCACCGAGTGCTGTTGCTACACCTTGCTCCCTCACGAGTGATGTTTGCTACACCTGCTCAGCACGAGTGATGTTGCTACAACTGCACCAGCACGAGTTGCTGTTGCTACACCTGCTCAGACGAGTGAAGTGCTACACTTGCTCCATCACAAGTGCTGTTGCTACACATGCTCCATCACGAGTGATGTTTGCTACACCCTGCTCCAGCACGAGTGATGTTGCTACTACCTGCTCCATCACGAGGGGATGTTGTACACTTGCTACATAACAAGTGCTGTTGCTAACATGCTCATCACGAGTGATGTTTGCTACACCTGCCTCCCAGCACGAGTGGATGTTGCTATACCTGCTCCATCACGAGTGAGTTGCTACTCTTGATCCAGCACAAGTGCTGTTGCTTACACCTGCTCCAGCACGTGTGATGTTGCTACACTGCTCCAGCACGAGTGATGTTGCTACACCTGCTCTTCACGCGTGATGTTGCTCACTTGCTCCAGCAAATGTGCTGTTGCTCACTTGCTCCAGCCACGTGTGATGTTGCTACACCTGCTACAGCACGAGTTGCTGTTGCTACACCTGCTCCAGCACAAGTGCTGTTGCTACACTGCTCCATCTCGAGTGTGCTGAACACCTGGTCTGGCGTGTTATTATGCTACACGTGCTCCAGTCAAGTTGTTACACTGCTTCAGCACATGAGGACCTAAATAAGTGTCAGGGGCCGAGACTGTTCAACTGCCTCCCCCGGCATACATAAGGGTGGATTACCAAACAAGACCCTGGCTGTCTTCAAGCTGCACTGGACAAGCACCTAAAGTCGGTTCCTGAAAGCCGGGCTTGTTGCTCGTACGTTGGTTTGCGTGCAGCCAAACAGCACAGTCTGGTTGATAAGGCTGATCCACCAGGAGCCTGGTCACAGACGGGCCGCGGGGGCGTTGACCCCGGAACTCTCTCAGGTAAATCCAGGCAATTACTACTATCTACTACGACCTTGCCTACTACATACATACGCTATACATGCCACGACTGTCACAGCAGTTACATCTACTACGACAACTTCAACTATTATCATTACTACGACTAGGCTGAAATTGGTATAATATATAAATAAATAATATCTTTATAGATGTGAAAGGAGGGTGTTTATGTTGCAGTTTTACCAACTAGTGTAGGGGCGCTCTGGCAAGACAGTGATGGAGTGAAATGATGGTGTGAAGTTTTTCTTTTTTGGGCCACCCTGCCTTGGTGGGAGAGACGGGTCGATGTTGTTAATAAAAAAAAATTGTACATGGATACAGACCATAGCTGAAATAAATAACTACTAATATATATATAGAAAACCCCTTGATATTATGCTGAACATTATCCCGTAAATTAAGTCAGTGTTGTCCAGGAGCGAACCCCACTCCAGACCACTACACCAGGTACCATTTTTGTGATGGGTGAACATGGACAGCAGGTGTAAGGAAACATGCCACAATATTTTCACTACTTCTACAATTGAACAATGTGACACCCACCTATGACTGCATGCACCTCTCCTGCCTACGGTTTATAAAGCTGCTTTCTCCGCTCTAAGCCGTATTCTATTCAAGGATTGAAATGGACTGACCACATCGACTCAGGTTGAGGGGATGATTCCTCATTCTCCTCCTTGTTCTTCAAGCTTCCCTGTTATGGGACTGATGAAGCACTGTGTGGCGAAACGTTTCTTAATAAAGATACCAAGAGTTGCAACATAGTGTCTAATTCTTGATATAAATCCCACTTAATCTATTTGCCCTGATACGTACGCTTAGCAATGCTGTCCTTGGTTTAAGGTTGCTGGTCACCATAACCCCCAAGTCTATTCACAATCTGTAGGCTAAGTTTACATTATTTAACTTTATAATTGCTAGGGTTATGGACACTCCCGAAGCTTCAGAACCTTGCATTTATTCTACATGAACTGCATCTCCACTTTGCATGACCAGGTATTGAGTTTGTCTAAATCCTCCTGAAGTTCCCCTGATATCTACGTTTGAATCAATTATCTACCTATTTGTTTCATCGGCGAATTTGCTCATTTCACTAGTAATTCCCTCATCAAGATCCATTGATAATATACTATAACAACAACGGGTCCCAAGACTGTCCCTGTGGTACGGCCATTGTTACACAAGAATCCCCACTCGGATTTTAACCCCATTTATGGGACACTCTCTGCTTCCTGTCTGTGAGCCATGATCGAATCCACGATAGGCACTTTTCCCCAATCCCATGAGCTGCCACTTTCTTTAACCATCTTTGGTGCGGAACCTCTATCAAAGCCTTACTAAAATCTAAGTAAAATATATCAAATCTTTTCGTGATCAACCAGCCTCAAAGCTTTACTGAAGTTAATAATTAAGTTAAGACAAGTACGGCCTCTCGTGAATCCATCCACCTAAACTTCGACTGTTCTTGTGTGTAGCTATACCTAAACTTTCGTACTGTGCTTGTGTGTACCTTATACTAACCAAAACTTACTAAAAGTTACTAGCGTGATAATGGTATACAATACCCACAGGTTGATAAGTAAGACACATGTGCAGCAGTTAGGTTTTCCTTTATCCGAAAAGTTTCGCCCTAACAGTAGGCTTCTTCAGTCGAGACTGCTGCAGCAAAGCAGCAGCAGTAGCAAAAAGGCCAGCAGTAGCAGCAGCAGCAACAGCAGCAGCAGCAACAGCAGCAGCAGCAGCAGCAAATCAAATCAAGTTTATTCTCTATAAGGGTTACTATGTGGGGTTAACAGGATTGTGGATATTGTGTGGTTTACATGTTGATCGATCGATCTGTATTCATGTGAATCTACGGATTCTGAGGAAGAAATATCTTGCAAAGAAAGAAGGCTTAACAGAAAGGCAGATTTAGTGCACTCAAATTCTAGACTGTTAAATCTCTAGAATTCCGAAGAGAACGTGAAACACACAAGAAAATTCTTGAATATTCGCATAAGTTGATACTGTAATTATTTATCTATTTTTTTAATTATTATTAACACACCGGGATTCCCTCCAAGGCAGGGTGTGGCGGGAAAAGAAAACTTTTCACCATCATTACTCCATCACTGTCTTGCCAGAAGGGTGCTTTACACTACAGTTTTTAAACTGCAACATTAAACACCCCCCCCCCCCCCCCCCCCCCCCCCCCCCTCCTTCAGAGTGCAGGCACTGTACTTCCATCTCAGGACTCAAAGTCCAGCCTTGCCTGTTTCCTGAATCCTTCATAAATATTACTTTGCTAACACTCCACAGCACTCAAAGTATTAAAAACCATTTGTCTCAATTACTCCTATCAAACACGCTCAGCGGCCGCTGAAGTCCAAGCCTCGCAACAAAACCTCTTTACCCCTCCTCCAACCTTTTTTAGGCTGACCCCTGCCCCAACTTCCTTCAATTACAGACCTGCCCTTACAGGTTATTTAGATTTAACCCCAAACTCTGCTAGGGTGAGATTGACATATGCAGAATGGGTGTACATCTCTGGGAGGATCAAACTCTTTGCATGCTAACTCATGCTGATTTGAGGCAAATCTGAAATTGGTAGTTACAAATGATACTTGAGGAAGGATTTCTAATACCTGTCGGTTGTACGTAGGGATAACGGACATTCAGGTTTGATCGTTCTGACTGAGTATCAGAGGTAGAGGTACAGGATCTGGAGGATTGTCAAGTCTGTCACATTAGTCTGGGTTGGAACATCAATTATCATCACATACTAGCTTCATCATGATCTAATGCGATTCTTTATACTGACCAGTACTAATTTCTCTAACCTTATACTTATTGCCAATGATATGTCAACTAAACTCGATAAGGACCAACAAAATTTTGGATCAAGCTTAGGCATTTGCAGACGTTTTGTTAAAGCTTAATCAGCTAACTCTCGAACCTACTTTGATTGTGGACGGCTTAGCACGCTTAATTGCGATCTTGTAAATTCTGCTGTGATTTATGAAGTGTTTCACGGATTCTTCTAAAGGACGCTTTGAGCTGGCTGGTACGAGTTGCTATGAAATCATCAGGGTTGTAATTTGGTTTTGGTTAAAGAATATAATATTCATAGGCAAACGTTTATCTACACCGTACAATGCATAATGTGGAGTGTCACCTATGGAAACATTGTAAGCAGAATTTATAGCACGCAGCACATCAGTATAAACTTCCTCCAAGTTTTCATGTTGGGATTGTTAGTGGCTCTCAAGACATCAAGTACTTTCTTATTGGGTTCATTCCGCGCCACCCCCTAACCATTGCTGGCAGGATGATGAGGAACAATGGTGGATTAGAGATCTTGTACAAGGTCACTCAAGTTTTCAAAAATCTCATTACAGAATTCCCCTCCATTATCTGTTACTAGGGACTTAGGGTGGTATGCCTGCAGATAATACGTTCTTTAACGCTTTAGCTACTGTCTCTGCAGTCTTTTTGCAATAGGAACTAACTCTCAATATCTGGTGAAATGGTCTTCCGTAACACACAGATGTTTGTTGCCCTGGAGGGAGCATTGGAAATTAGTTAACAAATCTAGTGCATACTCTTTCCAAGCGTTCGTAGTAGGCTGGATACACTTGGATCGGTAGGACCATTAGGCATTACCTTTATGTACATGCAGACATTTGCATTTCTTAACATACTCAGAAATATCAGTTGCCGTTATGAGGCCAGAAGTATTTCAATCTGGCTTTGTTTTACTGAACGATCCATACCGGTGTGTGCAACACCTGGTATATGTGAACTAGCTCCGTAAGGCTACATTCAATAGTGACTGTACCAATATTGGAATTACTAACTGGGGTAACCCTTCTGCTAGGAGTACCCCCAACTCGGCTTGTTCGATACAGTAATTCTTGGTTCTGACAAAGTCACTGCATGGGTGTGGTGGCTTCACAGTCAGAATAGATCTTCTGGAGCAAAAATCGAATCCACCAGACCACATGGGATCTGTTCGTTGAGATTCTTTACCATCCTCAGCAATAAATGGAGGGTCTGCAGTTGCTATACTAACATGTCGTGATAAGCATCTGCGACTACATTTGACTTGCCAGTAAGTGTTCAACGGTCCATCTGGCTCACCTTCAGTAGGTTGCTTGTTCTGGAATAAGAATAAAGGTTATCAGTGGAGCATGGTCTGTCAGACATGAACAGGGTACTGATAATAATGTCTCGGAAGTGCTTTAATGACCTTATCTTTGTTCCTCAGTTACTGTATAAATTACGTTCAGCCTTTGTAAAGGACTCAGGCTAGCAAATGCAATAGCGTTGTACTTGCCATCAGTCTTCTGGAGCTAGTACGGCACCTTACTATAGAACTAGCATCAGTTGTGAGATAGATGGGCTTAGAAAAATTCTGGGAATTTCAAATAGAGTGGACATTAGCTTTTCTTTTAGTGTATGGGAATGGCTCTTTCTTGATGGAAGGTCCAAATGAAAGGAGCATCTTTCTTAAGCAACTCAGGTGAGCAGCTATAGAAGAAAAATTGGCAATGAATGCTCTATAAAAACATGCTAAATCCCACAAAGGATCTTACGCACATTACGCAAGTTTTGGGAGTTGGAAAAATTTAGTACTGCAGTTACTTTACTTTGATCAGTCGTAACCCATCAAGCGAGTGATACCGTGACAAGAAAAACTTGATTTCTGATTCTGAAAAATTGACATATGACAGTTTTGATCTTTTATTGGCTTCTTCAATGCTTTCCAAGTACTACATCAAGTCTTTTCAAGTGTGTATCACGTCTTTAAGACATGGCCAATTATGTCATCTAAGTACACCATAAGTGCATTACCTATGGAGACCTCTAAAGATATTAGTCATGAGCCTTGAGAACGATCATAGGGGAAGGATTAATCCAAGGCCCATACGGAGAGGAAGTGATAATGCTGTACGGAGTGGAGATTGCAGTTAGCTCTTGGCTGTCCTCATGAACAGGGTCTTGCCAAAACCTTGTAACAAGTCCAGGTTGAAAAAACTTTGTTATCTCTAATGTTATGTAAAAGATCACCTAGTACAAGGGAAGTGAGGAAGCGCTCGCGAATAGTTTTTGCATTTAACTTCCTAAAGTCAATCACTGGGCGCAAGTACCCATCCTTCTTAGGTACTAGGATCAAGGGCGCATTCCCAAGGTAGAATTGCCTAGGTTCAATAACTCCCATCATCAAGCTTTTGCATTGATCAATTCTTTCTGCGACAGCACACTTGGAATGGAGGCATTCTTGTATGCAGGTATATGAAGGTTAGTACCGGTTCAAGTGGAATACGCATGGGACAATAAGTTCATTATACCCGTCTTCTCACTGGTAAGTCATGCTTTACGACGTTTGTTCAAACAGAAGCAACTCAAACGCTTGACCTATTGGAAGTCAGTGGGATGCTAAGTCTCTTTTCTCTCAACCTGTTGAACCGGATTGATCAGTGAAGTGGATGAGGTCTCCCCGGTAGAAATAGCATTGACCTACTGGTCAGGTGACAACTCATCCTCTACCTGAGCAGGGTAAGGATAGTGAAATGAGGTCAACAAGATTGCTATTTGCTTCTCTGAGACGAACACTGTGAAGAAGTGTTAATAGGAAGAAATGGATCTTACTATCTCTTACAACATGTAATGATGGCCTCGCAAATAGCCTTTTTACTTTTGCAAGAATCACTGTCAACCAGGACGCTATCATCTGGAACACTAACAACAACAGACCCTCTAGTGAATGTAGCCTTACCTGGAAAGGTCTAGCTAGTTCACGATATACCAGGGAATGCACCCTGGTATGGAAATCGTTCACTAAAACAAGCCAGATGAAATACCTTTTGGCTATACATTCAACTGATATTTCTGAGTATGTTAAGGAAATGTAGTTCTGCATGCAACATAAGGTAATCTAATGGTCCTAATCCAATCCAAGTGTATTCCAGCTACTAGCGAACTGTGGGAAAGAGTTGCACTAGATCTGTTAACTTATTTCCAATGTTCCTCCAGGGCAACAAACATCTGTATTATTGTAGACCATTTCTCCTGATATTGTGAGTTGTTCCTATGCAGATAAGACGACAGAGACAGTAGCTAAAGATTTAAGAATGCATTATCCGCAGGCATACCACCCCTAAGTCCCTAGTAAACAGATAAGGAGGTGAATTCTGTAATGAGATTCTTGAAAATTTGTTTACCTTGTACAAGATCTCTAAATCCACCATTGTTCCTCTCATCCTGCCAGCAATGGGTTAGTAGGAAACGAAACAAATAAGAAAGTTACTTGATGTCCTGAGAGCCACTATCAATCCAACAGTGAACTTGGGATTGAAGTTTTTCTACCTGATGTGCAGTGTGCTATAATTGGCTTACAATGTTTCTATAGGCGACACTCCACATTATGCCATTGTACGGTGTAGGATAACGTTTGCCTTATGAGTTGATTATATTCTAACCCGCTGACCAAATTACACCCTGATGATTTCATGCAACTCGTACCAGCCTAGCTCAAAGGTCTTTAGAAGAATCCGTGAAAACACTATCATAAATCAACAGCAGGAATTTACAAGAGTCGCAAAACACTTCGAGCAAAGCATCCCAAAATCAAAGTAGGTTTTACCTGGAGTTTACCTGGCAGAGGTTCCGGGGGGTCAAACGCCCCGCGGCCCGGTCTGAGACCAGGCTCCTGGTGGATCAGAGCTGATCAACCAGCTGGCTGCTGGGGCCTGTACGCAACCACCTACGGCCACAGCCCGGCTGATCCGAACTGACTTTAGGTGTTGTCCAGTGCCAGTGACTAACTTTAGCAATAACGTCTGCTATGCCTAAGCTTGTTCAAAATTTTGGTCCTATCGCAGTAGTTGAACATATCCTCGGCAATAAGTATAAGGTTAGAGAATTAGTACTGGTCAGTATAAAGAATTGGCATTTAGATCAATTGAAGTTAGGATGTGTGATAATGATGTTCCAACCCAGACTAATGTGATCAAGACTCTGTCAATCCTCCTGATCCTGTACTCTCTACTCTGAGACTCAGTCAGATGATCAACCTGATGTCGTTTTATCCTTACATACACGAAGGTATGGAGAAATCCTCAAGTATCATTTGTAACTACCAATTCAGATTTGCCTCTAATACAGCATGAGTTTGCCAGTTGCAACAGAGTTGATCCTCCCAGAGATGACCCCATTCTGCATATGTCAATCTTACCCTGAGCAGAGTTGGGGTTAAAATGTAAATAATCTGTATGAAGAATAATTACGTATCAACTTATCAATATTCAAAGAAATTTTTTTTTTGTGTCATGTTCTCTCTGAATCTGTGATTTAAACAGTCTAGATTTGAGTCACCAAGTCTGCCTTTCTGTTAAACACTTCTTTCTTTGTATATATTTCTTCCTCAGAATCCGTGATCACATGAATACAGATTCGATCGATCAAATTTTTTATTATCACTTCTATTGTGTAATTCCCAATGTGAGTTTCTCGATGAGTTGTGCTACTCATATTGTAATGATTATAGTTTCATTACAGTATAAATTACATTAGCTTCCTTCTAATATTCTCTTATGTATGTTTATAATGTTCAATTGTTGAGTACTTTGACATTGTATAGATCAGCCCGACAGTTGTTTAAATAAGTGACCACTGATCAGATTCAAGACTGGTTCGAACCCTCGACTGGTCTGACCCCTGACTGGTCCGAACCCTCGACTGGTTCCAAACCCTTGGATGGGTCCAACCCTCGATGGTCCTGAAACCCTTGTCTGGTCTGGAACCCTTGACTGGTCCAAAACCCTGCTGGTCCGAAACCCTTGACGGGTCACAAACAGTTTGTTGGAAATAAGACAGACTGTAAATGGATGGGGTTGTAGGCGCCCTTCAAAAACAAACACATAAATATAAATCAGGAACGTACATGGTAAGCTGTCATTATACAAGATACAGTTAGAAATAGAATTACAAATTAGCTAGAGCTTCATTTAAGGAGGTTATTAATAGAGTTATTCAAGAGGTTGCTAAGTAGAATTACAGTAAATCAACCATTCAATCATTATGAAGCCCTGTGTAGTTCCGGTCAATCAAAACAAACGGGCTTCCAACATGGATAAATTGCATTTTGTGGAAATTGGTGTCCACGCCCCTTGGCAAGATATCCAGGAACTAGGAACGAGCAGTATTTAAAACAGGGGAAGTGTTTTTGGGGTATGCCAAATGAGATAAATCTGTGGACTAAAATCACAAGGGTATTAAAAGAGGATAAACATCAAGCTGCTTTCATAGAAAACCTGGAAGCTTTCTACAACAGATGGGAACATACAAAGTCTTGGCTGAATTGGTACTGCCTTGATACTGGCACCATGTTGTCAGAAAAGGTGATGCCCCTGGTAGTCAGTAAATGGGGGCTGTTTGCTGTCCGGGAGACGAAATGGTGAAGGGGGGAGGTTTTGGTCCTGGGAGACGAAATGGTGAAGCTGGAGGTGCTGCCCTGGGGACAGTAATGGTGAAGCGGGGAGGTGCTGCCCCTGGGGGACGTAATGGTAAAGCGGGAGGTGCTGCCCTGGGAGCAGTAATGGTGAATTGGGGTGCTGTCCTGCGAGACAGTAAGGGTGAAGTGGAGGTGTGTCCCTGGGGACAGTAATGGTAAAGCGGGGTGCTGCCCTGGGAGCAGTAAGGTGAAGCTGGGAGCTGTCCGGGGAGACAGTAATGGTGAAGTGGAAATTTTTTTCCAGGTAGTCAGGAATTATCCCAGGAAGGAAAAAATAAAAAATGACCCCTCATGGGGGGACAGGAGCCGTAGTGGGGAAACAATGTAGTCAAAGAAAAGTAAAACCAATATTAAAACTAGAAATCCCACGGGGAAATAGAAAACAAGAGGACCCCACTAGAAATGTGAGGATATATTACCAAAAAAAAACTGGGGGGAGCTCCTTGTTGGTGCTAGGGAGGTAGGAAAAAGACAGGGAAACATGCCCCAACAGGGTTCAGTCACAGAAACCAAGGAAAAAGGAAAACCAAAGCCGTGCACATACTATGCACTTGGTATCTGCAGACATGGGAATCTGGAAAAACGGGGAGGGACATCAACATGACCACCCTAAAAATGCCATGCCCATATGACAACGGGAAAAATGCAAATCCCTTCTGTAAGCTTTTTCCCCTGAATGTGTACCTCTTCAGTACAGGAAAGATTGCTTAACTTAAATTGCCAGGCATACCCTTAAAGGGGGCAAAAAAATAAAAACATCCAGGCCATGGGAAAAAACCCGGGGGAGCCACAGCCACCAAGAGGGAGGGTTTTTTAGTGCCAGGAAGGAAAAAAAACTGGAGGAAATGGCAGAAATCTACACCCAAAACCAGTCATTTCCCAAAGGGGGGAACCACAGTCGATGGTCTCCACTCCAAACCCCAAAAGGAAAAGATACTAATGCTGGAAAAAAAATCACCCCATACAAAATACCACCCGTCCCATACATTTTTCTTTGCAAAAATACAGGGTCTAAAGCCGCAACAAACAACAAATACCTTTTATGTGGACTGCTTTAAAAAGGAAAGGCAATGTTCGCGGCTTTCACTGAGACCCCCCATAAAGGATCACTTGGACAAGAAAAATGGTCCCCGGTTTCAACCATACAATGTGACAGAGTGAACAGGCAAAAAGGGAAGGGGTTTTGGCTGTACATTGCAGAGTCACTTGTTTGCACAGAACTGCTTAATGCCTCAAATGATGGTGGGTTTTAGCAGTAAAGGGCCCCAGAACCAAAACCTAGTCTTGTGGTGTCTACAAGCCCCCGGGGTGCAAATCCAGCAATTCCCGGAACGCTGTTAAAAAAATTTACCCCTGTCGGAAAAATTCCAGCTCCCGCACCCCCCCAACCCTCTTGCCCTGGGGGGGTTTCAACTTTAAGGGACCTAAAAAAGGAGGAATAAGCAAAAAAAAAAATTTTTGCAGTAATAACACCAGGAGGAGCTCTGATGAAAACTCCACTACACGGCTTTTAAATCTTCACAAAAATTCCCCAATTTAAACCCGCAAATAATAGAGCCTACAATGGGGGAATCACTAGACCTCATTTCACTAACAAAGTATTTGATAAGAAATGCACCCTATCAAAAACAATATTCTCAGGTCACAACATAATTGGGTTCAGACATGTATGCGTGGAGCCCCAGACCGACATAATGAGACTAGTCACGAGGGAGCATTCACCAAATTAAACTTCAATAACAAAAACATAAAGTGGGACCAAGTAAACCAAGTCCTAACCGATATAAGCTGGGAAGATATACTAAGCAACACAGACCCCCAACTTATGCCTAGAACAGATTAACTGGTGGCACTCGATGTATGCACAAGGCTTATTCCTCTAAGAAAAAGGAGGAGTAGATGTAAAATAGAAAGAGACAGGCGCTCCCTTTACAGGCGACGGAAAAGAATAACAGAGCGGCTAAAAGAGGTCAATATATCTGAAATGCGTAGGGAGACACTGGTCAGAGAAATAGCAAGCACTGAACTTAAGCTAAAAGAATCTTATAGGAGTCAGGAATCACGGGAAGAACTAAAAGCCATAAATGAAATCGAAAGAAACCCAAAGTATTTCTTCTATTATGCCAAATCAAAGTCGAGAACAACGTCCAGTATTGGGCCACTACTTAAACAAGATGGGTCCTACACATATGACAGCAAGGAAATGAGTGAGCTACTCAAGTCCCAATATGACTCAGTTTTTAGCAAGCCGCTAACCAGACTGAGAGCCGAAGATCAAAATGAATTTTTTATGAGAGAGCCACAAAATTTGATTAACACAAGCCTATCCGATGTTATCCTGACGCCAAATGACTTCGAACAGGCGATAAATGACATGCCCATGCACTCTGCCCCAGGGCGAGACTCATGGAACTCCATGTTCATCAAGAACTACAAGAAGCCCCTATCTCGAGCCTTTTCCATCCTATGGAGAGGGAGCATGGACAAGGGGGTCGTCCCACAGTTACTAAAAACAAGACATAGCCCCACTCCACAAAGGGGGCAGTAAAGCAACAGCAAAGAACTACAGACCAATATCACTAACATCCCATATCATAAAAATCTTTGAAAGGGTCCTAAGAAGCAAGATCACCACTCATCTAGAAACCCATCAGTTACACAACCCAGGGCAACATGGGTTTAGAACAGGTCGCTCCTGTCTGTCTCAACTATTGGATCACTACGACAAGGTCCTAAATGCACTAGAGGACAAAAAGAATGCAGATGTAATATATACAGACTTTGCAAAAGCCTTCGACAAGTGTGACCATGGCGTAATAGCGCACAAAATGCGTGCTAAAGGAATAACAGGAAAAGTCGGTCGATGGATCTATAATTTCCTCACTAACAGAACACAGAGAGTAGTCGTCAACAGAGTAAAGTCCGAGGCAGCTACGATGAAAAGCTCTGTTCCACAAGGCACAGTACTTGCTCCCATCTTGTTCCTCATCCTCATATCCGACATAGACAAGGATGTCAGCCACAGCACCGTGTCTTCCTTTGCAGATGACACCCGAATCTGCATGACAGTGTCTTCCATTGCAGACACTGCAAGGCTCCAGGCGGACATCAACCAAATCTTTCAGTGGGGCTGCAGAAAACAATATGAAGTTCAACGATGAAAATTTTCAATTACTCAGATATGGTAAACACGAGGAAATTAAATCTTCATCAGAGTACAAAACAAATTCTGGCCACAAAATAGAGCGAAACACAAACCAACGTCAAAGACCTGGGAGTGATCATGTCGGAGGATCTCACCTTCAAGGACCATAACATTGCATCAATCGCATCTGCTAGAAAAATGACAGGATGGATAATGAGAACCTTCAAAAACTAGGAGGCCAAGCCCATGATGACACTCTTCAGGTCACTTGTTCTATCTAGGCTGGAATATTGCTGCACACTAACAGCACCTTTCAAGGCAGGTGAAATTGCTGACCTAGAAAATGTACAGAGAACCTTCACGGCACGCATAACGAATATAAAACACCTCAATTACTGGGAGCGCTTGAGGTTCCTAAACCTGTATTCCCTGGAATGCAGGCAGGAGAGATACATGATTATATACACCTGGAAAATCCTAGAGGGACTAGTACCGAACTTGCACACGAAAAATCACCACTACAAAAGCAAAAGACTTGGCAGACGATGCAACATCCCCCAATGAAAAGCATGGGTGTCACTAGCACGTTAAGAGACCATACAATAAGTGTCAGGGGCCCGAGACTGTTCAACTGCCTCCCAGCATACATAAGGGGGATTACCAACAGACCCCTGGCAGTCTTCAGCTGGCACTGGACAAACACCTAGAGTCGGTTCCTAAACCAGGCGGGCTGTGGCTCGTATGTTGGTTTGGTGCAGCTAGCAGCAACAGCCTGGTTGATCAGGCTTGATCCACCAGGAGGCCTGGTCACAGACCGGGCCGCGGGGACGTTGACCCCCGGAACTCTCTCTAGGAAAAAACTCCCAGCCCAAGCAATAAGCCTGCTGTCTCTAGTTTTGTATTAGCTGTATGTCGGGGACGACATATGTTAGCGTCACCGAGTTTCCTCAGTAGTACCAGTTACCAGTAGCCAGTTTCCCAGTAGATGACTCACCACCAACCTTCTGTGTAAATTTCACTGACTGTTATTCACGTTGCTGCTGACCCATAGCATGTTTTTGAACACTGCTCTCCCTCTAGGCACTGGTGGGTCAGTCTGAGATAGAGAGCAGAGAGAGGCAGGGTGGCTGATGGTGCTTCCCATACTTTCCGTTATAATTATACGTGCTAACCAGCCTATAAGAACATCAGAGCATAAGAACAAAGGAACACTGCAGAAGGCCTACTGGCCCATGCGAGGCAGGTCCAAGTCTCCTACCGGCTTAAGCCAATGCACCCAACCTAGTCAGGTCAGGTCACATTGACTTAAGGGAGGAACACGGCAACCGACCTGGTAGCACAAGCTAATCAGGTCCAACTCACACCCACCCACATCCACTCATGTATTTATCCAACCTATTTTTAAAGCTGCACAACGTTCTGGCCTCTATAACTGTACTCAGGAGTTTGTTCCACTCATCCACAACTCTATTACGAAACCAGTACTTTCCTATATCCTTCCTGAATCTGAATTTTTCCAACTTAAAACCATGCTGCGAGTCCTGTCTAGGCTAGATATTTTCAGCACACTATTTACATCCCCTTTATTTATTTCTGTCTTCCATTTATACACCTCAATCATATCTCCCCTAATTCTACGTCTTTCTAGAGAGTTCAGATTCAGGGCCCTTAGTCTATCCTCATAGGGAAGGTTTCTGATACATGGGATCAACTTTGTCATCCTCCTTTGTACATTCTCCAGAGAATTTATATCCATTCTGTAATACGGTGACCAAAACTGTGCAGCATAATCTAAATGAGGCCTAACCAGGAGGCCTGGTCTCAGACCGGGCCGCGGGGGCGTTGACCCCCGGAACTCTCTCCAGGTAAACTCCAGGTAACCAAGGATGTATAGAGTTGAAGAACAACCTGAGGACTCCTATTATTTATGCTTCTTGATATGAAGCCAAGGATTCTATTAGCTTTATTGCAAACACTTATGCACTGTTGTCTTGGTTTCAGATTACTGCTAACCAGAACTCCTAAATCTTTTTCACAATCCGTAATATTAAGATCTACATTATTTAGTTTATATGTGGCATGGTTATTGTCCTGTCCAACATTTAGAACTTTGCATTTGTCTATATTAAACTGCATCTGCCACTTCTCCGACCACTGCATCAGTCTATTCAAATCTTCCCTGGAGTGCTCGAAAGTCCTCGTCAGAATGAATTCGACGGCCTATTTTGGTGTCATCGGCAAACTTGCCGATGTCGCTCTTTATGCCCTCATCTATGTCGTTTATGTAGATTGTGAAAAAACAACGGGCCCAACACTGACCCCTGTGGAACACCGCTCGTGACGCTTCCCGACTCTGATTTCTCCCCATTTATGCAAACTCTCTGCTGCCTATTTGTCAACCATGCCTCTATCCAGGAAAAATTTCTCCTCCTATTCCATGTGCCTTAATTTTCCTCAATAGTCTCTGATGTGGGACCCTGTCAAAAGCCTTACTGAAGTCCATATACACAATATCATATTCATTACCATGATCTACCTCCTCAAATACCTTAGTGAAAAAATTTAATAAATTCGTAAGGCAGGAACGCCCCTTTGTAAAACCATGCTGAATTCGTTGATTAATTTATGTTTTTCCCAAGGTGGCTACAAAGTGCCTCGGCTTTATGTTTCAAAAATTTTCCCACTATGGAGGTTGGGCTTATTGTTATGTCGAAGTAAGGACCTGTCCCTGTTTTTAAAAATAGTATCAATTTTCCCATTTCCCCACTTCCCTGGCACCATGCCAGTTTGTAGTGATTGTGAAAAGATTAGCCAAAGGTGTGCTAACCCCCTCTTTACATTCCTTTAAAACCCTTCAACAGTTCACAGGGCCGGGGGTTTTTGTTAGGTTTTATTTATTATTTCCAAAGGGACCATGTCATTTGTGACCCTAACGTGCACAGTTTATTATCGTCCTGTTTACTAATTTATCATTACTGGAATATCGTGATCCTCCTGTGTAAAAACTGAGAGGAAGTATGTGTAAAAAATTCTACACATTTCCTTATCACTGTCAGGACTGACCCGAAAACTTTTTGTGGGCCTATCTTCCTATTTACTTCTTTAACCTGAAAAAAACCTTTTTGGGGTTAGTCTTCGATTCTTGCAATTTTTAAAAAAATCCTTTTTGTTTTTTAAATTTTCCCTTTTTTATTTTTTTTTTAATAAATATATCGATTTCTTAATTCCCCCTCCCTCTTTTGATTTGCCTATTTTGCCTTCTTTTCCAACAGATTTTTTTAATCTATTTTTTCATCCATTTGGGATCATTTTTGTTTGATCTTTTTTCCCCCTTTTTGGGAACATAATTGACTGAGCAGCAGAACATCCCCGGGAAAGCATCATACGGCAACCATCACCACCTACCTGCCCCTTAGTCGGGTCATTCCATTCAGCCCCACCTAAGTAATTTTTCAGTCCTTGAAATCAGCCAAGCAAAGTCGGGACGGGATTTTGAGTCTTATTAGGGGAATTCCATGTTTTAAAACGGGTTTGATTTGTGATCACTTTCCCCAAGCCATCTTTAAACCCTCAAGTTTTAAAATTATTTTTCCCTATGGCAAAAACCCAAATCAAGGAGGTATTTCCTCTAGTTGGCTCTGCACAACTTTTTTAAAAAACAATCCGGATCGTATAAGAAAGTAACCGACTCAAAATTTTCCGTAAAATTTGCCCCCAGTAAATCGTCAAGTTGAAATCTCCCATTAGCACAAAAATTTTCGTAGGGTAATGCCTTACAAATTTTCGTCCTAGAATTTAGTGCACTCCCTTTTAAAGTTTTTGGGGCCCTGAAACCCACCCAAAAAATTATTTTTCTCGGCCCTCGAGAACTGTAACCAAACAGATTCAGTGGCTGCGTTCTACTTTATATCTTGTCTAAACAAAAATTTAAAATTGTCTCGCATACACCTACTCCACCCCCTTCCTTTTTGACCTGTCAGTGGGAATAATTTATAGCCTTGTTGGACATTCGGGGGCATCCTCTATCTTTCAGTTTGAGCCAGGTCTCTTTTATAGCAAAAAATCAGTTTCCTGCATTTTGCAATTAATCTTGCTCACTATCTTATTTCTTACACCCCTCATTAGTATGAAAACCCTTAAGGGAGCTAGTCCCTTGCGTCCTCTGCTGCCCCCCTTTGTTTGTGACCTGATCTATTGTCTTTATTTATAACTTCATGCGAATGCCTTTTATACATTTACGTTTCCCAACCCTAGTGTTGCAACCTGCTTGTTTCCCACACAACACCCATACCTCTATCTTTATCATTTAAAATCATAGGCATTTCACCAATGGCCTTCTCAATTGAGTTTGCAAGTGCACCCCCCCACCCCAGAGAGTGACCCCACCCCTTGCATACAATCATGTTTGCCATAAAAGGTTCCGTTGTCAATGAAGGGGATTGAAATTTCCCCTTGCAGTATCTTCTAGCCAGAAATTTTACCCCAATTGCCCTAGACAAATTCATTTCCTACCCCCTTCTAGGCAAGATGCAAAAAATGATTGGGACCCCTCCCCTTTGATTAAGAAAACTATAGTGACCCGTCTTTCCTACACTCTTTTCTCTTTCCCTTTCCCCAAAATTTTTTCCCCCCAGCCCTGAACGATAAAGGGTCGTTCCCATTACCTGGCATGATATTATCCCGCCTTTCAACTATGTCCCCCAAAACCAGTCCAGGAAAACACTCATCTTCATCTTCTTATTTCCTTTTACAAAAAGACGGTCAATATTCTTTCCCGAAGTCACCAACCCCAAGAATGTTCTTTTCCTCTGTTACGGGGGAGTAGTACCCTTACCTTCATGGCCACTGAAGTAATTTATCCTGAAGAAACGAGAACGATTTCCCCACCTTTTGCTTCCTCTTACTTCCTTATTTGATTCTCCCCCATTTTCTGGAACCACTCGCCCCTTTTCAGGGGCTTTGGGCTGCACCCATGGGTCCATTTCTACCTCCCCCCCTACAGCCCCCTACAGCGAGAGACAGACGCACCTCATGCTGGAAACCCATTCCCCCCAATCCAGCCCCCTCAACCCCCCCCGACCCATGGGTGGACCTTCACCTCAACTCCCCTGGGAAACAAGACCCCCTTTCCCCCATCTCCCAACCTCAGTTTTTAAAAATGCGAAGCAAGCCCGCTTTGTAACCGTCCACGCTAATCCCCAAAAAGCTCGGGGCGTGACCTCACGTGACGACTGACCCCTAACACGCGACCATCCCCTCCACGTTTCAACCCCCCCATGACAATATAACCCCCCTCCGGGCTTAGACCCCCTTTCAGGTTTTGCTCTTTGCCAAGATTAAATGTAGTACAGCAGGGACTTTAAGAGTTGGTCTGCAAAAATTCTGTCTTGGGACTCACGTCAAAGGGCACAGAAAACAAACTTCCCTTACCAAGAATTTTATTAGATTACAAATAATTTTTAAAAAATATGGGAAAAAAGTAAAGGATGTAATACTTTTTAATGTGAGAGTGCTAAAAAGACTTCTTGCCACATTTAAAGTTCATAAGGAGGGAAAAAAGCAGTCCTGCCAAGTGGGGAAGGTTTCTAGACTGCCATTTTTTGCTATATAAAATATTCCAGACTACGGTGTTGTTCATTGCTCCAGGTCAGGGGGGTTATTATTCGTCTTTCACTATCTGTGTGTATATTTTTAACAAACTCACATTAAGGGGGGGGGGGGGGGGGGGGGGGGGGGGGGGGGGGGGTTTGGGGGGGGGGGGGGGGGGTTTCCTTTTTTGTAGTTAAAGCCAAAAAGGTTGGGGGGCCCTTTGGTTTTGGGTGCACCCGGGGGGGGAAAAGGACCCGGGCGATTTCCCGCGTGGGACATTTTGGGACCTTTTCTTTAACCCCCCGGGGTTTAAAAACCCGGGAAATTATTTTTTAGGTATTGGGGGTGGGCGAAAAAACCCGGGTGAACAGACCACAAAAAAATTTTAAACAACAAAAATTTTTTTTATAAGGGACGTGGGACAGGTTTTGGGTATTGGTGGAAAGTTAAAAATCCGAGGGGGGAAACCCTAAAAAGGCATTTTGGGGAAAATGACATTTTAAAAAACCTTTAAAATTAGGAAAAGGGAATCCATCATAATTTTAATTTCAATTAAAAGTTTTTTTTCAAAAATTCA
>NC_069413.1:11156904-11168356 GCF_026875155.1 Cherax quadricarinatus | reverse complement strand
ATAATAAAGTAATAATAATAATAATAGTAGTAATAGTAGTAGTGAGTAGTAGTAGTAGTAGTAGTAGTAGTAGTAGTAGTAGTAGTAGTAGTAGTAGTAGTAGTAGTAGTAGAAGCAGAAGTTGAGTAAGTCTAAGGACAAGAAAATGGAACACTGCAGGAGAACTAATGGCCCACGAGGATGGGACCAAAAACACAGTGAAAAAAATCTGAAGGACAAAACACACCTGGGCAGAATAAAGGGGACAAAGAAAATACAGAAATCGTGATGAGGTAGGGAGAGGAGTAGAAAAGATAAGGTGAAGTCACAAGTGTTCTAACGTTTGGAGCATTTGAAAATGTAATGAGAGAGGAAGGCATCTACAGTGACAAATCCAGGACTACGATTCATATTAGGAAAGGTGTGTATTATGGATGCTTCAACAAGACGGCATTGCCAAATGCTGTAGATTTCAGAACACTCGTGACTTGATTTGATCTTTTTTCCTTTCTTCTACCTACCTCTTCTCCTTTCCGATATTTTCAATGTCTTCTTTACCTCTGTCTAGGTGTATTCTGTCCTTCAGTTTCCTTCCCCCATCTCTGAGTGTTTGGTTGCACTCTCGTCAGCCATTAACTCTCTTACAAGGCTGCTTTTTCTTATCCTTAGATTTAACTTTTACTTCGATTACTAATCTACTAACTACTAACACCAACAACAACTACTCTACTACTACTACTACTACTTTTAACTTGCTTCACTTCCCTTTCTGTCTCTTGTGCCGCTACCACTATTTCCCAGGAAGAATCTCAGGAAGAACTAAGAGCCATAAAGGAAATTGAAAAAAAAAAACTTTTTTTCTTATGCCAAATCTAAGGATAAAACAACTTCTAGTATTGGGCCTCTTACTCCAAGAAATGAGTAAGATACTAAAGTCCCAATACGACTCAGTGTTCAGCGAGCCGTTACCCAGACTAAGGGTCAACAATCTAAATGAATTCTTTATGACCGAAACCCAGAATGTGGTCATCTCAAAAATCTCTGATATTATCCTAACACCAAAAGACTTTGAAAAGGCAATAAATGACATGCCCATGCACTCTACCGCAGGTTCAGACTCATGGAACTCCGTGTTCATCAAGAACTGCAAGAAGTCCGTGTCACATGCCTTCAGCATTCTAGAAATGGAGAGGGAGCATGGACACAGGAGTCATCCTACACTCATTGAAAACAACAGACATAGCCCCACTCTACAAAGGTGCCAGTAAAACAATTGCAAAGAACTACAGACTGATAGCACTAACATCCTATCTCATAAAAATCATTGAAAGGGTTCTAAGAAGCAAGATCGCCAACCACCTTAGTTACCCCTTAGTTACACAACCCAGGGCAACACGGGTTCAGAGCAGGTCGCTCCTGCCTGTCCCAGCTACTGGACCACTATGACAAGGTCCTGGATGCTACAGAGGGTAAACAAAATGCAGATGTAGTATACACAGACTTTGCAAAAGCCTTCAACAACTGCGACCACGGTGTAATAGCACATAAAATGCATGATAAAGGAATAACAAGAAAAGAAGGTATATGGATCTATAACTACCTAATAGAACACAAAAAGGAATAGCAAACAGAGTAAAGTCTGAGGCAGCTACGGTGGAAAGCTCTGTTCCACAAGGCACAGTACTCGCTCCCATCCTGTTCCTCATCCTCTTATCTGACATACACAGAGATGTCAGCCATAGCTCCGTGTCTTCGCTTGTGGATGATACCAGAATTCCCATGACAGTGACATCCATCGAGAACACCGCAAGATCCAAGCAGACATCAACCAAATCTTCAAATGGGCACTCAAAACAATTTGAAGTTCAAATGAAGAGAATGTTAACTACTCAGATATGGAAAACTTGAGGAAATAATACTGTATCAGGGTATACAACAAATTCTAACATAAAACTGAGCGAAAAAAGTAATGTGAATAATGGGAGTGATAATCATAGGAGGTTCTACCTTCAAAGACCACAACAATGTATTCTACAGCATTGCTAGGAAAAGGATGATGGATAATGGAGTACCTTCAAAAATAGGGACGCCAAGCCATGATGATTCTCTTCAAATGCTTGTGTCTCATAGGCAGGAATACTGCTGTTAAATAATGCCCCTTCCAATGCAGGCGAAATTTGCTGCCTGGTGATTGTACAAAAGAACTTTCGGCACATATAAGTGCGATAAGCATTAAATTACTTGGGAACGGTTGAAGTCCCTTGATTTGTATTTCCTGGAACGCAAGCGAGAGAAATACATGATACTATACTTTGGAAATCCTAGAGGGATTAGTACCAAATTTGCTCTACGAAAATTCACTCCTATGAATGCAAAGGGATGGGCAGGAGATTGCTACATTCCCCAGCGAAAAAGCAAGGGGCGCACTGGGAGCGGTGTACAAAGGAGAGATAAAATCAGTAACTGTCAGGGGCCAAGATGTTCAATGCCTCCCAGCTACATAAGGAGGAATACCAAATAGGGACCCCTGGCTGTCTTCAAGAAGCACTGGACAGGCATCTAAAGTCAGTACTCTGACCTGTAGGCGTGTGGTTCGTAGTCGGCTTTGCGTGCGGCAGCTGTAACAGCCTTGTTGATAAGGACCGTGTTCCCATCCAAGACACTGGTCTCAGAACCGGGCCGAGGGGGCGTTGACCCGAAACCTTCCAGGTATCATTCCACTCCACTGATACTTCCCATTATCAAATTGCCTCAACCACTACTCATGCACTCTCCTTCTTTCTTCGTTCTTAGTTGTTCTGTCTCTCTCCTATATATTGACAGGCTCTTCATTTTCGTGTGTTTAGTGTAGTAGTCATGGGCCAAGCAGACCGAAACGTCGTCATAAGTTATTTCTCCTATGTGTGGGTTATTTGTGTATAAAAAGCGCATAATTCCGAATTCCTCAAATTGTCAATGAGAACGACGAAGGACATGGGAGTTTGATTGAGAAAACGGAAAGAGGGAAATGATTCGTTTTCACGAAAATCAGCTAACACAGACTAATCGAAGTCCAGCTTGATAAAAAGTTATCTGATTTAAAGAGATCTAAAGAGAATATCTGAGTGCTAGGATTCAAAAAGAGGAGGCCTGTGAAATATATAACATGAAGTAAGAGGCGTGGCAAAACCTTTAACTGGTCCCCCATGAGAGTCGCAGCGAGACCCTCCAAGGAAATATGATAAGCATAACTAAAATTTATTTTAATAAAAGTCGTGGCGGAGGTATGGAATTGCAGCGAAGGAATTTAGGGTTGGATGGAGAGCGTGACGTGCAAAGATACAAAGAGCAGACTGAGAGCACTTTCCGATGTATAAGTTAAAACAAAAAGCCTGAGATTAAGAATATCATTTTGCATAAGATTTTCATTCTCATTAAATGTCTCGTTGTAAAAAGGATTAAAATGCCTGCAATAAAAGTCAAAGATAGGAAGGCCCAATGTGAATGTAATTTGGTTTTTGATGCAGATACTAAACAGGGGTAATGATGAGGTGACATTGCAGATGCATGTTTTCTCTCACAGCATCTAGTTATTTTTTTTTTTTTTCACTGCAATAAGCATTATCAGTAACGCATTATCAGTAACGGTAACAGAAGACACTGTGCTTTGGACTAGAAACGGTTAGAAAAGTGATCGTGTAAAACATAGCGTTAAGTTTAAAATACGCGATTTGTGGATAACCATAGAAAAAAAGAGGTTTGGACTGGAGCAGGTGCACAAAAGGTGCAGGAGGAGGTGGGGTCCGGTGTCCAATGGGGGGGGTTTTAAATTTCACAGGTTTTGAATTCATGATAATAGGCCGAAGCATGACTGCAAGAGGCGTAGAAGATGTAGAGAGTAGGACAATTCGCGATTAGTCTACATAACTTTAGCACTTTGATAGTGGTTATACAAATAAAATAGGTAAGATGATAACAGGGCAGTGAAGAAAGTGCGGTTGTGTACATGGATGGGATAGATGGATTGAATGTGAGAGGTTGGATTGTTTTACGCAACTATCACAGACACAGGAGAGGCAAGGCGCGAGGACACCCAACTTCTGGTACGGGTAAGTATGGGGCGGGGCAACAGTAGTACTGGTAGGGAGTTTTGGCGATGGAGAATGTAGTCTTGGGGCTTTGAGGTTTTGGACAAGTGAAAGAGCCCAGCTAAAAGATGGGGGAAATAAACCAAAAGGGAATTCGAAGAACGAGTGGTAATAAGCAATGGGAGAAGGGTGGGAGGAAACTGGAGGCTGGAACGTCAGAGTCGAGGATTTCATCAATGTTGGACAAAAACAGCGTGATGCCGCGGCGAAGCGCACACTGGACTGTGGATGTGGGCATTCTTTTTATACTTGTTCTTTTACAATCCAATATGACGAACCTTTTTTAGTGGTAATATGATATCTTTTGTTTTACATTGTATCCCCTATAACTGCAACCCGTTTAACTTTTTTATATGAAGCAACTGTAAAGCGTAAAAATCGTATACTCCTACTTCTTGTCAAGAATACCCTCGATCTGGTCAATAGTGCTGGCTGATTACGGCATGGAACCACCTTTATCCTAACCAGTACACCAGACATGTTAGCTAACGAATGGGGGGGGGGAGTGGGCTCAGCCAACAATGCGAATTACCAGAAACGCCGGGAGTCGAAACCTTTGGCTGCCACCTCCAGGGACGATAGGCAGCCCTCAAGAATACTTCCGTCGTTAAAATAGGTACATGCGACGGTCGCCCCACGAGGCCTAAGAGTAGCACCCAAAGCCTGCTTTCATTCTAATTCCTAAAGCAAATACTGCACTACAACCGATAACGATCCCTACCAACTACCTAGGAGATGACATTCACAAGATGGAAATAGTTCAAGAGCATGAGACGAAATGGTGAGAGGAACGGACGAGATGAGGATGTTTAGATTTATGATCACGATTATGTCATGAAATTAATTTCCTAGGATCCAAAGAACTATTCTTCGTCAGCCATAAGACTTTCCTTCCCTTCACCATTCAAAGTATTCTCCTGAGAATAAGATTTTTTCATGTTGTGTTCTGTTGTTTTTAACTTTGATTTATTGCGTTTAGTCAATTTTCATATTTTGTCATCGTGTATGGATTTCTATGTCTGATTCATGAATTTACTCATAATTTCTTGCTTTGAAAGTTTTATGGTAATTTTGGTTATCTTTAATAAACTCACTTTGTTTATATATATTTCCTATCTTTATTTTTTTCTTCTTGGATTTTGTAATAATTATGGGGGATTTGTTGGAAATTAAAATACTAAGTCTATGGCTAACAAATCTCTTGCAATATGGTGTAAAAGGTTCTAGCCAGGACAGATCACTAGTGTGGCTTTGCTAGGTCAAAGTTAAAACTCATTGGAGTACTATTAGATTCATTTCTTTTCAGTGAAGTTCTCAGAGATAAACGTTAGGAGGTTAAATTAATCAAATATGAATATAACACCATACAAAGTACACATTATATTAACAAAACTTAGTTGTCCTGTTACTTATTTGGCTTAACTAAACATAACTTCAATGAAAGTATAAAAGTATCTTAGGGATGCTCTAAGAATCCAAACACAAATATGGGAAAGGGGTGGAATGTTATACCGCATCCCAGGTAACAATAGCAATTTGCCCAAACTCGCTCTTGAACTGTGTATGGCCAACAGCTGCCACTCTATAGATATCACCATGGCTCTAACATCATTACGGCAGTCTTAATTAAGAATGCATAGGTGACTGTATGCGTACAGCCATTATGTGTTTGTAGTGTTTGTGTGGTGTGTGTGTGAGAGAGAGAGAGAGAGAGGAGAGAGATGGAAAGGCAGAGACAGAAAGAGAGAGAGTTAGAGTGAGAGAGATGGGGATTGATGGATGGATGGGTAGGACTATGTGGATCTTTGTTCTCACACTTCTACCATACATTAGTAAATCAAAACGGCATGCCTGCAAATTACACACAGCAATAAAAAATTTATAAATACGTATTAACTCCATTCTATGCGTATAATTTTAGTTCTGTTAATAATAATATTATTTCATATTTACGTAGATTATGTTTTATGTAATTACAATTACAAAAGTACCATAATTTTTACACATAAACGTTAATACACATGAAAATTTAAAATGAACATGTAAAATAACGTTGTCTAGCCATTTGTCCAACCAGGAAGAATGTTTTTCATGGCACCTTTTCCCTCCAGTAGGTGAATTAATCAGGTTTCATGCAAAAGGTTTGTCCCGAACAACATCTCCTAACCATTCCAATTGACCCTGTGAAAGATCGATGATAAGCTCATCATACATTATTTTTATTGACAGAATTAAGCTTGGGTCTTTCCTCAATAACACAACATATTTGTACAACCTGACTGACTGACTTTGGTCCCCGGTGTTGTCCTCGGTCCGTGTTTTTCAGTTGGTGAGTGAAATCACCCGGTTGTATTTTCACAGTTGGTTGAAAATACTATTAAAAATACATGAGTATAAGAAAGGATGTGTATAGTAAATATACGTTTTTACTGGATTGGACACGGAGAAGTAGAAAACTATTAACGAGCATTAGATAAATACGCACAGTAGATAATAGGAGTTTCTCTGAATCATTAAAGTTAATCAAAAGTCGTAATAAATTTATTAAGTGTGGAAGAGTGTAATTAAAATATTTCTTATTAAATATTGTAGAAAGATTCTCGAAATGCAGATCATAATCAGGTAGAATTTATTATAACCTTAAATTGTATATAAATATGTAATATCAAACTAAATATGAAGAGAGAAAAACAATTGGTCGTTCAGTTCCTGGAAACGACAAATATGTAAATACTCCAACTTACGCATATCGATGCACATATGCACGTATGTAAATTTACACTCATATAAAAATATAGAGACAATGGTATTACAGAATAGTGTAATATGAGAGAAAGTAAGAAATTTTAAATTAGGTATAATAAAAAAAAACTAACACTGACTGGATAGTACCTTGAGTCTCAAAAAATGTGCGGATAAGTTCATGTTATCCACTTTTTAGGAGTTTCATTCAGCAGTCACATATGTGCACTTTTTTGCGAACTGTTTTCTTAGTGCGTGCAGATAGCAAAAGCTGTTGATTAACCGACTACCGGTTAATATCTCAGGCACACCAGTGTCTCATGCAAAAAAAAATCCACATAAATGTGAAGTGACCATTCCTAACTGTAGAAAAGCAATGTAATCTCACTTGAAATGACGAAGTATTACGCTTCCTTAAACTCTCAGTACTCATTTCATGGATGGCATTCCGGTGCTCAGACCTAGATCTCCCGCGAACATAATCAACTCGCGTTTCTGCAGAAAGATTGGCCAATTATCGCTGAGCAGGAAACGAAAGTCTAGTTCGCTGGGCTGGCTGGATTAAAAAGGACCCTAGGTACCTAGAAGAAGTGTCTTTAGTCTTGTCGTTCCCAGTCCAATGAATAAATTCCGGTTTTCTGGCTAATCTTAAGGGTTCGCCATTCTTCGATGTCCTCTGAGAGAATAGGCTAGTATCTACTACTTGTACTTTAAATCTATCTTCTACCTATTTTAGGATCTAAACTGTGTTTGATATTATCACTGGTTAGTTACTACCGTTGTAACAAACGTTAAAACATTCCTAGAAAGGTAATTAACTTTTTTGTAAAGTTGCTTAACTGGTGTGTTAATGTCGTAAAGCTTTATAACTTTGAAACGTTTCGTGGAATAGGTTTCCCTTATAGAAGCATAGGCAAAGAAAACAGCACGTATCTTGTTTATGTTTCAAAAAGTGACATGGGAAAACCCTATAAGTAAAGACTGGTTTTCATTGATTAGTTGTTGTTGTTGAAATTTTATTAAAAGAAAGCATGAGAGCATATAAATGATCACATTCACACATGAGAATTATAGCTTCCTAAAAGGTAAACAAGTTGATTTAGAGTCTGCAATTTATGTTTATCAAATTTGCCTAAGTTATTATGAGTGCAATTACAAAAGTTGTGCAAGAATGAAATGGTATGGCAGATTGCATTACCCTGAATTTAGAAAGTTTTGAATAGGGTTTCCCATGAAATAATTATTTGTGATTCGGAACAAACTAAAAAATATTATCGAGTTGAAGATAAATACTCCGCAATGATGAATGAATTTTAGTGGGGTGCTAGCGAAATTCATTTTTTTTATATTTTGGTCCAATTTTTCAATGATTTGTTTAAGTGATTTAAGAGCTTTGACAAACACACATGTTTGTGTGACTTTGCACCTTAAAAAGACAGAAAAAAATAAATAGTGCCTTATTCTAGGATAAAACACTTCCTTTTTTCTACAATATTGGTTAGTTGTATAATGATAAGTTGGCATCAGATGAAGATAAGGGGGGTAGATATAATCCTGGTACTACCCGTTTGAGCAAAATGTCAATGATTGCATAATAAAATATGTTGAGTTTTATAATTTTTTTAAGATTTTTTTTTTTTTTGTTTTGGAGGGGGGAAGAAAAAATCAGTGTACTAACAAAACAAAGCGGCCAAAAAATTATCTCGCAAATCGCCTCTAGTGCTAGTATCAGATCAATATTACTCTCTATAATGTGTGCAGAAATTGCGTTACTCTCCTAGTAAAACATATCTGTCCACTAATCTTTATTCACAGAGTTCTATACATATATTATGTTTTCTGTAAAAACTCTACGGTCATATGCGCGCACTTTTCAGTAGTTGTTCGGCCTCAATGCATGTGTGATCAAGCCCTCGGTGACTGAGTTCGGATCTTCTTCCTGAAGTGTGAATGGACGTCTCAGAGAGTATTCACTGTAATGTATTTAGGAATGTACAACAATCCTAAAAATCGTAATTTTTTACCGGATAAAAAAAAAAGAATTTGCCTTATGTCTTTTGATGGACAGCACGAAAAAAAAAAAAAATACATTTTTGGGAAAAAACAAATACTAAGAAATATCATAGAACAATCTAATTACATCAAACGTGCTGTCAGAATTATGCATATTTTTCGTAGGGAAAACATTTTTTCCATAATTTTTAATTTTCCTTTTTTATCGCCTCCTAAAAATATCGCTCCATCCTTTAGAGGAAAAGGCATACAGTTATAAAAGGAAAAAAATTGACTACATAGTGATTCTAACATTATTAGTGATTTACCAGAAGGAATAAGCACAATGAATAAATAGGTTTCCAGAGGCTACAAAAGTGTAAGATTAATGATGACAAATCATGATAAATCGTTACAAAACAGGATCTGATAATTTGACACGTGGAATTTGAATGTAGATAAAATTCAGGTTAATAGACGATAGCAGAAAGTGAAAGGGACGCCACCAGGAAGAATATAACCTGAAAGGACCAAAAATGCGAATGTATGAGTAGAGAAAGGATTTAGGAGTTATATCCGGTTGATGATTCACAATGTCAACTATGTTTTCAATATATGGAGAGCAAAAGTGAACAGTTGAAACATATTTATGTTAGACCAAAATTGTAATATGCAGCGGTTGTCTGTTGAGCAACACCTTAGGAAATACACAAATGAGTTAAAAAAAAACGTTTTTTAAGAAGGATTACATAATGGCTGTCTGAATTGGAGCAGTATGGACTATGATGAAGATATTAAAACATTTAAGATTTCCATGATGTTGCTAAGAGGTCGTGAGGAACATGATACCAATTTACAAGGTCTTGTAGAGATTGATAAAAGAAGAATTCATAGTTGCTGAACAGGACAACGGCTGAAATAGTGTAAAAAAGTGGAAAGCAAAAATTTTTCCTGTGAAATTAAAAAAAAAATACCAAATATTTCTATATATTATATATATATATATTATATATATATATATATATATATATATATATATATATATATATTTATTATATTTATTATATATATATGTATGGTATATAAGGAACAGATTATGAAGGGAAACGACGGCATAGCTCTGCTCTGCACAGTTTCAAGCACACAGTGACACACTTATATATCGATGTTGCTTTGGCTCCACAGCTTAAAGTGTTGTCCGAACTTTCGGTTTGTCACTAGGACGGTGCTAGAGCGACTCGGCAGTTATAGCGGAGGACAACGTTCATAAGTCTTCACACAACGTAAGACGAGGTAACCAAAGGGCAGTGGATTGAAGGGACGTCAAGAGTTCTTTTCGAATGTAGACAGTAGTTGAGGTGTGGGGTAGACTGGCGGGTATTGGGTGTTGTCTGGAGTAAAACTGCTTTATACCAGTTATCATGGTGGACAAGAGTATATCAAAATTTATGAAATAATTGGAATAACATGCAGAGTGAAAGTTAATATTGCTTGTCAACAGTTTGAGAAGAGTGGATAATACAGTGTAGGCGTCATCTACAATGAATGCCGATCATAATTTTTAGTTCTGAGGAATGACTGTAGGAATCTAAGCTTCTGAAATGTACTTCCCTCCAGACGTATTATGCTCACTTAATGTAGTGCAATATGGTTAGCTGTCATCTTTTTATAGTGTGTGTGCCTTTAGCTACCTGTGAGTGATCACTCTATCATTCCTTTGTGAACGAGGTAACAGGTTAGGCTGACTGGCTGCGACCCCGACAATAGAGTAACCGTTAGGTGAATGTTTTTCTTGCTACAAAGGCAGTGTGTAAATGTATCCGTAGGTGTTTCACAACTCCAAAAGCATACGAGACAGTACACAACAGTGTGTAAAAACAATCATAGACATAAATGCAATCATAGACACAAAGGAAGATTCATAGCAGAAGCAGGGCTAAACACAGAGCACACACGCTTCTACTGTATGTACTCAGATCCGCAGACAGCACTCTTCTACACACACACAACACACACACACACACCACACACACACACACACACACACACACACACACACACACACACACACATACACAAGAAGGAAAGATAGGTCCCAAATCAGTATAAAAGCTAGGGGGAATAAATGATACAAACCTTCCTGAAAGTGAAGGTTATGAGGGAGAGCATACTGTAGGTACGAGCATTTCGCCCGAGATACACATCAACCTACAATAACCGTTGCAGGAAACGCGAGGCTGGCAAATTTAAAGGATGTGTTCAGGAGCTTCAACAAGCAAGCATTCAGGACCTTACACATGTTATTTGCCAAAGCGAACTTGGAGTATTCGGTGCTAGTACAAAACCCACATCTGTTAAAGCATGTAAAGCTGGAAAAAGTGCAAAGGTTTGCAATAAAGCTAGTCCCAGAAGTGTGGGGTATGAACTACGAGGACAGGTTTGAAGAGTAAAACTTGAGAACACTAGAGAACAAATGGACGAAAATATGATTTAGACGTGTAGAAGAGGAACTGAGTGTGGACAGGGAGACTCAGTTTGAGAGGCAGATGTCAGGTACACAAGGTCACAGCTGGAAGTTACAAGCACATATAAGTAACAGGGATATCAGGAAA
>NC_069413.1:11146904-11151904 GCF_026875155.1 Cherax quadricarinatus | reverse complement strand
CAGTTTTTTCAAGGTTGGGAACCAAAGCAATCATAGTACTAGGGGAGAGAGCACAACTTTGTAGTACCCACAGTCAGTGGCCAGGCTTCAAACACCTTTTATTGTACAGCAATAAAGGAATGGAACAGACTAACCCGCACATGTCAAAGCCAGTCATAGCATGAACCAGTTCAAGAAGATGCCAAAAGGTGTCTGATGAATGTAGCTACAGAAAGAGGGGAATGATTTTCTATTTTTTAGCTAACATACGTGTAAATTTTACCTTATTCCTAGTAATGACCCTCGTATTGTAGTCTTAATGACCCTCGTGTAGTAGATAGTCTTTTTAGTATGATAATAAGATGTTATCTTCATTGTAGAATAATAAGAAAATATTATAACCTTTTAGATTTATCATAATAAGGTAAAAGGACCCCAATGGAAATAAGTCACTCAGTCTGACTTTTTGGGTTATCCTAGGTTTCCTCCTACACATATGCCTGCTATGTATGATAATTCTATTAACTGAATTTGTGTATACCAGAATAAACTTACTTACCTTACTTACTTACTTACACAACACACACATACACACACACATACACACACACACAACACACCACACACACACACACACACACACACACACACCACACACATTAAACACACAGTTAACACAAGAGATTAGAGGGCAAAAGCTGGAGGTCCAACACGGGTAACAGGAAATGCACCCACAATGGATCAGGGAATACCTGTCAGGAAGACAACGCGAGTCAGGTACGTGCGAGGTGTCAAGTGTGGCACCTGCGACGAGTGGGTTCACGGGGTCAGTCCTACGTACCGAGCTGTTTCCAGGTATTTTGTGAATGGCAACAACTGTCCAGATCCCTTTGAGTTCAACACCCACCAACAAGTGCAAAGTCATGAAGATTGTGGGAAAGCAAAGGGAGACCGCACACGGAGTATAGTCTTAGGGAAGTTCATAGACTACAAACCACACTCAAGAAAAAAGGGTCTTGGTGAGTATAAACACCAGGCACATCTAAGGCGCACGTCAAACCAATAACTGGTGAAAGTATACGGGCGCCTAGCAAATAACCCTAAGATCAGTATTCCCGAACATCTTAATAAGGAATCGTTCAGACCCCTGTACACTGTGTACGTTAGGCCCATACTAGAATTATGCAGCCCTAGTTTAGGAAACCCACGACCTTGCCCAAACATTAAGGAAACTAAAGAAAGTGCAGAGATTTGCAACAAACTATCCCGGAGCTAAGGTATTATATGCGAGGAGAAGTTAAGAAAAATAACCTGAGACACTGGAAGACAGAAATAGAGAAGATATGATAACGACATATAAATGCTGAGAGGTATCGACAAAGTTGGACAGAAGACAGAATGTTCCCAGTAATGGAACACAGCAACAAGGAGTCATAGTTGGAAATTGATGACTCAAAGAAACACAAATATGTTATGAAGGGTCAAAACTAATTTTTTTTACCCTTCCATAGTCCAGAATTGTCAGAATGGAATATTTTGGTAAGTGATTAAGTGGAGGCAGGTCCATACATAGCTTTAACAAGAGGTATGATAAAGTTCATGGAGCGAAAAGTGTCCTAGAGTGAAAACTCAGTGAAAAGGCGGGGCCAGGAGCTATGATTCGACCCCTGTAATTACAACTGCAGAAAACAGACTAGGTGAGTAACATACAAACCGCACGCGCACACACACAGTGTGTGTGTGTGTGAGTGTATATAAATATTTATATATATATATAAATAAATATATTATATATATATAATATATAAATATATATATATAATATATAAATATATATATATATATATATATATAAAATATATATATATTTATATATATATATATATATATATATATATATATATAAATATATATATATGTCGTGCCGAATATTGTAAAACTGATCAATTAGCAAGAACTCATTTAAAATTAAGTCCTTTCTAAAATTTTCTCATATCGGTTTAAAGATATAATTTTTTCATAAATGTTAAAGTTAAATATATTTAAATTTTGCATCAAAGAATCAAAAAAACATTACAAACCTTATTATAACAAGAACAATTATTTTAGCCTAACCAACTAAATATATTTTAGATTTGTTTTACAATAAATTAATACTAAACAAGCACATTGAAATATATTTTTTTCGTTAGGTATTCAGAATGATTTTGGCGAAATTATTGGTATACCACAAATTTTCACTTGGTCCTATATGGCAAGATGAGGCGTAGCTATTTAAGCCAAGATCGCAAGTTCTGCCATTCGGCACGACATATATATATATATACATTTGGTTTTTTCTTCTATTTTAAGTAGTTTTTGTTCTTCTTTATTACCTTTTATCTCCCACGGGAAAATGGAACAGAATTCTCCTCATAAGCCGTGTATACGTAATAAGCGACTAATATGGCTGATAGCAAGGTTAGTAACACCTTCCTGTATACAAGTAATGAATTTAAAAGAATACAACTTTCTTTTCCGTTTTAGGTGACCCTCCAACGGTGGGATACGGACGATATGTTGAAAAATAGCGTTAATAGACGGACTTGTTTCATCTGTTAAAGCACAAGTAAAGGAAAATATGAATATAGGTGACCATTCCATCGCCTCCTAGGAGTAAAGTTTGAGGTGATCAGTCCAAACGAAACTGAAGTGAATTCGGTTCATAACTTCAGATAATAACAACCTCCTGAGATGTCCAAACATTTTCGATATAAAAATATTAAAATATCAGAACATGTGTCTTACTCAAGCCAGCAGTGAACCTAAAACATTGTGGCAAGAAAGTTATAAAATACCCACAATATGAAAGTTAAGACATATGTGCAACTGTCTGGATATCACATTGTAGACGTTTCGCCATCCAGTGGCATTTAATACAAAACAGAACAAGACATAATATTAAAGACAAAGAACTATATACAAAAGAGGAATAATCAGTCCCTCATCTTGGAGTTAGTGTTTACAGACATCGTTGGTGATGTAACTACTACAACAAACCCATCCCTTCGGGTAGTAGACCTACTTCCCCTGGGAATCCCGCCTACCATGACAATCCTCATCAGACTACAACGTCCCCTATCCACTGACACCTAAATAACCGCCATCCTCCTTGCCTTTGCACCAGAAATTCTCCACCACGCACGATGCCGTGAACTCTAACTCCAATCAAGGCAGAGGGACAGATTACCTCATCTTTTGCAAATAGTTCATTTGTCTTCATCTAAATATGTCATTGAACAATATCGATAAGCCAACTTAAGGCGAAACATCTACAATAAAGATATATCCAGAATTAACACATTTGTCTTAAACTTTCAACCTGAAGTTTGTTAATAAAAAGTACAGTAACTTAGAGATTAATTTAAAATAGATCTAATTAAACATGTTACTGAAAATACGGACACCGAAAACATAGTATGTGTTGCTGAAGAAACAAGTACGTAACAGTAAATCTTTCTCTCTCTCTCACTCTTCACTCTCTCTCACTCTCTCTCTCGGTTCTAGTTATAAAAACATGAAGGGAGGAGGATAAGGATTATTGGTCTTAGAAGTGATGCGGAAGCATACGATCATATACACGGACACCACAACATACACACACAGACACACATACACACGCAGACACACACAACACACTGATAGTGTCAGAGGCAGTACACTTTTCAGAGACACGAGGGGTGAGAGGCAGCATAAGAACACACACAAAGGGGTGAGAAACATCATAATAATAATAAACAGAAAATTGGAGACCACCGATATGATCACACACTGAAAGAGAGATACATATAAGATCACACACTGAGGGAATGATAGGAAGTATATGATCACCACTGATCTTCAAAGAACACTAAAAAAAACACAAAACTGAAGGGTGAATGCAGCATAGATCAAACACCGAGGAAGAGAAGTATGTAAAGATTCACTGAGAGTGAAGGCACTATATCACCATTCACAGAGAGGAAATAAGTGAGGTATTAATGGATTGGGAGAGTCAGTTTAATTAAAATGATTAATTACTGAGGGGTGATAGGCAGTATATGATCACTCATAAGTAAGAAAGACGTAGTGCATGATCACACAATTGAGAGTGAGAGGCATTATATGATCACTCACTGAGGGGTGAGACGCAGTATATGATCACACACTAATAGGTGAGAGGCAGGTACTATGAATCACGAACACAGAGAGGTGAGAGGCAGTATATGATTCACACACTGAGAGGGTGAGACGCCAGTATAAGATCACTCACTGAGGTGTAAAGGCATTATATGATCACTCACAGAGGGTTGGACCGTATAATGATCACTCACTGAGGGGTGAATGCAGTATATGATAACAACACTAATACACTTCGATCATATCCCCCCTAATTCTAAACGGCCCTTTCGAGAGTGTGCAGATTCAGGCCCTCATTCCAAAATCCTCAAAGGGAAGATTTCCTGATACATGGGATCATCATTAGGCATCCTCACTCTGTACGTTATTTCAGAGCATTTATATCCATTCCAGTAATACTGTACCAAACTGTGCAGCATATTCTAAATGAGGCCCTAACCAAGGATAATATAGAGTTGAAGAACAACCTGGTGACTTCTATTATTTATACTTCAAGATGTGAAGCCCAGAATTCTGTTAGCTTTATTGCGAACACTAACGCACTAAAAAAAAAACATACCACGGGCGGGGATAGAACCCGCGATCTGAGAATCTCAAAACTCCAGACCGTCGTGTCTGGAGTTTTGATACTACTTAATACTACTGATTGCGAAAAGGATTTAGGAGTTCTGGTTAGTAGTAATCTTAAACCAAGACAACAGTGCATTAGTGACACGAAATCGTAATGACACGATTGGAAACAAACCATACCACGGGCGGGGATAGAACTCGCGATCTGAGAGTCTCAAAACTCCAGACACGACGGTCTGGAGTTTTGAGACTCTCAGATCGCGGGTTCTATCCCCGCCCGTGGAATGGTTTTT
>NC_069413.1:11134404-11141904 GCF_026875155.1 Cherax quadricarinatus | reverse complement strand
TCCAGGATGGGTCCAGGCGAGAGATGAGACGTCTTGCTCTGTTCTCTACTCTGTCAAGCAGTCGCAGATGAGAGGGGGGGGGGGCGGGAAAACCCAAGAAAGTGGAGCATTACTCAAGGTGTGAGCGACTTGTGCCTCGTACAGGATCTTGAAACCCCCTACTGTCAAGCAGATGCGAGATACGGCGAAGTCTGTAAGCTTCCTGGGCTGCCTTGTTTGCAAGATTTACAACATGGTTCTTCATGGTTTAAAGTTTGGGTCAAATTTCACCCCAAGGATATCAACTTCTTCCCCAGGTGCCAACACCCTCCATTATCCTTACTACTGCACCAGCATTACCATCATGGTGCCTAGAGACGATCATCATTTGCGTTTTCTCGGGTGCAAATGTTACTTGCCATCTGTTTCCCCAAGCTGATATAGCTCTCAGCTGGTGATTGATGTAGCTTAGAGCAGCTGGCATTTCTTCTCTTGGATAAGTGAATGTCAGTGTACAGTCGTCTGCATATGCATGTGATTCTGGGATGAGATGAAGAAGGTCGTTGAAGTAGACATTCCATAACAGTGGACCCGCACGCTTCCTTGTGGAACGCTTGCCCCAATAGGATGCCTTGCTGTTTCCCGTTCCATTGAGGACTAACTTAGAGATCTCCCATGAAGGTAATCACTGAGGAGAATAGTGTAGAGCCTGCAATTCCCAGTGCTTGAATTTTTTGCTAAGAGGCCCGGGTGCCACACCCGGGTCGAAAGCGCCAGCACTGTCCAGTGCTACCACACAGTTTGACTTTGGATTCATCCAGTGACTGGTGCCACTTAGTGGAGAGGTTTAACAAAGATCAGCAGCAGAGTAACCTTTTCCCTGAAGCCATATTGACGATCACAAAGTATGATTTGGTAGTCAAAAAAACTGTCATTTGTCTTGAGATTATTGTCTAAAGGATCTTACAGTGATTGACAGGAGTGAAAACTGGTCTGTATTGTGATTTCTGCTCTGCTCTTCTTTTTGTGAACGGGGACTACATTTGCCTCTTTCATAGAAGGGCCATTTACACTGTACTAGGCAGTGCGAAAGATGCGATTTTAGAGGTGCGCTATCTGGTCTGCACATCTTCTCAAAAATCTTGGGCCCTCAACTTGTCTGGGCCCACAGCCTTTTCTTGGTCAAGTGATTTAAAGGAAATGCACCTCCTCCTGCTTATTGTTCACACTGACAGTTTTGACACAGTTCGTGCAGCTACCCAAGGAGGGTCCCTTGCTGGATCAGGAACTTGCATTTTGGTAGCAAAGTGTTCAGCAAAGAGGTCCGCCTTCTCTTGACTACTAGTAGAGGTGGCCCCCATCCTGTCGATTTAGAGGGGGAATAAGTTCACAGGCGATAACCTTGTCTGTCCTTGACCAGGGACCACCAGGTTTTGGAGCTACCCTCCCTGATGCTAACTTTCTTTTATGTCCACCTCCCATTTAGCAATGGCCCACTTTTGAACATCACCCATATGCCTACAGGTTTGCATGTGCAAGTTCCTTTATAGGGGTAGGATTCCTTTCCTTGGGCCATGCTTGTACTTAGCAGTAGCAGCCTCTCTACAACAAAGCCAAACCAAGGCTGATCTGTAGGCTTTGTCACATATTGCCGGTGAGGAATGTGTTCTTGTTGCAGATTAAGGATGTGTCCAGTGAACGCTTTCACTTGGTTGTCAACATCCCCTGGAGAAAACATTCCAGTCGGTGGTGGCGAGCTCAGAGAAAAAGGGCTGGCCAATTCCCTCTTTCCCATAGCCAGGTTGTGCGTGTGGATTCCTCACCTCGTTCTGTTGGGATCTTAAGTGTGGTAAAACAGCCTTGTGGTCAGACGATCCAACGTAGCCGAGGGTTGACAAGTGACTATGCCTTCTGCCAGATCACTCACTACTGGGTCAAGGGAGGAGCCAGAGATATGAGTGGGGAAAATCAACAAATTTCTCATGTCAAACACTGCAAGAAGGGTCATCAAAGTCCCTCTGTATAAGGTGCTGGTTGAGGTCACCAACAATTATAATTTGTTGACAGTTGTGTTGTGCAGAAGGGAGTCAATATTTTCCATTAGGAAGTTGATAGGGTCTGCCTAATTGCCACTGAGTCTGTACATTGCACAGCTAGACAAGGTACTATGTTTATACAGAGCTTAAGAACATCTTCAATGATGTAGGGTGGCAACATCTATTCGGGCATAACACTTTTAGAGAAGCACACAGCAACACCACCTCCTTGCCTTCCCTGTCTCTTCTCATCCATGGGGTGTACCCACAATTCTTGCAAATTTTCTGGAGCCTTTTCACCAAAATGTTTCAACAACAGCTATCCATTCGGGACGTCTTGTTCACAAGCTATGGTGTAGAGCTCTCCAACATTGGAGTCCGTCCATCCAAAAATGTTTTCAACAAAGCTATCATGTCGGGGCGTCGAGTGTTCACAAAGCTATGTGTGAGCTCTCCAACACTGGTCCTCCTTATGTCCTTTCTGTAAGCAGTAATTACACCTGGGACTCGCAGGCAGTTGTTGGGGAGAGTGCCCCCTTCCGGTGACAGCGAGAGCACAGCCTAGGTGCCTGGGAGGGTGGACAGGATTTGTTGCACCTCCTGTGTTTTGCAATTTGGGCCTCAGATTTCCGCTGGAACTTGGGTTTGTGGAGGTGAAAACGGCTGTAGATGTCTCCTTCCTTCACGTCCTCCTCCACGTCCTCCTCACGTCCTCTACCCGTCTCTACCAGTTCTGACAGATTGTCCTGCTGTTCGTACTTCGGCGCAGTAGGTGATCAGTGCAGTGATAGTTCCCTGATCACTAACTGCACCGTTCTCTGGTGGAGAAACTCCTGCTCAAACTTGCTGTCGAAGCACTCTACCAGATTTTTAGATTGTATCGGCAGGTGTGCTGACAGGTGTAGGATCAGAGATGGGATTGCACTGTCAAGTAGACTGCCCGTGGCTGAAGCAGAGATGTCAGGTGTAGGAGAATTAACAGATCCAAGGCTTCCCCGTTGCTGGGAAGAGGATTTGTTTCCCCCTGTGGTGGTCAGAGGATTGTGTTAGAATTCCCAAAGGTAGTGTTTTGAACTCTGTCAGTCTGTGGGACCTTTGTTTATGACAGAATTCCACCAGTTGTTTACCCCTGAGTTAAGCTCATGTGGGACTTCCAGTCTTTGTTAATAGTGTCACCATCAGCTGAGCAGCTTACGTCACTTGATGCAGGCTTGCACTGGCCTTCTACAATAGCTTGTAGTTATCTAATGATTTGAGGGCTCATGAAGTGCTTCCCCGTGATGGATTATCTTAGCTGCAACTTACAACACAGCCCAAGAGGGGAGTCTTGATCTTTGGACAGGAGTCCCTGAGGTAGGACTTCTGAACCTTCCTCCTGTAGCTCCAGGCTTGTATCCACATATACCACAGGATTATGGATATCCTTAAATTTTCTGAAATTTTCAACCTGGCTGCAACAAAATTCTCCTTCTGGAATGCAATCTGTGTGGCAGTAGTTGGAACAAGTAGGCTCCTTACATCCAAGAAGAAATTTGTCCCTTGTGGTATACCCACAAACACTGCACTGCACAAACACTTGCTCTCTCTCTTCCCCATTTTCCCTTCTAACTCTCCCCCTCTCCTACCCTTCCCCTCACTCTCTCTCCCCCTCTCTCTCTCACTCTCACTCTCTTCCCTTTTTCCTTCCACTATCCCCTCTCTCTACCTTCCCTCTCTCTTCTCTCTCCCTCTCTCCCCTCTCTCTCTCTCTCTCTCTCTCTCTTCCTCTCTCTCTCTCTCTCTCTCTCATCTCTCTCCCCTCTCTCTCGCCTCTTTCTCGCTCTCTCTCTCTCTCCAATCTCTTCTCCATTTTTTTCCCCCCTCACTCTCCCCCCCTCCTTCCCTTCCCCTTTTCTCCTTTCCCCCTCTCACACTCTCTCTCCCCCTTTCCTTCTCACTCTTCCCTCTCCTCTCCTTCTTTCTTTCCCTTCTCTCTTCTCTCACAAAAAAAAAAAAAAAAAAATGGTGGGGACTCGCAGGAACCAAGGATCAGATGAGAATGGTTCTGGTAGGGAGGAGTGGATGGAGGCAGTGGAAAAGGATGGAACAAGAGTGGGAGAGAAAATTAGGAGAGCTTTTGAAAAAATGGAGAAAGAGCTCTCTGTGAAATTGGAAAAGAGGTTGGAGAAGGAGACAAAGAATTGGGGGGCACAATCGAAACTGCGTAGCCAAGATAAGGGTCTAGAAGTGAAAATAAATAGGGTGAAGCGAGTTACAGGGGCAGTGACCAAGAAGACACAGCATATGAAGCTGCGAGGCCGAACAGGAAGGAAGGAATTATGAATTATGCTAAGGTCATATCAGCCTGCCAAGGAGGACCAAGGAGTGAAAGGGAAGAACACTGGTTGCAGATGGAGGGGTGATTGGTCGAATGCTGAGGGACAAAACCCGGCTATCAAGAGCCACTGAAAAAATCAAGGAAAAACTGACCACATACAGGGAGGATCCAGAGTCACAGAGGGTTGAGGGAATGGAGGAAGAAAGGGGAAAATCAGTGTTTATCCATGGGGTTCAGGAGAGAGAGGAAAGGACACACACTGAAAGGCAGCAGGAAGAAAGAAAGGAGATTGAGAAAATCATCACGAAAATAGGTGAAGAGATGGACGAGATTGTAAATTTTCAGAGAATAAGGGTACTCGAAGGGGAGAAACCGACCAATCAAGCTGATTCTCAGGACGGAAAACAGTGCAGAACAGATCCTCCAAGAGAAACCACGATTGAAATACTCGGAAGAGTACAAGAGGGTGTTGCTAGACAGAGACAGAACAAATCAGAACGACAGCAGTGAGGGAGAGGCAAAAAGCGAAAGGAGCTAGGGAAAAGAGACAAGGATGGAACCAGCAGAGGTCAGTCAGAGCAGAACAGAACAGCAAGGGCAAGCACACGCACAACTATTCTCAGAACCATACAAACCCATCACACCATCCCAAAACCCCACTACAAACCATACCCACAGCCTCCACCCAAAACCGAGCTATAGAATCCCACATATGCCACCAGGTCTCCCCCCTCACAGGCCCCCCAAACCACAGTGTTGGAAAGGAAACTGAAGGTATAGCACACAAACGCTGATGGAATAACAAATAAGTGGGAGGAGTGGCATGAAAGAGTCAAAGAAGCATCACGGACATCATAGCCTCACAGGGAAACCCAAACTTACAGGTATGATAACAGATGCCATCTTTCCAACGGGATACCAAATCCTGAGGAAAGACAGAGGGAAAAGGGGGGGTGGAGGAGTGGCATTGCTGATCAAAATCGCTGGAATTTTTATGAGCTGGAGAGAGGAGACAGCGGAGAAGAAAGTGATTACATAGTGGGAACACTTCACTCTGGAGGTCCCAAGGTGGTAATAGCAGTGATGTATAACCCACCACAGAACAGCAGGAGGCCAAGGCAAGAGTACGACGAGAGCAATAGAGCGATGGTTTACACCACTGGCTAGAGTGGCCAGAAAGCTATGCATGCAGGGCAAAGCTCCTGATCATGGTGACTTTAACCACAAGGAGATCGATTGGGAGAACTTGGACCCACATGGGGCCAAGATACATGGAGGCTAAGATGATGGAGTGTACTGAAAACTTCATGTGCCAACACGTAAGGGACACTACAAGAGAGAGAGGAGAGGATGAACCAGCAAGGCTGACTTAGTATTCACCTTGAGTAGTGCAGATATCGAGGACATCACATATGAAAGACCCCTTGGGGCCAGTGACCATGTGGTTTTAAGCTTCGAATACACAGTAGAGCTACAATTGGAGGGAGAAGCAGAAGGCCAGGACGAATGAAGCCAAACTACAAGGGGACTACACAGGAATGAGGAACTACCTGAACGGGCTTCAGTGGGACAGAGAACTGGCAGGGAAGCCAGTTAATGAGATGATGGAATATGTAGCAACAAAATGCAAGGAGGCTGAGGAGAGGTTTGTACCAAGGGTAACAGAATAATGGAAAAAGCCAGGATGAGCCCATGGTTTACCCAAACGTGCAGGGAGGCAAAAACCAAGTGTGCTAGGGAATGGAAGAATATAGAAGGCAAAGGACCCAGGAGAATAAGGAGAACAGTCGTAGAGCCAGAAACGAATATGCACAGATAAGAAGGGAGGCCCAAAGACAATATGAAAATGACATAGCAGTGAAAGTCAAATCTGACCCGAAACTGTTGTACAGCCACATCAGGAGGAAAACAACAGTCAAGGACCAGGTAATCAGGCTAAGGAAGGAAGGAGGAGAGACAACAAGAAATGACCGTGAAGTATGTGAAGAACTCAACAAGAGATTCAAAGAAGTGTTCACAGAGGAGACAGAAGGGACTCCAGAAAGACGGAGAGGTGGGGCACACCACCAAGTGCTGACACAGTTGCACACACCGAGGAAGAAGTGAGAGGCTTCTGAGTGAGCTAGATACCTCAAAGGCAATGGGGCCAGATAACATCCCCCCATGGGTATTGAAGGGGGGAGCAGAGGCGCTATGTGTACCCTAACAACAATATTCAATACATCTATCGAAACAGGGAGATTGCCTGAGGCATGGAAGACAGCAAATGTAGTCTCAATCTTTAAAAAAGGAGACAGACATGAAACATTAAACTACAGACCAGTGTCACTGACATGTATAGTATGCAAAATCATGGAGAAGATTATCAGGAGAAGAGTGGTGGAACACCTAGAAAGGAACGATCTCATCAACAGCAGCCAACATGGTTTCAGGGACGGGAAATCCTGTGTCACAAACCTACTGGAGTTCTATGACATGGTGACAGCAGTAAGACAAGAAGAGAGAGGGAGTGGGTGGATTGCATTTTCTTGGACTGCAAGAAGGCGTTTTGACACAGTTCCACACAAGAGATTGGTGCAAAAACTGAAGGACAAAGCAGGGATAACAGGGAAGGCACTACAATGGATCAGGAATACTTGTCAGGAAGACAGCAGCGAGTCATGGTACGTGGCGAGGTATCAGAGTGGGCACCTGTGACCAGCGGGGGTCCCGCAGGGGTCAGTCCTAGGACCAGTGCTGTTTTCTGGTATTTGTGAACGACATGACGGAAGGAATAGACTCTAAGGTGTCCCTGTTTGCAGATGACGTGAAGTTGATGAGAAGAATTCACTCGATCGAAGACCAGGCAGAACTACAAAGGATCTGGACAGGCTGCAGACCTGGTCCAGCAATTGGCTCCTGGAGTCAATCCCACCAAGTGCAAAGTCATGAAGATTGGGGGAAAGGGCAAAGAAGGCCGCAGACGGAGTACATCTAGGGGTCAGAGACTACAAACCTCACTCAAGGAAAAAGATCTTGGGGTGAGTATAACACCAGGCACATCTCCTGAAGCGCACATCAACAAATAACTGCTGCAGCATATGGGCGCCTACAAACCTCAGAACAGCACCGACATCTTAATAAGGAATCATCGGGCCCTGTCACCGTTTCTTAGGCCCATATTTGGGG
>NC_069413.1:11078432-11133904 GCF_026875155.1 Cherax quadricarinatus | reverse complement strand
TTTAAAAAATCCCCACCCCTCCCCCGAACACCCTAGCATTTACTTCCTTTACAACCCCATCTATAAATATATTAAACAACCAGGGGTGACATTACACATCCCTGTCTAAGACCTACTTTTACCGGAAAGTAGTCTCCCTCTCTTCTACACACCCTAACCTGACCCTCACTATCCTCATAAAAACTCTTTACAGCATTTAATAACTTACCACCTATTCCACATACTTGCAACATCTGCCACATTGCTCCTCTATCCACTCTATCATATGCCTTTTCTAAATCCATAAATGCAATAAAAACTTCCCAACCTTTATCTAAATACTGTTCACATATATGCTTCAATGTAAACACTTGATCTACACATCCCCTACCCACTCTGAAACCTCCTTGCTCATCCGCAATCCTACATTCTGTCTTGCCTCTATTTCTTTCAATTATAACCCTACCATACACTTTTCCTGGTATACTCAGTAAACTTTTTTTTTTTTATTATCACACTGGCCGATTCCCACCAAGGCAGGGTGGCCCGAAAAAGAAAAACTTTCACCATCATTCACTCCATCACTGTCTTGCCAGAAGGGTGCTTTACACTACAGTTTTTAAACTGCAACATTAACACCCCTCCTTCAGAGTGCAGGCACTGTACTTCCCATCTCCAGGACTCAAGTCCGGCCTGCCGGTTTCCCTGAACCCCTTCATAAATGTTACTTTCCTCACACTCCAACAGCACGTCAAGTATTAAAAACCATTCGTCTCCATTCACTCCTATCAAACACGCTCACACATGCCTGCTGGAAGTCCAAGCCCCTCGCACACAAAACCTCCTTTACCCCCTCCCTCCAACCTTTCCTAGGCCGACCCCTACCCCGCCTTCCTTCCACTACAGACTGATACACTCTTGAAGTTATTCTGTTTCGCTCCATTCTCTCCACATGTCTGAACCACCTCAACAACCCTTCCTCAGCCCTCTGGACAACAGTTTTGGTAATCCCGCACCTCCTCCTAACTTCCAAACTGCGTATTCTCTGCATTATATTCACACCACACATTGCCCTCAGACATGACATCTCCACTGCCTCCAGCCTTCTCCTCGCTGCAACATTCATCACCCATGCTTCACGCCCATATAAGAGCGTTGGTAAAACTATACTCTCATACATTCCCCTCTTTGCCTCCAAGGACAAAGTTCTTTGTCTCCACAGACTCCTAAGTGCACCACTCACCCTTTTCCCCTCATCAATTCTATGATTCACCTCATCTTTCATAGACCCACTCAGTAAACTTATTCCTCTATAATTTTTGCAGTCTCTTTTGTCCGCTTTCCCTTTACATAAAGGGACTATACATGCTCTCCGCCAATCCCTAGGTACCTTCCCCTCTTTCATACATTTATTAAACAAAAGTACCAACCACTCCAACACTATATCCCCCCCTGCTTTTAACATTTATGTCATGATCCCATCAGTTCCAGCTGCTTTACGTAATGCCTCACGTACCTCCCCCACACTTACATTCTGCTCTTCTTCACTCCTAAAAGATGGTATACCTCCCAGACCAGTGCATGAAATTACTGCCTCTGTTTCTTCCTTAACATTTAAAAGTTCCTCAAAATATTCTCGCCATCTACCTAATACCTCCATCTCCCCTCTACTAACTCCCCTACCTGTTTTAACTGACAAATCCATATTTTCCCTAGGCTTTCTTAACTTTTTAACTCACTCCAAAATTTTTTCTTATTTTCATTAAAATTTCTTAACAGTGCCTCTCCCACTCTATCATCTGCTCTCCTTTTGCACTCTCTCACCACTCCTCTTTACCTTTCTTTTACTCTCCATATACTCTGCTCTTCTTATAACACTTCTGCTTTGTAAAAACCTCTCATAAGCTACCTTTTTCTCTTTTATCACACCCTTTACTTCATCATTCCACCACATCACTCCTCTTTCCTCCTGCCCCCACCCTCCTATAACCACAAACTTCTGCCCCCACATTCTAAAACTGCATTTTTAAAGCTATTCCAACCCTCTTCAACCCCCCCCAACTACTCATCTTTGCACTAGCCCACCTTTCTGCCAATAGTCGCTTATATCTCACCCGAACTTCCTCCTCCCTTAGTTTATACACTTTCACCTCCCTCTTACTTGTTGATGCCACCTTCCTCTTTTCCCATCTATCTCTTACTCTAACTGTAGCTACAACTAAATAATGATCCGATATATCAGTTGCCCCTCTATAAACATGTACATCCTGGAGCCTACCCATCAACCTTTTATCCACCAATACATAATCTAATAAACTTCTTTCATTACGTGCTACATCATACCTTGTATATTTATTTATCCTCTTTTTCATAAAATATGTATTACTTATTTTCCTATTGGCAACATAAAATAGGTCCTGGTTTAGAAAGGCACGTAAGTAAACGCTATGATATTCTTATATGAAAATGTTTAGCACCTGAGACCTTGATCAGAAGAGATCAAGACCAAATTCCAAAACTTTTCTAATACATATCTCCTAGTGTTGCGTATGTGACTTACAAAATATCTGAGCTTCTGTGACCTTGTGAAAACAAGTACTTAACTACATTATCCTCTCTAAATCAAAGCTGAATCTAATTCTTAAGAAGATTTGGGTAAAGTTGGACAAGTGGGAATGGTTGACTTAGACGAGGACAGGCCTAGTTTGGGACAGAAGGCCTACTACAATGTTCTGTTATTCTGAGTTCTTTCTAGATTGTGGAAAATAGCAGTTAAGCATAGTTAACCCCTTCAGGGTCCAAGGCCCAAATCTGAAGTGGTGCCCCAGTGTCCAAGAATTTAAAAAAAAAAAATTTGTTATTTTTTCTTATGAAATGGTAGAGAATCTTTTTTTGAAGGTAATAAAACAAAAAGTACAAAATTTGATGGAAAATTGACGAAATTATGCTCTCGCGAATTTTGATGTGTCAGCGATATTTACGAATCGGCGATTTTGCCGACTTTGACTCCCATTTTAGGCCAATTGCATTATTCCAGTCAACCAAATTCTTAGCTATTTCACTAGTATTACCTCTATTCTATCGATTGAGCACAAGAAATTGCCAAGTCAACTGTTTCAACTACAAATTAAAGTGATCGGAAATTGTTAATTTGGCCAATTTAACACAAAGTTCAAAATATTCCAATTTCAAAATAGGGTCCAGAATAAACAATGTAGGTATTCCTGAAACTGAACTAACATTTCCTCTGTTCATCAGTTACGTTTTGAGGCTTTACAAATAAATTCCATTTTGATTTTTTATTCACATAATGAATTTTTATTCACACCAAAAAATAGAAGATTTACTGTTATGCAATACTGTAATAATTGTATAAATATCATCAACATATTTGTGAATGCATATTAGACCCACCAGCTGGCGTGTATTAGACGTGTGAGGTCGTTTGTTTACTCTTGAATATCGGCAAAAATTTAACATTTCTGCTACTTTGAGCTCAGTTTCAAGCCATTTCCAGTGCTAAAACCAATCAAAATCATCTCTATTTCTGTAATATGTCTTCCATTCTATCAATTGAGACCAAGAAATCGCAAATACAACTATAAAAAACATAGGAAAAAACACTGCAAAGTCGCTGTTTTAATCGAAAAATCATGATTTCAGTTTTTTTTCTCTCATTATACACAGTGTGCTGCAGGATCTGTTTTATGTGGTGCACACATACCACATAGATGCATTCTCTCATATCTAGGCCCAAATGACTCACTCACAGTTTATCAGAGTGAGCTGAGCTCATGACGTAGATCTACGGTTTGGACCCTGAACGTAAAGCCGTAGATCTACGGGACGGACCCTGAAAGGGTTAAGGACATTTAATGAAGGAAATGTTTCACCAACAATGGCTTCTCCAGTCTTAATGGAGAGACAACTAAGAATAATAAAGATACCGGAGTGTTGTACAACTGTCTTAACCCTTTCAGGGTTTCCGACGTACTAGTATGTCTTATGCGCCAGGGTTATTGACATACTAATACGCGTAAATTCTAGCGCCTTCAAATCTAGCGAGAGAAAGCTGGTAGGCCTACATATGAAAGAATAGGCCTATATGGTCAGTGTGCACAGTATAAAAAAATCATGCAGCACACAGTGCATAATGAGAAAAAAACTACAATCGTGTTTTTGGTTTAAAACAGCTACTTTGCAGTGAATTTTCAAATGGTATTTATGGTTGTATTCTAGTTTTCCTGGTCTCATTTTAAAAAATGGAAGACATTTTACATAAATTGAGATGATTTTGATTGGTTTCACAATGAAAAGTACCTTGAAATTGAGCTCCAAGAAGCAGAAATGTTAAATTTTTGCCAAAGTTAAAAAGTAACAAATCATGCCATCCGTCCAATACACACCAACTGGCGAGTCTAATATTCTTTCACAAGTGCACTCATATTGTTTATACCATTTCTACACTAATGCAGTAGTCTGCATAACAGTAAATCAAATTTCATACTTTTGGTGTCATTATGATCGGAAAAAGATTCTCTATCATTTCATAAGAAATTTTTTTTTTCTGAAAAATTTTCGACCTTGAGAACAAGTCTAGGAGAGGGCCTCTTGACCCTGAAAGGGTTAATTTTCTTCTTTTACATACTCTACCAAATTCATCCGCCAACCTCTGCAACTTCTCTTCAGAATCTCCCTAGAGCACAGTGTCATTAGCAAAATAGACAGCAGAGTGTTTGCATAAATGGGGAGGAATCAAAATGGGGGCATGTCACAAGCGGTGTTCCTCAGGGGTCAGTGTTGGGCCCGTTGTTGTTCACAATTTACATAAACGACATAGATGAGGGAATAAATAGCGACATAAGCAAATTTGCTGATGACACCAAAACAGGCCGTCCAATTCATTCTAATGAGGACGCTAGAGCACTCCAGGATGATTTGAATAGACTGATGCAATGGTCGGAGAAGTGGCAGATGCAGTTTAATATTGACAATTGCAAAGTTCTAAATGTTGGACAGTTAATAACCATGCCACATATAAACTAAGTAATGTAGATCTTAATACTACTGATTGCAAAAAGGATTTAGGAGTTCTGGTTAACAGTAATCTAAAACCAAGACAACAGTGCATTAGTGTTCGCAATAAAGCTAACAGAATTCTTGGCTTCATATCTAGAAGTATAAATAATAAAAGTCCTTAGGTTGTTCTTCAACTCTATATATCCTTGGTTAGGCCTCATTTAGAATATGCTGCTCAGTTCTGGTCACCGTATTACAGAATGGATATAAATGCTCTGGAAAACGTACAGAGGAGGATGACAAAGATGATCTCATGTATCAGAAATCTTCCCTATGAGGATAGACTGTGGGCCCTGAATCTGCACTCTCTCGAAAGGCGTAGAATTAGGGGGGATATGATTGAGGTGTATAAATGGAAAACAGGAATAAATAAAGGGGATGTAAATAGCGTGCTGAAAATTTCCAGCCAAGACAGGACTTGCAGCAATGGTTTCAAGTTGGAAAAATTCAGATTCAGAAAGGATATAGGAAAGCACTGGTTTGGTAACAGAGTTGTGGATGAGTGGAACAAACTCCCGAGTACAGTTATTCAGGCTAAAACGTTGTATAGTTTTAAAAATAGGTTAGATAAACACATGAGTGGATGTGGGTGGGTGTGAGTTGGACCTGACTAGCTTGTGCTGCTGGGTCTGGTGCAGTGCTCCATCCTTGAGTGGAGAGGACCATACTGGGTGAGTCATTGGGCTAATCCGGGGGGAGGGGGGTCATTGGTCTAATCCAGGGGGGGGGGACATGGGCCTGCTCCACATGGGTCAGTAGGCCTGTTGCAGTGTTCCTTCTTTCTTATGTTCTTAAAAAGCAACTGTGACAACTCCCACTTTGTGTTTGATTCTTTATCTTCTAACTCCACACCTCATGCCAAGACCCTCGCATTCACTTCTCTTACAACCCCATCTATAAATATATTGAACAACCACGGTGACATCACACATCCTTGTCTAAGGCCTACTTTTACTGGGAAATAATCTCCCTCTTTCCTACATACTCTAACCTGAGCCTCACTATCCTCGTAAAAACTCTTCACTGCTTTCAGTAACCTACCTCCTGAGCCTCACTATCCTCGTAAAAACTCTTCACTGCTTTCAGTAACCTACCTCCTATACCATACACCTGCAACATCTGTCACATTGCCCCCCCCCCATCCACCTTGTCATATGCCTTTTCCAAATCCATAAATGCCACAAAAACCTCTTTAGCCTTATATGTTTCACTGTAAACACTTGGTCTACACACCTCCTACCTTTCCTAAAGCCTCCTTGTTCATCTGCTATCCTATTCTCCGTTTTACTCTTAATTAATTTTTTCACTAATAACTCTACCATACACTTTACCAGGTATACTTAACAGACTTATCCCCCTATAATTTTTGCACTCTCTTCTGTCCCCTTTACCTTTATACAAAAGAACTATGCACGCTCTCTGCCAATCCCTAGGTACCTTACCCTCTACCATACATTTATTAAATAATAGCACCACCCACTCCAAAACTATATGCCCACCTACTTTTAACATTTCTATCTTTATCCCATCAATCCCAGCTGCATTACCCCCTTTCATTCTACCCACTGCCTCACAAACTTCCCCCAAACTCACAACTGGCTCTTCCTCACTCCTACAAGATGTTATTCCTCCTTTCCCTATACATGAAATCACAGCTTCCCTATCTTCATCAACATTTAACAATTCCTCAAAATTTTCCCTCCAATTTCCCAATCCTCTAACTCTCCTTTTAATAACTCCCTCTCCATTTTTAACTGACAAATTTTTTTTGTTCCCAAGGTTTTTCAGCTGTTAATCTCCAAAACTTTTTTTTTTTTTCAAAAAAATTTGTTGAAAATATCTAAAACCCATTTTCCCCCTTTGCTCTTTTTTTACATGCCCAACCACTTTCTTAACCTCTCTTTTTTTTCTCCATATACCTTCCCTCCTTGCATCACTTCACTTTGAAAAACCTCTCAATTTTCAATGTTTTTTTCCCTTACTACTCTCTCTAATCACTTCCACCAATCACTCCCTTCCCCCTGCACCCCCTTTCTTGTAAAAACCCAAACTTTTTGCTGAACACTCAACACACATTTTTAAAAACCACCCCCCCTCATATTCGACCCCAGCCATACTCCACTAGCCCAGCTATCCTCCAATATTGTTTAACTTACCCTAACTGCCTCTTCTTTTTACTTTAAAAACCTCACCACAATCTTACTTGATGCTTTATTTTCTTGGTACACCATCACCATTTTACTCTCACTGTAGCTACAACTAAAAAGTTAATCTGATATATCTGTGGCCCCCTCTATAAACATGTACATCCTGGAAGCTCTACTCAACAGTCTTTTATTCTCTACCAAACACCATAGTCCAACAAACTACTGTCATTATGCCCTACATTATATCTTTGATACTTATTCATTTCCTCCGTTTTCTTAAAATAAGTATTACCTATAACTAAAACTAACCCATTTCTCTATGCAAAGGTCATCAAAGGACTCCCATTATCATTTACACCTGGCACCTCAAAATATAATCCAAACTTACCTACCCCACACCCCCTCTCTAAATGTTTCTCCTACTTTAGCATTTAGGTCCCCTACCACAATTACTCTCTCACTTAGTTCAAAGGTTCCTATATATTCACTTAACATCTCCCAAAATCTCTCTCTCTCCTCTACACTCCTCTCTTCTCCAGGTGCATACACACTTATTATGACCCACTTTTTGTATCCAACCCTTATTTAATCCACATAACCCTTGAATTTACAATAATGTTGAAGGATAAGTTATGGCAGGAAAAGAGGGAATATAAATGTATAAATTTAAGGATAATGTGGAGAAAAATATGGGTTGGAAGTGAAAAGTGGGTTATAGTAAACGCTTATGCACCTGGAGAAGAGAGAAGTATAGAGGAGAGATATTTTGGGAAATGTTGAGTGCATGGGTTGTTTTGCACCAAGTGTGAGAGCACTTGTGGTTGGGGATTTAAATGCTAAAATGGGAAAAAATGTTGAGGAGGGAGTAGTAGGTAAATTTGGGGTGCCAAGGGTAAATGAAAATAGGGACCCTTTAATTGAGCTATGTATAGAATGAAGTTTGGTAATAAGTAATATATATTTTATGTAAAAGAGGATAAATAAGTATAAAAGGTATGACATAGCACGTAATGAAAGTAGTTTGTTAAGATTATGTATTGGTGGATATAAGGTTGATGGGTAGGCTTCAGGATGTACATGTTTATAGAGGGGCAACTGATATACCGGATCATTATTTAGATGGGACAAAAGGAAAATGGCAACACCAAGTAAGAGAGAGGTGAAAGTGTATTAAACTAAGGGAGGAGAAGTTATGGGTGAGACATAAGCAACCTGGTGGCATAAAACTGGGGGGCAAGTGGCAAGTATGACTAGTAGCTGTGGGGGGGGGGTTGAAGAGGGTTTGGAATAGCTTCAAAAATGGAAGTGATTAGAATGTGGAGGCAGAAAGTTTTGTGGTTATGGTGAGGGTGGTGCAGGAGGAAAAGAGGAGTGATTCATGGAATGATGAATAACTGGTGTGATAAAAGAGAAAAAGGTACACACACAGCTGTTAGAGACGGTTTTTTACAAAACATAAGTGTTTTAAGATAGAAAGCATATGGAGATTAAAGTTAAAGGTGAAATATGAGTGGTGAGAGAGTGCACAAGGAGAGCAGATGACAGAGTGAGAGAGGCACTGTCAAGAAATTTTGATGAAAATAAGAAAAAAAAATTTGGAGTAGAGATAAACAATTAAGAAAGCCTAGGGAATGAATTGGATAATTCAGTTAAAATGGAGTAGGGATTTTAGTAGATGAGAACTGGAGGTATTGGGTAGATGGTGAGAATATTTTGAAGAACTTTTAACCCTTTGACTGTCGAAGGGCCCAATCCTGAAGTGTCTCCTGGTGTCGCAAAATATTCGAAAAAACAATTATTTTTTCTTATGAAAATGTTAAGATTATATTTCTGATTGTTTTTTTTAGTCCCCCAAAAAAAATTTTCCCATCAGTACTTACCGAGATATAGAGTCATGAATTTGCAGAAAATGAGCCCCAGCGTAGCAACAGCGGTGACTGGCCGCTCACTACCGGTAAACTTTAGTTTACTTGATTTGAAGGTTTGTTGTTTTTTTCAACTATTTATTTTTTTATTCACAATAACTTATGTGCAGGTGAACCAAAGTAAGGTGCAATGTACATATATACACTTTGTTGTATACAACACAATAAGCCACACCAAAACATAATTATCAAATATACCAGTGGAACCCCCCATAACGATTTACTCTCCGGAATTGTGACCATTTATGTAGTGTAAATTATGTAATGCGTTTGTACGGTGTATGTTTGGGTCTGAAATGGACTAATCTAGCTAACTTCCACAATATTTCTTTTTCTTATGGGAACAAAATTCGGTCAGTACTGGCACCTGGAACATAACTTCTGGGTGAAAATAAAAATAATATTAACCGGGGTCCACTTATTTTACAAGAACTTGTTTACAAAAACATTACAAAAAATTGTTTATTTACTATGTTTCTATAATATATAGGAACCGTGGGGACGCGTGGATCATAGGATGTCACTGAACATACTCCTAGAAGTTCTTGCAGCTTGCGGTACTCTGTGAACCATGGTGTCCGATACACAGTGGTGTTTTACACTCTTCACACATATAACATGGTGTCAATACCATGGGTGTTTTAACACTCTCCACACATAAAACGATGTGTCATACACAACAGTGGTGTTTTACACTCTCACACATAAAACAGGGTTGTCATACAACAGTGGTGTTTTACCATTCTCACACGATAAACAGGGTGTCATACACAGTGGAGTTTTACACTCCTCACACAAAAACAGGTGTCATACACAATGGTGTTTTTTACACTCTTAACACCTAAAACAAGGTGTCAATAACACACATGGTGTTTTACACTCGGTCCACACAATAAAACAAAGGTGTCATACACCGTGGTGTTTTAACACATCTCACACATAAAAACATGGTTTCATACACAGTGGTTTTTACCATTCTCCAAACATAAAACAATGTGTCATACACATTGTTTTTTACAACTCCTCTACACATAAAACATGGTGTCATACACAGTGGTGTTTTACACACTCACACATAAAACATGGTGTCACACACAAGGTGTTTTACACTCTCGAAAACACTATAAAACATGGTGTCATACACAGTGGTGTTTTACACTCCTACACATAAAACAAGTGTCTACACAGTGGTGTTTTACCACACACAACACAAAAACATGGTTGTGAATAACACTGTGGAGTTTTACAACTCCTCGCACAACATAAAACAAATGGTGGCATACACAGTGGTGTTTTTTACCCACTCTCGAACACAAATAAAAAACATGGTGTCATAACACAGTGTGTTTTTAACACTTTTTCCCTCACACATAAAACATGGTGTCATACACAGTGGTGTCTTACAAGACTCTCACACATAAAACATGGTGTCATACGACAATGGTGTTTTACACTCTCACACATAAAAAACATGGTGTCATACACATTGTGTTTTTAAACCAACACACCTACACACATAAAACAAGGTGGTCATACACACAATGAGTTTTACCACGCATCATGACACATAAAACATGGTGTCATACACAGTGGTGTTTTACACTCCTCACACATAAAACATGGTGTCATACACAAGTGTGTTTTACACTCGTCAACATAAAACATGGTGTCTCACAAGTGGTGTTTTAACGACCCTCACACATAAAACATGGTGTCCATACACAATGGTGTTTTACAGACTCTCACACATAAAACAGGTGTCATACACAATGGTGTTTTTAACCACTCTCACACATAAAACATGGTGTCATACACAATGGTGTTTTTTAACCACTCATCACACATAAAACAAGGTGTCAAACACAGTGGTGTTTTACACATCCTCACACATAAAAATCAGTGTGGTGTGCATTTGTTGAATGTGTTTTTTTTATGTACAAAGACAAAACAACCTCGGCGAGCAGTTTTTTACTCAAAGATTAGCAGGCAGTTGTGTTTATTAGTTACCTAGTAAATTGTCGTGTGTCCACATTCCTTCCTTCCTAAATTTTCCTCATTCACTTTCCTACCTGGAGGCTAGACCTGGAGGGACATTCCACCTCTCTTCCTACATTCCTTCATCTGTCCTTCATTACTTTTTTCCTTCTCTTTCATCTAAACTCCTTCCTTCATTCCTGCCTTCCCTTCTTGCTTCTACTCTTGGTTTCATAATATATATACACATATAATAGTCACTAGTACTTTCATAAAACTCTATTATCACCATTCAGCAAGCTTTCTTGTGTGAAAGTGTGTGGTGCTTATAATTGTTTTGAGACAGAGAGCCAGCTGTCAAAATGACATATTTCTCATTACTCACTCCCCCTCCCACCTGTCAAAACAATGGGGTCTGCTACTGCATCCTCCCTCCATTCTATCTAATTATCTTTCTTCCCTCCATCCTATCTCTTTCAATCTGTCTCTCTCTTTCTCTCTCTGACTGTCTATCTCTGTCATCACAGGAACACATAAATCAAGTATACATAGTGTAAATTAACCTAGGATAACCCAAAAAAAATCCAGACAAAAGTGCTATACCCTCTGCTTGAAGATGTGAGTAAACGTGATGAGCCACAGTCTTGTGGATCTCTCTGAGACAGAGCTCGACGGATAGACAGGGAGTTTGGCAGACAGACAAATAGACAGACAAATGTTTGTTCGTCCATCAACTTCTCCTCCACCTCCTTCTCCTCCTCCTCCCCTCCTCCCCTCCTCCTCCTTCCTCCTCCTCCACCTCCCTCCTCCACCTCCTCCTTTCTTCTCCTTCTCCTCCTCCTCCTCCTGGCTCTTGACAGATGACAGGTCTGCCCCCCTCACCTCCATCCCCCCCCACCTCGTTTACAATTTCGCTCATACAAAGGTTCAGTCTTATCAGATGTTTCTCCCCTTATTCTTGTCACTGTCATGGGGTGAACTGTTTTCTGCCTCAAGGGAACATATTATTACAAAATTATTATTATTAGGTATTATTATTATTCCTTCTTCTTCTTAATTCTTCTTCTTTCTTCTTTCCTCCTCCTTCCCCCTTCCTCCTCCTTCCTCCACCCTCCCTCCCTCCTTCCTCCTCCCTCCCTCCCTCCATCCCCCCTCCTCCCCCTTCTTAACTCCTCCTCTCCCTTCTTCCTCCTCCCTCCTTCCACACTCCTCCCTCCTTCCTTCCTCCTCCCTCCTTCCACCTCTTCCTCTCATCCTTCCCCTCCTCCTCTATCTTCCTCCTCCTCTTCTTCCCACCTCCTCTACTACCTTCCACCTCTTTCATCCCCCACCTCTTTCAACCTCCACCTCTTTTCCTCCTCTCTTCTACCTCCTCCATTGCTTTTGGTCTTTCACAAACTCCTCGAAATCATGAAATTGAACTTCATTGACACTTCCATCTGGTGTTAGAAGCATCACTTTGGGAATAGAAGAGGGTTCCCATATTTGCAGGAAGTTCACATATTTCTTATACCGCTAGACATGCTGAAAAAGGACGACTGAAATGGTATTCCCACAATGCACCACTGGCTCCCTGATTTTTTTTATATGGTGCACACTGACCATGGAGACCCATTCTCTCACATGTGGGCCTACCAGCTTCCTCCTGCTTGATTTGAAGCCGCTAGAATTTATGCCTATAGATATGTCAAACACGGTATCTCCTATGACGTACATATACATATACGACCGCGACAGTCAAAGGGTTAAATGTCAATGAAGAAAGAGACCGTAATTTCATGCACTGGTCAGGGAGGTATAACATCTTTAGGAGTGAACAAGAGCAGGATCTGAGTCTGGAGGAGGTGCATGAGGCATTACATAGAATGAAAGGGGTAAAGCAGCTGTAACTGACAGGATCATGACAGAAATGTTAAAAGCAGGGGGGGATATAGTGTTGGAGTGGTTGGAATTTTTGTTTAAGAAATGTATGAAAGAGGGGAAGGGGCCTGGGGATTAGCAGAGAGCATGTATAGCTCCATTATGTAAAGGGGGGGGGACAAGAGAGATTGTAAAAATTATACGGGAATAAGTTTACTGAGTATACCAGGAAAAGTGTGTGGTAGGGTTATTATTGAAAGAATTAGATCTAAGACAGACAATAGGATTGCAGATGCACAAGGAGGCTTTAGAGTGGGTAGGGGATGTGTAGATCATGTTTACATTGAAGTACATATGTGAACAGTACAGTGGACCCCCGCATAGCGACCTTAATCCGTGCAAGAGGGCTGGTTGTTATGCGAAATGTTCGGTATGCGTATGAATTTTCCCCATAAGAAATAATGGAAATCAAATTAATCCGTGCAAGACACCCAAAAGTATGAAAAAAAAAATTTTACCACATGAAATATACATTTTCCTACACACAAAGAGAAGGATACATGCACAATAGTAGAGTAGTACATGCACAATATACAGTGGACCCCCGGTTAACGATTTTAATCCGTGCAAGAGGGCTCATTGTTATGCAATGAATTTTCCCCATAAGAAATAATGGAAATAAAATTAATCCGTGCAAGACGCCCAAAAGTATGAAAAAAATTTTTTTTACCACATGAAATATTAATTTTAATACACACAAACTAAAAAAAGGCATGCACAATTAAATGACACTTATTTTTATTGAAGATCTGGTGATGATTGAGGGGATGGGAGGAGGGGAGAGCATTATCTTCTTACTGTTTAGAAGGGGAATCCCTCCATTTTGGACTTGAGGGAGTAAGTCCCCTTTTTTGGGGTTACTTCCCTTCTCTTTTAATGCCACTAGGGCCAGCTTCAGAGTCACTGGACTTCTTTCGCACAAGATATCTGTCCATAGTGGCCTGTACCTCTCGTTCCTTTATGACTTGCCTAAAGGGTTTCACAACATTGTCAGTGTAATAATCACCAGCACGGCTTGCAATAGCTGTGTGGGGGGTGATTTTCATCCCCTGAAGGTTTGCACTTCAAGCCACTTAGCACAGATTTCCTTTATCTTTGTAGTAGGCAACTTCTTCAATTTCCCCTCTCCCCTCCTCTGAACCAGTTTTTCCTCAGGTCTGCCTCTTGCTCTTGAAGTTGATCTTCAGCTCATCAGTGGTTAGTTCTTCATTGTCCTCCTCCACCAACTCTTCCACATCCTCCCCACTAACCTCCAACCCCAAGGACTTTCCCAATGCCACAATGGATTCCTCAACTGGCAAGGATTCTCAGGGTTAGCCTCAAACCCTTCAAAATCCCTTTTGTCTACACATTCTGGCCACGTTTTTCCAAGCAGAGTTCAAGGTCCTCTTAGTCACTTCCTCCCAACCCTTTACCTATAAGGTTTACACAATTGAGGATATTAAAGTGATCTCTCCAAAACTCTCTTAGAGTCAGTTGAGTTTCTGAGGTCATTACAAAGCACCTTTCAAACAGAGCTTTTGTGTACAGTTTCTTGAAGTTGGAAATAACCTGCTGGTCCATGGGCTGCAGGAGAGGAGTGGTATTAGGAGGCAAAACTTCACCTTAATAAAAGCTCATGTCCCCATAAAGTCGCTCTGCCACGTCTGTAGGATGACCAGGGCATTGTCTAACACCAGGAGGAAACTTAAGTTCTAATTTCTTTCAGTTGGGTTTAATTTTTCACATTGGGGGAAAATTGCATGGTGAAAACCATTATAGAAAAATTCCCTAGTGACCCATGCCTTACTGTTTGCCCCCACACACACACAAATTATCCTTGGGACATTCTTTTGCCTGAACGCTCTGGGAGTTTCAAAGTGATACACTAATAAAGGCTTCACTTTGCAATCACCAGTAGCATTGGCACACATCAACAAAGTAAGCCCGTCTTTCATAGGCTTATGTCCTGGGAGTGCCTTTTCCTCCTGAGTAATGTAGGTCCTCTTGGCATTTTCTTCCAGAACAGGCCTGTTTCATCACAATTAAACACTTGTTCAGGTTTCAGTCCTTCAGTTTCTATGTACTCCTTGAATTCCTGCACATTTTTCAGCCGCTTTGTGGTCCGACTGGCAGCCTCACCAGGGCCTTTTCACACTATGTATGCCACTTACGCTTTTTTAAATCTCTAAACCAACCCTTTGCTGGCCTTAAATTCACTCACATCATCACTAGTTGCAGGGATTTTTTTTAAATTTAAATCCTCATGCAACTTCCTAGCCTTTTCACATATGATCGCTTGAGAGATGCTATCTCCTGCTATCTGTTTTTCATTATCCACACCAATAAGAGTCTCTCAACATCTTCCATCACTTGCGATCTTTGTTTCAAAAAACACAGTTGAACCTTTGGCAAGAACAGCTTCCTTGATTGTTTTTCTGGTGCCCACAATAGTAGCGATGGTTGATTGGGGTTTCTTGTACAGCTTGACTAGGTCGGCTTACGCACCCCACTTTCATACTTATCAATTATCTTTTCTTCATCTCTATAGTAATTCTTACCCTTTGAGGTGTAGGGTTGGCACTAGAAGCTTTCTTGGGGCCCATGGTCACTTATTTTCCAAAACAGCACCGAAAATACTGTAATAATACGAAATTTTCCCGAGTGTATGTTTGGATGTTACCGCGGAGGCTGGCTGGTAAACAATGGGACGGGGCGGCACATGTGAGGCTGGCTGAGGGCACATTGGACGCGTCTCGGACGAAAATCGGTAAGCGGGTTTTTAATCGGTATGCGCGGCAAAAATTTTGCGATAAAAGTAATCGGTATGCGGAAAAATCGCTATGTGATGCCATCGTTATGCGGGGGTCCACTGTATATTGTGCATGTACTACTCTACTAAATGAAGAATATATGACACTTACCTTTATTGAAGATGCAGCAATGACTGATGAGACACTGTGTCCTGGGAGTGCCTTTTCCTCCTGAGTACTGTAGGTCCTGTTAGGTATTTTCTTCCAGAACATGCCTTATCACACTGTGTATGCCACTACGATTCTTAAATCTCTCAAACCAACCTTTGCTGGCTCTAAATTCACCAATATGAGCACTAGTTCCAGGCATTTTCCCTGTTCACCTGGGTGTTAGTCGACTGGTGTGGGTTGCATCCTGGGAGACAAGATTAAGGACCCCAATGGAAATAAGTTAGACAGTCTTCGATGATACTGACTTTTTTGGGTTATCCTGGGTGGCAAATCCTCTGGGGTTAATTGTTTCTTGGTATTCTCAATAAGCCACACCAACAACGGTGCTACAGCAGCAGCAGCAGCTGACGGTGGTACAGCAGCAACAGACGATGCTACAGCAGCAACAGATGATGCTACAGCAGCAGCAGACGATGCTACAGCAGCAGCAGACGATGCTACAGCAGCAGCAGACGATGCTACAGCAGCAGCAGACGATGCTACAGCAGCAGCAGACGATGCTACAGCAGCAGCAGACGATGCTACAGCAGCAGCAGACGATGCTACAGCAGCAGCAGACGATGCTACAGCAGCAGCAGACAATGCTACAGCAGCAACAGATGATGCTACAGCAGCAAGAGACGATGCTACAGCAGCAACAGACGATGCTACAGCAGCAAGAGACGATGCTACAGCAGCAAGAGACGATGCTACAGCAGCAGCAGACGATGCTACAGCAGCAGCAGATGATGCTACAGCAGCAGCAGACGATGCTACAGCAGCAGCAGACGATGCTACAGCAGCAGCAGACGATGCTACAGCAGCAGCAGACGGTACTACAGCAGCAGCAGCAGCTGACGGTGGCACAGCAGCAGCAGCTGACGGTGGTACAGCAGCAGCTGTACCACCAATAGTAGCGATGGTTGATTGGGGTTTATTATACAACCTGGCCAGCTCGGAGACACGCACTCCACTTTCATACTTATCAATGATCTTTTTTTTCATCTCCATAGTAATTCTCACCTTATTGCTGTAGGGTTGGCACTAGAAGCTTTCTTGGGGCCCATGGTCACTTATTTTCCAGAAAAAATCACCAAAAACACTGTAATAATACGAAATGTTCCGATTGTATGCTTGGATGTTACCGCGGAGGCTGGCTGGTAAACAATGCCACCGGGGAACATGCGAGCGTGGCTCAGGCCGCACATTGGACGCGTCTCGGACGAAGGGCGGTGAGCGGGTTTTTGGGCGGTATGCGAGGCAAAATTTTTGCGATCAAAGCGTCCGGTATGCGGATTGTACGGTATGCGATGCGTCCGGTATGCGGGGGTCCACTGTATTTAGATAAAGGTAGGGAAGGTTTCACTGCATTTATGGATTTAGAAAAGGCATATGATAGAGTGGATAGAGAAGCAATGTGGTAGATGCTGCAACTACAGTGGACCCTCACCTAACGATATTAATCCGTTCCTGAGAGCTCAACGTTAGCCGAAATTATCGTTAGCCGAATTAATTTTCCCCATGAGAAATAATGGAAGTCAAATTAATCATTCCTGACACCCCAAAGTATGAAAAAAAAAAATTTTACCACATGAAATATTAATTTTAATACATACAAACTGAAGAAGACATGCACAGTTACATGACACTTACCTTTATTGAAGATCTGGTGATGATTGATGGGATGGGAGGAGGGGAGACTGTGGATGGTGTTAATTTTTAGAAGGGGAATCCCCTTCCATTAGGACTTGAGGTGGCAAGTCCTTTTCCGGGGTTACTTCCCTTCTTCTTTTAATGCCACTAGGACCAGCTTGAGAGTCACTGGACCCCTGTCGCACAACATATCTGTCCATAGAGGCCTGTACCTCCCGTTCCTTTATGACATTCCTAAAGTGTTTCATAACGCTGTCAGTGTAATAGTCACCAGCACGGCTTGCAATAGCCGTGTTAGGGTGATTTCCATCAAAAAAGGTTTGCACTTTAAGCCACATTGCACACATTTCCTTAATCTTTGAAGTAGACAACTTCTTCAATTTCTCTATCCCCTCCTCTGGAGCAGTTTCCTCAGGTCTGGCCTCTTGCTGTTGAAGATGATCCAGCAGCTCATCAGTGGTTAGTTCATCATTGTCCTCCTCCACCAACTCTTCTACATCCTCCCCACTAACCTCCAACCCCAAGGACTTCCCCAATGCCACAATGGATTCCTCAACTGGCATAGGATTTCCAGGGTTAGCCCCAAACCCTTCAAAATCCCTTTTGTCTACACATTCTGGCCACAGTTTCTTCCAAGCAGAGTTCAAGGTCCTCTTAGTCACTTCCTCCCAAGCCTTACCTATAATGTTTACACAATTGAGGATGCTAAAGTGATCTCTCCAAAACTCTCTTAGAGTCAATTGAGTTTCTGAGGTCACTACAAAGCACCTTTCAAACATAGCTTTTGTGTACAGTTTCTTGAATTTGGAAATGACCTGCTGGTCCATGGGCTGCAGGAGAGGAGTGGTATTAGGAGGCAAAAACTTGACCTTAATGAAGCTTATTTCCACAGAAAGTCGCTCTGCTACATCTGAAGGATGACCAGGAGCATTGTCTAATACCAGGAGGCACTTAAGGTCTAATTTCTTTTCAATTAGATAATTTTTCACAGTGGGGGCAAATGCATGGTGTAACCAGTCATAGAAAAAGTCCTTAGTGACCCATGCCTTACTGTTTGCCCTCCACAGCACACACAAATTAGCCTTGAGGACATTGTTTTTCCTGAGCACTCTGGGAGTTTCAGAGTGATACACTAACAAAGGCTTCACTTTGTAATCACCACTAGCATTAGCACACATCAACAGAGTAAGCCTGTCTTTCATAGGCTTATGTCTTGGGAGTGCCTTTTCCTCCTGAGTAATGTAGGTCCTGCTTGGCATTTTCTTCCAAAACAGGCCTGTTTTGTCACAATTAAACACTTGTTCAGGTTTCAGTCCTTCATTGTCTATGTACTCCTTCAATTCCTGCACATATTTTTCAGCCGCTTTGTGGTCCGAACTGGCAGCCTCACCATGCCTTATCACACTATGTATGCCACTACAATTCTTAAATCTCTCAAACCAACCTTTGCTGGCCTTAAATTCACTCACATCACCACTAGTTGCAGGCATTTTTCTAATTAAATTCTCATGCAACTTCCTAGCCTTTTCACATATGATCGCTTGAGAGATGCTATCTCCTGCTATCTGTTTTTCGTTTATCCACACCAATAACAGTCTCTCAACATCTTCTATCACTTGCGATCTCTGTTTCGAAAACAAAGTTGCACCTTTGGCAAGAACAGCTTCCTTGATTGCCGTTTTCTTGGCCACAATAGTAGCGATGGGTGATAGGGGTTTTGTTTACAACCTGGCCAGCTCGTAGACACGCACTCCACTTTCATACTGAGCAATGATCTCTTTCTTCATATCCATGGTGACTTATTTTGCAGGCGCAATCACTAAAAAGGCTGTGATAATATGAAATGTTCCGATTGTATGCTTGGAAGAGACCGCGGTGGCTGGCTTGTAAACACTGGCACCCACGGAACAAGTGAGGGTTCCGATTGTATGCTTGGAAGAGACCGCGGTGGCTGGCTTGTAAACACTGGCACCCACGGAACAAGTGAGGCGGGCTCAGGCCGCACGTGGATGTGTCTCGAATGAATCGCGTTGAGCGAGTTTTTTAGCGCTAGCTGAGGCAAAATTTTTGTGTTAAAATGTATCGCTAGGCAGATTTAACGTTATGCGATGCGTTTGTTAGGCGAGGGTCCACTGTATATGGAATAGGTAGTAAGTTACTAAATGCTGTAAAGAGTTTTTATTGGGATAGTGAGGCTCAGGTTAGGGTGTGTAGAAGAGAGGGAGATTACTTCTCAGTAAAAGTAGGTCTTAGACAGGGATGTGTAATGTCACCATGGTTGTTTAATATATTTATAGATGGAGTTGTAAAGAAATAAATGCTAGGGTTTTGGGTGGAGGGGTGGGATTAAATTATGGGGAATCAAATACAAAATGGGAATTGACACAGTTGCTTTTTGCTGATGATACTGTGCTTATGGGAGATTCTAAAGAAAAGTTGCAAAGGTTAGTGGACGAGTTTGGGAGTGTGTAAAGGTAGAAAGTTGAAAGTGAACATAGAAAAGAGTAAGGTGATGAGGGTATCAAATGATTTAAAGAAAAATTGGATATCAAATTGGGGAGGAGTATGAAAGAAGCGAATGTTTTCAGATATTTGGGAGTTGACGTGTCAGCGGATGGATTTATGAAGGATGAGGTTAATCATATAATTGATGAAAGAAAAAAGGTGAATAGTGCATTGAGGTATACGTGGAGGCAAAAAATGTTATCTATGGAGGCAAAAAAGGGAATGTATGAAAGTATAGTAGTACCAACACTCTTACATGGGTGTGAAGCTTGGGTTGTAAATGCTGCAGCGAGGAGGCGTTTGGAGGTGGTGGAGATGTCCTGTCTAAGGGCAATGTGTGGTGTAAATAGTATGCAGAGAATTCGGAGTGTGGAAATCAGGAGAAGGTGTGAAGTTCATAAAAGTATTAGTCAGAGGGCTGTAGACAGGTTGTTGAGGTGGTATGGTCATTTAGAGAGAATGGATCAAAGTAGAATGACATGGAGAGCGTATAAACCTGTAGGGGAAGGAAGGCGGGGTAGGGGTCGTCCTCGAAAAAGTTGGAGGGAGGGGGTAAAGGAGGTTTTGTGGGCGAGGGGCTTGGACCTCCAGCGTGCGTCAGCATGTTAGATAGGAGTGAATGGTATTTGGGACCTGACGAGCTGTTGGAGTGTGAGCAGGATAATATTTATTGAAGGGATTCAGAAAAACCAGTTAGTTTTATATAGCTGGACTTGAGTACTGGAAATGGGAAGTACAATGCCTGCACTTGAACCCTTTGAGGGTCGACAGGCCCTCTCCGAGACTCGTTCTCAGGGTTGGCCAAATTTAAAAAAAAAATATTTTTTTCTTATGAAAAGATAGAGAATATTTTCCCCATCATAATGACACCAGAAGTATGAAATTTGATGGAAAACTTACAGAATTATGCTCTCGCGAAGTTAGCGGTCTCGGCGATGTTTATGCATCGGCAATTTTGCCCACTTTGAGCCCCATTTTCGGCCAATTCCACTGTACTAGTAGACAAAAAACATGTATATTTCGCTAGAACTCCATTTTTTTCTATCAAATGAGTGCAAGAAACCACCCATTTACCGATTTCAACTATCCAGTACAGTGGTCAGAATTTAGCAATTTTGCCAATTTCACACAAATTTCAAAAGATGCCAATTTCCAAATAGGGTCCAGAATAAACAAGAAAGACATTCCTGGCACTAAAATGACATTTCCTCTGTTCATTAGTAATGTCTCAAGGCCCCTCTTACAATCTTTTGCTTTCCACTTTGAATTTTTATTCTCACAAAAAATAGAAGATTTACTGTTATGCAGACTACTGCATTAGTGTAAAAAATTGTATAAATAATATTGGTGCACGTGCGAAAGAATATTAGACTCGCCAGTTGACGTGTGTTGGACGCTTGGCATGATTTGTTTACTTTTGAACTTTGGTAAAAATCGAACATTTCTGCTACTTTGAGCTCAATTTCAAGGTACTTTTCATTGTAAAACCAATCAAAATCATCTCAATTTCTGTAAGATGTCTTCCATTCTATAAAATGAGACCAAGAAAACTAGAATAAACAATAAATACCATACGAAAATACAGTGCAAAGTCGCTGTTTTATTCCAAAAAAACGGTCAAAGTTTTTTTTCTCATTATGCAGTGTGTGCTGCAGGATTTTTTTTATACTGTGCACACTGACCACATAGACCCATTCTTTCATATGTAGGCCTACCAGCTTTCTCCCACTAGATTTGAGGGCGCTAGAATTTAGGCGTACTAGTATGTCAAAAACCCTGGGTCGTAAGCCGTACTAGTACGGCTGAAACCCACAAAGGGTTAAAGGAGGGGTTTGGGATATTGGCGGTTTGGAGGGATATGTTGTGTATCTTTATATGTATATGCTTCTAAACTGTTGTGTTCTAGGTAACTCTGCAAAAACAGTGATTATGTATGAGTGAGGTGAAAGTGTTGAATGATGATGAAACTATTTTCTTTTTGGGGATTTTCTTCCTTTTTGGGTCACCCTGCCTTGGTGGGAGACAGCCGACTTGTTAAAAAAAATGCTTACCTTGCTTAAGAGTACAAACCAATGGACGTAGATCTTCCTGTAAAATGTGATTTGGGACAACAGTAGGGCATTCTAATGTCAAAACCTTGTTGGGAAGATTTTAATATTCATAGCTAAATGAATCTCCATGGGTAAGTGGAACAGAATTCTTTCTCCGTAAGCCATGCATGTCATAAGATGCAACTAAAATGCCGGGAGGAAGGTGCTAGTATCCCCTTCTCCTGTATACATTACTAAAGTTATATAATTTTTCTTTCTAGGTCACCCTACCTTGGTGGGATACGGCCAGGTCGTTGAAAAAAAAAAAAGCTAAATGAATGTGACAGTGACCTTGCATCAGTGAAGTGTCGAAATCAATTCCAAGTGCTCCTTACCCAGAGTTACATCCCTTTTTTTTTCTTTCTACTGTTCTAACATTAATATTACCTCTACTCCTCTAACTCTTTGTTCATTATGATACACTTGAAATATATGCCATGGATTCACTAGATTTCTATGGTTTTTCTTCAGCTATATGTTCTTATGAAAGCAAGCACTTTGGTAGATTAGACAAGTACAAGAGCAATAATGGGTAGATGCATGCAGGACCTGCCAGTCATGGAACAGTAAGTCTACTACAGTGATCCTCTATTCTTATATTCTCTTCTTCTTTCAACAAACCAGCCATATCCCACCAAGGCAGGGTGGCCTATAGAGAAAACAAGTTTCTCTTCATAACTTTAGTAATATATACAGGAGGAGAGGTTACTAGCCCCTTGCTCCCGGCATTTTAGTTGCCTCTTACGACATGCATGGCTTACGGAGGTAGAATTCTTTTTCACTTTCCCATGGAGATAAGAGGAAATAAACAACAAGAACTAGCAAGAAAACAAGAAGAAAACCCAGAGGGGTGGGTATACATATGCTTGTACATGTATGTGTAGTGTGACCTAAGTGTAAGTAGAAGTAGTAAGACGTACCTGAAACCTTGCATGTTTCTTTTCTTTCTTTCAACACACCAGCCGTATTCCACCGAGGCGGGGTGGCCCAAAAGGAAAAACGAAAGTTTCTCCTTCTACATTTAGTAATATATACAGGAGAAGGGGTTACTAGCCCCTTGCTCCCAACATTTTAGTCGCCTCTTACAACACACATGGCTTATGGAGGAAGAATTCTGTTCCACTTCCCCATGGAGGTAAGAGGAAATAAACAAGAACAAGAACTAGAAAGAAAATAGAAAACCCAGAGGGGTGTGTATATATATGCTTGTACATGTATGTGTAGTGTGACCTAAGTCTAAGTAGAAGTAGCAAAACGTACCTGAAATCTTGCATGTTTATGAGACAGAAAAAAAACACCAGCAATCCTACCATCATGTAAAACAATTACAGGTTTCCATTTTACACACTTGGCAGGACTGTAGTACCTCCCTGGGTGGTTGCTGTCTACCAACCTACTACCTAGGTTTCATGTTCTCATCACTTTCAAATATTAACATTTTTAACTTTCCATTAAGACAAGTGATATGCTGAATACCTGTGACTGAAAATCAAAACTTAATTATAGAATCATTTTTAAATCTTCATAAATTTTTTATACTGATGAAATAAGAGTCATTTTTATTTCTTTTAGCCATAGGAAAGTGGAAAAAATCTTTCCTCCATAACCCATGTGTGTCGTAACAGGCAACTAAAATGCCAGGAGCAAGGGGCTAGTAACCACCTCCTCCTGTATACATTACTAAATGTAGAATAAAGCGTTTCTTCTGTTGGGTCACCTTGCCTATGAACTGAAGACCAGTAAATTTACTAACAGTAGTAGACTGTGATATTTTTTAAAATTAAACTGCCTAGGCTGCTAGCAACAATAACAGCAAAGGAAAGAAATTCCAGTTTGTTATCTATCTTGATTATATTACTAAGCCAAGGATCAACAAGTTTCATGGGTGTGTCTTCCAGGATTGATAAATCATGTATCTTTTTAAGGCTGATACAGATATATACAAGGATGAGACATGTAAGTACGAAAAGCAAGAAAATTATCAAAACCATAAGCAAAATCAACAACAAAATTATTTTTAAAATATACTCAATGAATTTAATTGCCACACAAACCAAGAGCCGCAAGTATCCAGTAACTACACAAGAGAACTATCATTATGTCCATGGGAAAAGTTTTATACTAGAAAAAGTCATACAGCACTTGGGAAATAGGAAGTAATCAGGTCTGGGTAAGGTAGCTAATATTCCTTGGATCAAGAGCCCTTCAATAGCATCAAAACACCCTTCAAGAAGGTCTACATAAGAGGAAAGGCCTTAAAATTATATTTTCTGGATAAAAGAGACTTTTACTGTACAATGCTTTCCATTTGCATGCATGGATTAGAAAAAGCACTTCTCGCAGCTTTTTGTTATTCCTAAAATCTTACTTTCATTCACACATAAAGGCTTACAGGGAACTAACTCTTCCTTGTGACTTAACTGTTAATTTCAAAGGGGAAAACTGCAACTTCCTCTATTTGTCTGACCTGAGGCTGAACTGAGTGATCCTACACATTCCAACTGGTCTGAGGTGAGTGATGGGGGTCGGGGGAGAATATTTGGTGGCTTCTCTGGCTTGGCAGGTTTTCCTGGTTTCTCACTGCTGTCGCTGACATCTCCTACTGTTTTGATAACCACAGTTGTTAGAAGGAAGTTATGAGACTTGAAGAGCACTCTGACCTAAGATCATTCAGTGTTCATGGCAATAAAAAGTAAATACAAACCTGCATGAGAACACCCGGGGTAAAACTATTTAACAGAACTCACAAAATCCTAAAAATACAATTGCAAACAAATCATGGAACGGGTGAAGTTTGAACCATCGCAAGCGAGTTCAAAAACTCTGGGCCAGTGTGTCAGCCACTCTGCCAGCTGGCTCTAAGAAGATTCATCCTACTAGGTATATTTCTACACCATGAGTTCAAATCCCACCTGTTCCATGGTTTCTATGTAACAGAAATAAAAGCACTAGGAAGAGCAAAACAACACTGACAGTTGTTAGAAATGAGTGTTGAACAAAGTAATGGATACAGTGTGAGAGAATAAAATGAAGGAACTCTAAGTGGATGATATAAATGCCAAGGTTAGAAGGAATCAAAATATTATATGCAGATATTCAGTGACATTTGAAATGTGATGCCTGCATTACTTCTAGCAAGACAGCCATTTCTTTCTTTGAGTCACTCTACCTTGGTGAGAAATGGCCAATGTAGTACAAAAAATAAAGCTTCAGTAATGCTCACTTGACCAATCCCAACTATGAAGTAGAATTGCCTAAATATTCTACTTATGATTTCCTGATGAACGTTATTTTAAAAAATAGCCAGGGATACATGACTGGGATACTTCATTATTGTTACAGATATATTTTTAGTTAAGGGGCTAATAATCCCTCCTCATACTTTATCATTTTCTTCTTTTCCAGGTCACACTACCTTGGTAAGAGATGCCTGGTATGTTAAAATGAAAACATACATTTTTTAGCACAACAGTTGTTTCCCATCAAAGAAGAGAAGCCCAAAGAAACACACACACACATTATTCATTCCTTAACTGGCTTTCTGAAAGTGCACAGATATTACAAATTTGTTTCTTTTATTTAGTCTTTAGATCAGCATATATGTGGCAATTACTTATTGATATACTGTATGTTTCCTGCAAGGCTTAATGATTTATCACAGTAAAAGGAAATAATTAGTACTGTTTATGAATTCAAAGGAGGCAAAAGATATTTAGGGAAAAACTATTGCTAGAACAGTTCAGTATGTACATGATATACTACATACTTTTGTCAAGATGAGTTCAGAGATGGAATATATGAAAAGCAATATATCAGAGTATGAGCATGATAAACAAATGTGTATAGCACATACAAGATAAGCAAAAGGTAATACATAATACAGGAATGCAATTAAAAAAATAAATACTAAGGAAGGTGAACAGAGATGTAGCATATGGCAAGAGGAATTAGATGTTCTAGTAATGACAATATATGGCATATCTAAGAGTTTAAGCAAGAGAAGGAAATGAAAATGTGCAATAATAATAAAAAAAAAGTGCCTGGGGAAAGAGAAGTGCCAAGTGATGGCAGCTACAATTTTGTGAACCAAGACCCCATCATGAGCAGTAATCCACCCCCCTTGAAGGGAGTTTGAATGAGAGGGGGCTGGCAAAAACTCTCACCTGGAACAGCAGCAGCAGTAGTAACAGGAGGAGTAGCAGTAGTAGTAGTAGCAACAGCAGCACTGCCACCACCACCAGCACCAACCACTTGCACAATGGCTACCTGCTGCTTGTCAACTGAGTAAACATGGGCAGTCTCCAACACTGGTGCTCCAGTATCTTCACCACTCTCATCACTAATACCACCTTCTTCACTTCTTGGTGTTGAAAACCCTCTGACTTCTGGCTCCACATCAATTACACCAGTTTCTGTGTGCCAAGGAATATTTATAATATCCATGTTGTTTAACCCCTTCAGGATCCAATGCCCAAATCTGAAGTGGTGTCCCAGTGTCCAAGAATTTAAAAAAAAAAAAATTTGTTATTTTTTCTTATGAAATGGTAGAGAATCTTTTTGTGAAGGTAATAAAACAAAAAGTACGAAATTTGATGGAAAACTGGCGAAATTATGCTCTCGCAAATTTTGATGTGTCAGCGATATTTACGAATCAGCAATTTTGCCGACTTTGACTCCCATTTTAGGCCAATTGCATTATTCCAGTCAACCAAATTCTTAGCTATTTCACTAGTATTACTTCTATTCTATCAACTGAGCACAAGAAATCGCCAAGTCAACTGTTTCAACTACAAATTAAAGTGATAGGAAATTGTTAATTTGGCCAATTTAACACAAAGTTCAAAATATTCCAATTTCAAAATAGGGTCCAGAATAAACAATGTAGGTATTCCTGGAACTAAACTAACATTTCCTCTGTTCATTAGTTATGTTTTGAGGCTTTACAAATAAATTCCATTTTGATTTTTTATTCACATAATGAATTTTTATTCACACCAAAAAATAGAAGATTTACTGTTATGCAATACTGTAATAATTGTATAAATATCATCAACATATTTGTGAATGCATATTAGACCCACCAGCTGGCGTGTATTAGACGTGTGAGGTCGTTTGTTTACTCTTGAATATCGGCAAAAATTTAACATTTCTGCTACTTTGAGCTCAGTTTCAAGCCATTTCCAGTGCTAAAACCAATCAAAATCATCTCTATTTCTGTAATATCTTCCATTCTATCAAATGAGACCAAGAAATCGCAAATACAACTATAAAAAACATAGGAAAAAACACTGCAAAGTCGCTGTTTTAATAAAAAATCATGATTTCAGTTTTTTTTCTCTCATTATACACAGTGTGCTGCAGGATCTGTTTTATGTGGTGCACACATACCACATAGATGTATTCTCTCATATCTAGGCCCAAATGACTCACTCACAGTTTATCAGAGTGAGCTGAGCTCATGACGTAGATCTACGGTTTGGACCCTCAACGTAAAGCCGTAGATCTACGGACGGACCCTGAAAGGGTTAAGGACATTTTCTGTCTAACATACCGGATGTCTCCCACCAAGGTAGGGTGACCCCAAAAAAGAGGTAACACGTTCACTGTCATTCATTCAACTGCTGTCTTGGCAGAATTGTGCTGACATCAGAGTTCAGATGCTCCTCCAATCTGCAGCATCTTCACCCCTCCTGACCAAATACAGCCTTTCCTCACTTAACGACGGAGTTCCATTCCTAAGACCATGCTGGTAAACGAATTCGCCACTAAGTGAGAACCATACTAAAACCGCAGTGGATTTGTGTCAACTATCTTTGATATTGTTTTAATGTCACCTTTGCACCATTTGTAACATTTCTGGTATACAGTGGATCCCCACAAATTCAAAGCTTCAGTAATTCACGGATTTTTCCTTAGAACCTAACTAATAATTGTTCATGGAAATACACCTACCATCCGACTTACGACCTGCTCGACTTACGACCACTCGACTTACGACCGTGTTTTTTATGCAAAATTTCTGGGAAATAAACAACTATTTGTGTTGTACACAGTGTTTATCCTAAACCTTACAGTATAAAATACAGTACTAACAGCATAAAAAGTAAAGTAAAACATGAAAATCCAAAATAAAACAATAAAATAAAGTCATTACAAAAATGTTTTGTTGATATTCAGTAGTAAAGTTCGACTTACGACCATTTCAACTTACGACCGGTTTCTCGGAACCGAACTCGGTCGTAAGTCGAATGGTAGGTGTATATAATTTTTTATACATTTTAATGCTAAATATTGAGAAAAACATAATTAAAATTCAGCAAAATTTCCATATAAATTTTTTCACCCTTAAACTGTCCAAACTTAAATCTACGTTTTTTCAACATTTGAAAGTACATACAGTGGTCCCTCAATAATCGTCTGGCCTGAAAGTCGTCCATTTCAGAAATAGTCCCGTTATTTTGTCTAAACATTGGCTCACAAATGGTCCATTAACTCGCTAATCGTCCTTCGTCCGGGACGCGTACGCACACTCTGAGCCGCCTGGGCCTGCCTTCCCAGCCAGCGTGCCATTGTTTACCAGTGAGCGACGGTCCCCTCACTTGCTCCTACGAAATATTTCATAATATTCCATTGATTTTAGTGCTTGCAAGTGCTAAATAAGTTACCATGGCTCCAAAGAAAGCTTCTAGTGCCAACCCTTTGGTAAAGAATGTGAGAAACACACATAATTTATGAAAAAGTTTGTAGAAAAATACAAAGGTGGTGGTGGTAGAGTGGAAGCAATTGTGATAGTGGCTGATGGTGGTAGTGATGGTGGTAGAAGGTAGTAGTGATGGTGGTAACAGTTGTAATAGTGGTAGAAGGTGGTAGTGATGGTGGTAGAGGGGTTCCTTCTTTAGTGATTCAGCAATTCTACCAACTCCTCCAATGTTGTTGGAGTTACATAGGGCTACAGAAAACACCGCCGCCTCAGCTGCTGCTTCACCACCATTATGGACAGCTTACTCTCAGTGGCCCTTATATACCCAACAACAACACAACACCTCTCGTGACATACGTAATGACTTATTTTATTCATTCTAGAGTATATTCCATGTTTCTGTGTTATTAATATTGTTTATTATGTCATATTAGTTGAATTGTGATAGATAAATAAGCCGTAGAGTTGATATTAGTGTCATATTCTCCAACAATAAACTTGCCATCCCTCCCTCACACAAACAAGTCTCCAATAAGAACATAAGAAAGGAGGAACACTGCAGTACGCCTGCTGGCCCATACTAGGCTGGTCCTTCACAAATCCAACCCACTAACAGAACAAATGCTACCCAAGCAATAAGCTCAGGTGCAAGTCCGACTCAAATCCAACCCCTCTCACTCGTGTATTTATCCAACCTAAATTTGAAACTACCCAAGCCATAGCTTTTAGAACATAAGAAAGGAGGAACACTGCAATAAGCCTGTTGGCCCATACTAGGCCAGTCCTTCACAAATCCAACCCACTAACAGAACAAATGCTACCCAAGCAATAAGCTCAGGTGCAAATCCGACTCAAATCCAACCCCTCTCACTCTATGTATTTATCCAACCTAAATTTGAAACTACTCAATGTTTTTGCTTCGATCACCCTACTAGGCAGACCATTTCACTCATCAACTACCCCTATTACCAATGTTCATTTATACATTTTATTAGTTCTTTACATTTATTTGGCATTTTTTTTCTGCATGTAAATCTATATTTATGCTAGGGAAGTGACCCCTGAAGTGACCTAGAGTCCTTATGGAGGGGGATTCCCCTTCCAAACAATAACCTCTCTTCCCTCTCTCCTCCCTGTCTTCCATTCATCAACAACAACCTTCAATAAAGGTAAATCCCTTTTTCTTTTTATTTCCTTTTTTATTAAAAAATTTAACCTTCCCCCCCAAAAACCCCCCTTTTTTTTTCACCCCCCCCCCCCCGCCTTTCTCCCCCCTTTTTGGGCATTTGGGTGGCTTTTTTTTTAAACAAAAATTCAAATTTCTCTTTTTTCCCCCTTTTTTTACTTCGGTTTTCCATTTTCTTTTTTTTTTTTTTTTTCCATTTTTAATTTTGTTTTTTACCTTTTTATTTTTGTCTTCCTTAAACCTTGCCCATTCCCCTAAAAAACCGTTTAAAAAAAACCCCCTTTAAAGGGAAAACTGGGTCCTTTCCCCCTTCCCCCTTTTCCCTCCAAACAACCCATCGCTTTTACCCAAAAAAACCGTTCGTTCCCTCCCTTCCCCCCTCCCTCGTTTTAATCCCCTTTTTGTTTCCCCGTTTTTTTTTCTTTCCCCCCCTCTCCCCTTTTTCCCCCCTTTTTCCCCCCTTTCCCCCCCCCCCCCCCCTTACCCCTCCCCTCCTTCCCCCTCCCCCCTCCCCCCCTCTTTTTTCCCCCCCTTTTTTCCCCCTCCCCCCCCTTTTTTTTTGGGTTCAAACCCCCCCAAATCAGAAATTACTTCACTACCTTCCATTTTTAAACTTTTAAAAAGCCCCAATTTTTGGCCATTTTTTTTCCGTTAAATCTAAAAAGGAAAAAAAACCCCTAATGACCAGGCCCCCTTTTTTTAATTTTTCCCTCCAAACCCCTTTCCTCCGGGCCTCCCTTCCCTGCTTCTTTAATCAAAAATTTTCAAAAAAAGGAAACGGCTTTTAAAAATTTAATGGGAAACATTTAAAAACTATCTTTTGGTAAAAAAAAAAATTGTTTTTTGATACCGGGGTGTCTGGAACGAAAAAATTTGGGATTTACATATTTCTTATGGGAAAACTGATTCGAAAATCATCTATTTCAAAATGCCCCCCACCCCGGAAACAGATTAAGGACAATAACTGAGGGACCACTGTATGAAAAAAAAAATTTTGACAATTTTTTTTTTAAATTTTTTGAAAATAGTAAAAAAAAAAGTAGATCTATTTTGGAGAACTACACTTTTGGAACAAACTGTTTGGACAGTTTAAAGGGGTAATTGTAGAGAGAACAAAAAGGACCTTTACGGGAAAAAAGCAGTTTTACCGTATTTTTACCAATGACACCAAAAAAAAAAAAGGGGGTTGCATGAATTACAGTATGCCAAAGAAAACAGCTTTCATAAATTTAAACGTACTATGGGGGTAACAAAAATATTTTTCATTCTACACTGCAAAGACATAGCGTACAGAAAGAATAGGGTTTATTTTTACATTTTTTTTTCAGGTTGAGTATGAAGCTGATTTAAAATTAAATTAAAATGTTTTTTTGGGCATATTTAGATTTTAAACTATAAAAATAGGCATTTAAGCATTTTTTAACTGCGTCCAAAATTTACGGTTTTTCCCCAAAATTCGTGAGGATCTTGGAACATAACCCCCCCCCCCCGAAATTTTTGGGGGGGACTATTGCATTTTTAAATTTTTAACAGTAGTGTACTGAAAATTTGGCAATAAACAAAAAGAAAAAACAGCTCTAAATACATTATTAGGTCCAACTAACTAGTTAGAGACCCTTCGAAAGTCCAAGTCGTTGGTAAACAAATACATCGCAAATGGGGAGAGGCGAAATTACTTTTATCTCTGTAGAAAAAAAAATCACGCCAAACAAAGGGAGCAGGGTTAAGCACCAGATTTTGATGAATTACTTTATATTTTTCCGAAGTAAAAAAAAAAAGTCAAGAGATATTCAGCATTTCACATAAACCCCAAAATTTTATATGCATAACTGATATCACTTTGTACAGAATTTTCATTTTAATAATGCCACCACAATGGGAAAATTTCCAGTGTTTACTAACACCTGATGCTGCAGGCTGTGTCTGCCAAAATACCAAGCTGACAACACAAGCCCGTGGCACCACGTGGACTTCAGGAATAGTGGCTTTGGTGGTCTGGGATATTTTGGCTGCATCAGCTTGCTTCTCGGGCAATGCTGGTTTGTCTGGTCTTTGAAAAAACAACAGTAATTTTATTTATAAATTAATGAAAGAAAAAAATAAAAAAATCCCAATTTCATCATGATTTCAACAAACCCCTTTTATGTGGATTCCCTTCACAAGGTTTTTTCAAATGCATTATAAAATTGATGAATTGGCAACATATCTTTTAAGGGAAAAGCAGATTTAGCTCGAACTGTCAGCTAGATTTAGGACAATAATAAAAATAAAAAAAAAAAAAACTTTAAAAACTTCTTTAAATCCAGCAAATGGAGTGACACCATCACCATCCACATCACTGCATAAATTTTATCTTCATGAACAACATCACAACTTTTGGGATGTCCCCAAGCCCCTTTTGGCGGGGTTTACATACCTCGGGGATTTTGCCCCACCAAAGTAAACCTCCCAAAGAACTACTGTCACACCCTGGTCTTAGGTCAGAAATATATATATAAAAAAACCCCAAAAATTCGAAACAACGCTAACAAATCAAAAGGGAAAAAAAAATTTTACTACTAGCAAAAAACAGTCTTTGGAAAAACCCCCTGGTTTTGCCTATTATAACCACACAAAATGACTTTGTAATGCTGTGTGCTAAATCATAAATTTGTAAACTCTTTAAATTTTATTCTGAATTCAATACATAGTTCACCCAGTGTAACTTTCTTACATGTTGAGCCCAGACCCGGGGGCCCCTTACATACCCCTGTAATACCCTGATTGCACCATCTTAAATCAAACTATCATCTATGCCACAACTTTCTTTAAAAACATACAAAAATCAGGCTAAACAATAAAGCCCGCTTCATTTTTTTTTTTAAAACGCAATTGCAATTATTACTCCCCCACCAAAGGGGTAAAACATCACCCAAATTTTAAAGAAGTTTTAAAACTTAAAGGGGGTTTCATAAACCAGCAATTTACCAAAGGGTATAAATTCTGTTACAGCTAAGCTGGGAAAAGAATTCAAATTCAATTAAAAATTTTGTTGTACCTCTAAATCCACTGTCAATTTTTTTAAGGGTATATTTGGTTTTAGCAAAAACAGCAGGGCCCCCTTTCGGCGTTTCCTTTACGGCATTCCGCTAATACGGGCATTTCAAATTATGACCAAAAATCCTTACATCCCCCCCCCCTGACTTTCTAAAACGGGCACCGCCCCCACCCTGTTTTTTTTCCATTCTTCGTGAGCTCATAAGCCTAATCCTTCCTTTTGTCTGGAAATTCCAAAAAATTTCAAAGTTTTTAAAAGTTATTTCATATTTTATATAACTCTGATAATTTTTACTTATGTATACCTGTACTTTAAAAAAACTACATACTGTCGGCATGCAGACACATTTTAAAACAGTAAAATGTCTTAGTCTCCAGAGTCATATTAGTAAGAGATAATAATCATCGAGTCTCATTTTAAATGTCGATATTACTTAAAACACATTTTTATTAATCCTCTATATATTTTTTCAAAATTTTTAATAATAAACATATACATAACATAAAAAGATGATAAATACACCCCACAAAGAATAAAAAGATAAATATAGATTTTTAGCCAAATAACTTTTACAAGTGACCCAAAATAACATTTTTTTCTAATCAACTAAAAAAATGTGTTACTGGGGGGAAACTGTGAAAATTATTCCTTTCGTATGAAGTAATTTATTCAGGTATACCAAATCGTTTCATAATTATCATACTAAATAAAGTGTAAAAACCAGGGTAACCCAAAAAAGTCAAGTGCTTATTTTCCTTGCCCTTACTCAAGCATCATTTTTCTCCCAAAAAGATTTACATGAGAATGGGGAAAGTTTTTCTTTATTTTTTCACCGATCAATTTTGAACAACCTTTACACAAGAACTTTACACAACCAGACGGAAAACTTTGTTTACAAAAATTTCCCTTTGCCTGTTTTTTTTACATAACTCTGCCCGTACTTCTCATTTCCATTCTTTCTCTCTCTTTTATTTGTTTTTTTCTCATTTACTTACTCCCACCCTAATTAAACTAATAAAAATTTTAAGGTAAGTAAGAGTGAACTGTAATACATTTTTTCGCTCCTGGATGCTTAAATGTAATAGAAATTATGTGTAGGGGGGTTGGGCCCGGTATGGTACCCCTGACTACCAACGTTATACCACGCTTTATTTTTTTCAATAAATACACTCATCTCACCCATATTTAAAAGGGAAGTAAGAGTGAACGTAATCATTTTTTTCGCTCTGGGACTTAAATACAAGAAAATTGTATGGTGGGGGGGTGGCCTGGTAGGAGCCGGCTGCTACCCTACATCCACCCCTTGATTTCTTCAATAAAACTAAATTTTCTCACCCCAGATTAAAACTAAAAATATTTTAAGGGGAAGTAAAATGCACATGGTGTGTTTTACTTTTTTTTGTTTTTTGATGCCTGGTTTATTGCAAAATTAAATATGTTAGGTAAAACTTGTTTTCTAAGTTTGTATGCATTTGTAAGTGGAAAAAAAGGGGGTTTCCCCCTTTACGGCGGTAGCCTGGAACCCAACCCCTATAAGTGGGGCCCTATGGGACAAGGGAAAAAATTTTAGTGCCAGGATCAACAAAAAAGAGATAACGGGAAAATGTGCACCCAATTAGACTTTTTAAATATCATAAAAATCTTCAACAATAAAGTGGGGTAAAGACAAAGGCAAAGACCCCTACTGGGGGCAAAAAATACAATAAGGAAAATTCATGCTTTTAATAAGGTGAAACCCAAAAAAAATGTTAGGGAAATGGAAAAAAATCAACATTTACTATTTTTGTGGGAAAAATTTTGCCCCAGGTAATGACCTGACAAAGCTCCGGAGAGTGAAAAAACTCCCCAACAGACTGTCACATTTCTGCATGTTTTCATTTACCTACAATTCATGCCACTGGTTTAGCACTAAGGCCCAAACTCACTCCCTGCACCATATATAACATCCCTACAATACACACAGCTGCTCTCATTGAGGTAGGGTAACCCCAAAAAAGAGGTAACACATTTTCTGTCATTAATTTTATCCATTCCTATTTTGTTTTCATTACTGTATACACTCCCTCTTCCTCAAACTCCACACCAAAATTTTTTCTAACCATTTTCTTTCAAAACAACATCGGTTACAATAATTTTATCTTCTTTAACTGAATATACACTCAAACCAAATCACTTTTCAGCATTTTCTTTTGGCCATCTAAAAGAACACTTCACTACAAGATTTACTCTGAACATCCATTAACATGTACAGTTCAGACAGATCCCATTTGGCAGCGCTTAGCTTTACAACATTTCATTAATACAGCGGTTTTCAAATATACCCATTCTTAATTTATTCTGACTTCCTACAATAAATATATTCACTACTCACTATAAGCTAAGGACAAAAATATTTTAAGGTAAGTAATGTGTGAATTATATATGCATTTTTAAAGCCTAGTTATACTGCTCAGTAACACGGAACCTAACTTGCTGTATAAGCAGGGATCTCCTGTACATACACCCTTGTGCATACACTGTTTACCTTCACAAATAACCTGCACACAGGAAAAACTTACGAGGATGATTTGGTCTGACTTGGATCGTTAGTCACACACATCACCACAAGTTTCTTTCTCTTATGTGCAAGTTATTTGTGTATTGTTCCAGCCACATTATTGTGCCTTTTTATTCTGTTTAATTTCCTTTCTTATAACTTAATTTTTTTGTTATCCTCTTTCCTCTCAGTTGTTAACTGCACCATCCAGTCTTCAATTATCATCCTTACCCTTAGACTGTGTTGTTAAACCCATTAAATAAACATTACTCTCTCTTCCATCAACAATCTTCTCCCTTTGCACACATCATTTATTTCCTTTACAATTCATGGAGACAACCTGATAAAAACTGTGTTAAGTAGGAAATATTCTCAGGTGCTACTGAAATAAAGGCAATAAACAACACTTAGCAAATCAAAGACACATGGACAAAGCAAACCTCCATTAATAATTTATGTATTTTAGCTAAAAAATGTCAGAAAATGTTTCAAACTCGGTGGCACTTGATGTATGCACAAGGCTTATTCCTCTAAGAAAAAGGAGGAGTAGATGTAAAATAGAAAGAGACAGGCGCTCCCTTTACAGGCGACGGAAAAGAATAACAGAGCGGCTAAAAGAGGCCAATATATCTGAAATGCGTAGGGAGTCACTGGTCAGAGAAATACCAAACATCGAACTTAAGCTAAAGGAATCTTATAGGAGTCAAGAATCGCGGGAAGAACTAAAAGCCATAAATGAAATCAAAAGAAACCCAAAGTATTTCTTTTCCTATGCCAAATCAAAGTCGAGAACAACGTCCAGTATTAGGCCCCTACTTAAACAAGATGGGTCCTACACAGATGACAGCAAGGAAATGAGAGAGCTACTCAAGTCCCAATATGACTCAGTTTTTAGCAAGCCGCTAACCAGACTGAGAATCGAAGATGAAAAAGAATTTTTTATGAGAAAGCAACAGAATTTGGTTAACACAAGCCTATCTGATGTTATACTGATGCCAAATGACTTCGAACAGGCGATAAATGACATGCCCATGCACTCTGCCCCAGGGCCAGACTCATGGAACTCAGTGTTCATCAAGAACTGCAAGAAGCCCCTATCACGAGCTTTTACCATCCTATGGAGAAGGAGCATGGACATGGGGGTCGTCCCACAGTTACTAAAAGCAACAGACATAGCCCCACTCCAAAGAGTGGGGGTCCTAAGAAGCAAGATCGCCACCCATCTAGAAACCCGTCAATTACACAGCCCAGGGCAACATGGGTTTAGAACAGGTCGCTCATGTCTGTCTCAACTATTGGATCATTACGACAAGGTCCTAGATGCACTAGAAGACAAAAAGAATGCAGATGTAATATATACAGACTTTGCAAAAGCCTTCAACAAGTGTGACCATGGCGTAATAGCGCACAAAATGCGTGCTAAAGGAATAACAGGAAAAGTTGGTAGATGGATCTATAATTTCCTCACAAACAGAACACAAAGAGTAGTAGTCAACAGAGTAAAGTCCGAGGCAGCTACAGTGAAAAGCTCTGTTCCACAAGGCACAGCACTCGCTCCCATCTTGTTTCTCATCCTCATATCTGACATAGACAAGGATGTCAGCCACAGCACCGTGTCTTCTTTTGCAGATGACACCCGAATCTGCATGACAGTGTCTTCCATTGCAGACACTGCAAGGCTCCAGGCGGACATCAACCAAATTTTTCAGTGGGCTGCAGAAAACAATATGAAGTTCAACGATGAGAAATTTCAATTACTCAGATAAGGTAAACATGAGGAAATTATAACTTCATCAGAGTACAAAACTAATTCTGGCCACAAAATAGAGCGAAACACCAATGTCAAAGACCTGGGAGTGATCATGTCGGAGGATCTCACCTTCAAGGACCATAACATTGTATCAATCGCAGCTGCTAGAAAAATGACAGGATGGATAATGAGAACCTTCAAAACTAGGGATGCCAAGCCCATGATGACACTCTTCAGGTCACTTGTTCTATCTAGGCTGGAATACTGCTGCACACTAACAGCACCTTTCAAGGCAGGTGAAATTGCTGACCTAGAAAATGAACAGAGAACCTTCATGGCGCGCATAACGGAGATAAAACACTTCAATTACTGGGAGCGCTTGAAGTTTCTGAACCTGTATTCTCTAGAACACAGGCGGGAGAGATACATGATTATATACACCTGGAAAATCCTAGAGGGACTAGTACCAAACTTGCACATGAAAATCACTCACTACGAAAGCAAAAGACTTGGCAGACGATGCAACATCCCCCCAATGAAAAGCAGGGGTGTCACTAGCACGTTAAGAGACCATACAATAAGTGTCAGGGGCCCGAGACTGTTCAACTGCCTCCCAGCATACATAAGGGGGATTACCAATAGACCCCTGGCAGTCTTCAAGCTGGCACTGGACAAGCACCTAAAGTCGGTACCTGACCAGCTGGGCTGTGGCTCATACGTTGGTTTGCGTGCAGCCAGCAGTAACAACCTGGTTGATCAGGCTCTGATCCACCAGGAATCCTGGTCACAGACCGGGCCGCGGGGGCGTTGACCCCCGGAACTCTCTCCTGGTAAACTCAATCACCAAATCATGCAATAAAATAATGTTTTAGCACCCATTTCTTACATTTTTCATTTTTTTTTTAACAAGTCGGCCGTCTCCCACCGAGGCAGGGTGACCCAAAAAGAAAGAAAATCCCCAAAAAGAAAACACTTTCATCATCATTCAACACTTTCACCTCACTCATACATAATCACTGTTTGTGCAGAGGTGCTCAGAACACAACAGTTTAGAAGTATATACGTACGTATAAAAATGCACAACATATCCCTCCAAACTGCCAATATCCCAAACCTCTCCATTAACCCCTAAACAGTTCAAACATATATATACGTTCTCTTCCCCAGTGCCCCGAATATTTTGAAAAATAAAAAAATCTTTTTTTTTTCATTGAAATAAAGATAATTTTTTTTAAGTGTTATAGGATTAAAATAAAAAAATAAGGGTCAGTACTTACTGAGATATGAGGCTGCAAAATTGGCACTTAATGCTCACTTGACGGCAACATCGAGTCCTGCTGCTTGCAGAAGTGTTGCCGATATACCATTTTTTCTCATTTCTATATTTTATATAATTTTTATGTTCTGATAATGACAATTTATAGTAGTTCATCATTGCATAACCAATTTTTGTTCTGACACTAATATTAGGTAGTGAAATTGTACTCAAATTGTCACAAACACATTGACAGGTGTACATTTACACCTGCCTTGGTCATTTACTATTGTCTAGGAACATGTACAATTATTTATAGTTCCCAATGTTTTGGATACACGGGAGTATACAAGGAAGGAGGGGAGGGAGGGGAGGGAGGAGGGAGGGAGAAGGGAGGGAGGAGGGAAGGGAGGAGGAAGGGAGGAGAGGAAGGAAGGGAGGAAGGGAGAGGAGGGGAGGGAAGGGAAGGAGGGAGGGAGGGAGGGAGGGAGGGGGAGTGGGGAGGGGGGAGGGGAGGGAGGGAGAGAGGGAGGGAGAGGGAGGGAGAGGGGGAGGGAGGGGGAGGGAGGGGAGGGAGGGAGGGGAGGGGAGGGAGGGAGAGGGGAGGGAGGGAGGGAGGAGGGGGGGAGGGGAGGGAGGAGGGAGGGAGGGAGGGGAGGAGAGTGGAGGGGGGGGAGAGGGAGGGGGGAGGGAGGGAGAGAGGGAGGGGGGAGAGGGAGGGAGGGAGAGGGAGGGTGGGAGGGGAGGGAGGAGAGGAGGGAGGGGAGGGGGGGGGAGGGGGAGGGAGGGGGGGGAGGGGGAGGGAGGGGGGAGGAGGAGGGAGGAGGGAGGGAGGAAGGAAGGGGAGGAGGAGGGGAGGAGGGAGGGAGGGAGGGAGGGAGGGAGGAGGGAGGTGAGGGAGGGAGGGAGGGAGGGAGGGGGAGGGAGGGAGGGAGGGAGGGAGGAAGGAGGGGGGAGGGAGGGGAGGGGGGAGGGGAGGGGGGGGGGGGAGGGGGGGGAGGGGAGGGGAGGGAGGAGGAGGGAGGAGGAGGAGGAGGAGGGAGGAAGGGAGGGGAGAGGAGGGGAGGGAGGGAGGAGGAGGAGGAGGAGGAGGAGGAGGAGGAGGAGGAGGAGGAGGAAGAGGAGGAGGAAGAAGGAAGAAATATAAGTGCATTTGTGTGTACCTGTGAGACGGATAAAAAGAGATAAAGACAGAGACAGATAGACAGAGACATACAGAGACAGAGATAGATGGACAGAGATAGACCCTAAACTTGGGGTTAACATCACTTTCCTCTTAAAAGGGGAGTGTTAATATGACATTACATCAGTTTGCTTGAGCTGGCACTCAATTTAACTGGCTCTCCCACAAGGTCCTAAGTAGTCCCAGATTTTTTTTAATATGGTGCACACCGAGTGTTAAAACCCATTCTATGCTGACCAGTCATCTCGGGCCAATCGTGCCAAATTTGGAGGCAGGAAAATTAAAACATATACAATGGAACCTCTACTTGCGAGCGTGTCCACGTCCAAGTTTTTCCAAATACTTGCAGTTGATGGGTCGATTTTTTGCTTCCATACGCGAGCAAAATTTCCATAAGCGAGCAGACCTCAAGACAGGTTCCTTGACAATGGTGAGGGGCTCTGCTCTTGATCTCGGGAATTGTATCTTATTTGTTTGTTGGACTATCTTATTGAAACTTGGGCAATGTATGATGGAAAGATGCTTCTTAACGTACACCAAAAATGAAAGAAATCTAAGCATAAATATTGGAGTTCACTTCTCAGCAATTAGCCACCCCTTAGCGGTATTTTTGTATGGTTTTTATGGCTGTATTTTCGTTTTTGTGGTCTCATTTGATAGAATGGAAGATACATTACAGAAATAAATATGATTTTGATTGCTTTCACAATGAAAAGTACCTTGAAATTGAGCTCAACGTAGGAGAAATAGTCCATTGCTTGGCTAAGTTTAAGAGTAAACAAATTACGTCACTGTCCATTCCAATATGCAATCGTGAATGGGTTGACATTATTTATACAATTATTGCAATAAGAAATAACAGTAAATCTTATATTTTTTGTGTGAATAAAAATTACAAATTATTTATATAATAATAATATTAACCCCTTGACTGTTGCAACCCCCAATCCTGAGGTGTCTCCTGGTGTCACAAAATTTTAAAAAAAAATTATTTTTTCTTATTAAATGATAGAGAATCTTTTCCCGATTGTAATGACACCAAAAAAAAAACGAAATTTGATGGAAAACTGACGGAATTATGCTCTCGCGAAGTTAGCAACCTCAGCGCTATTTACAAATCGGCAATTTCGCCCACTGTGAGCCCTATTTTCGGCTAATTCCGTTGTTCCAGTCGCCCAAACTCATAGCTATTTCTTTAGAACTCCATTTTTTCTATCGATTGAGTACAAGAAACTGCCCTTTTACCGATTTCAACTCCCTAAAAATGTGGTCAAAAATTTTGCAATTTGGCCTTTTCACAAAAACTAAAAAATATGACAATTTAAAAATAAGGCCAGAATGAAAAATGCAGACTTCCTGGCTCTAAAATAACATTTTCTTTGTTATCGTATGTCTCCAGGCCCTTGAATTCTTTGTTTTCTATTTTAAATTTTTTTATTCAAAAAAAAAATGAAGCTTACTATTATCAGACTACTGCAATACTGTAATAATTGTACAAATAAATAACCCTTCATGAGCATTTAGAAGGTATTTGGGACATTTATTGGACAATGGCATCATTTGTTTTTTTGAACATTGGCAAAAATCGAACTTTTCCCCCTCTTTGGCTCATTTCTAGGTTTTTTTATAGTAAAATAAATCAAAATCCCTCTATTTCTATAATATGTTTTCCATTCTATCAAAGGGAACAAGGGAAAAACGAGAATACAAATAAATACTATCGAAAATAGCCACAAAGCCGGCTTTTTAATTTAAAAAAAAACTGTCGGGTTTTTTTTCTCTTAGCACTGGTGCTCCAGGATTTTTTTTATATGGTGCAACTGGCCACACAGCCCCTTCCCCAAGGGGGGCTACCAGTTTTCCGCTTGATTTAAACCCGCTAGAATTTATGAGTATATATATGTCAAACACGGTACCTGTAAGACATATATATACGGCCGCGCGTCAAAGGGTTAATAATAAAAATTATGTATAATAAAAATAGTAAAAAAATTTAAAATAATAAAAATAATAATTTAATAATAATAAAAATGTTAATAAAAAATTAATTAAAATAATACAGTGGCCCCTCAACCAGCGATATTAATCGTTCCTGAGAGTCATCGTAGTAAAAATTATGTTAGTCAATTTAAATTTTTTCCCCATAAGAAATAATGGATATAAAATTAACCCCATAAAAACCCCCCCCAAAAGTATTGAAAAAAAAAATTTTACCACATAAAAATTTAAATTTTTAAATACACCAAACTAAAGTTTACATGCACAGTTCATGACATTACCTTTATTGAGATTGGTGTGATTGATGGGTGGGAGGAGGGGAGGCATGTCTTTTAGTGTTTAAAAAGGGGATCCCTTCCATTAGTTTGGGCAGCAAGTCTTTTTCTGGGGTTACTTTTCTTCTTTTAACCCCATGGACAGTTTGAGTCATGGTTCTGTCGAAAACATTTTGCCTAGTTTACAGTACCTCCCGTTCCTTTAGTTTTTTTTCCAAAAGTGGTTAAAACATTGTCAGTGTACGGTTGCCAAACGGCTTGAGTAGCTGTGTCGGGGTGTTTTCATCAAAAAAGGTTTGCCTTCAAGCCACTTTGACAATTTCTTTTTCTTAGGTAGGCAATTTCTTCAATTTCTCTCTCCCCTCTCTAAAGAGTTTCCTCAAGTTGCCCTCTGCTGTTTTAAGATGATCTGCAGCTCATCGTGGTTTGTTCTTCACTGTCCTCCCACCCAACTTTCCCATCCCCCCACTAAACCCCCAACCCCAAAGGGCTTCCCCAATGCCACAATGGATTCCCCCAACTGGGGAAGGATTCTCAGGGTTAGCCTCAAACCCTTCAAAAACCTTTTGTCTACAATTCTGGCACGTTTTTTCCAAGAAGAGTTCATGTCCTCTTAGTCACTTTCCTCTCAAGCCTTACCCATAAAGTTTCACATGAGGATGGTAAAATGCTTTTCCCAAAACTCTTTTTAGTCAGTTGAGTTCTGAGGTCACTACAAAGCACCTTTAAAATATTTTTTGGTACAGTTTCTTGAAGTTGGAAAATAACCTGTGGTCCATGGGCGCAGGAGGGAGGGGATTTGGAGGCAAAAAAAAATTTCCCTTAATGAAGCTCAGTCCCTGAAAGTCGCTCTGCCCAAATTGAAGGATGACAGGGGTTGTCTAATACCAGGGGCCTTAAGGGTTTAAATTTTTTTTCAATTAAGTAATTTTTCCATTTGGGGGGAAATGCATGGGGTAACCAGTCATAGAAAAAATCCCTAGGCCCATGCCTTTCTGTTTGCCCCCCACAGCACACACAAATTAGCCTTTTAGGACATTGTTTTTCTGAACACTTGGGGTTTCAGAGTGATCACCAATAAGGCTTCACTTTGCAAACACCACTAGCATTGGACAAATCAAAGAGTAAGCCTGTCTATAGGTTATGTCCGGGAGTGCCTTTCCTCCCGGAATGTGTCCTGCTTGGATTTTCTTCCAAAAAAAAGGCCCGTTTGTCACAATTAAACACTTTTCAGGTTTCGTTTTCACTGTCTATGTACTCCCTTTAAATCCTTTAATATTTTTTTAGGATTTGTGGTCTGAACTGGCAGGCCACCCTGCCCTTTTCACCTATGAATGCCCCTCGCTTTTAAAACTCTCAAAACCCAACCCTTTTTTGGCCTTAAAATTCCCCCTCACATACTAGTTGCTGGCATTTTTGTAATTAAATCGTCATGCAACTTCCTAGCCTTTTTTCCCTATGATCACTTGAGAGATGCTGTCTCCTGCTATTGTTTTTTCGTTTATCCCCACCCTAAAAAAGTCTTCCATTTCATCACTTGCGTCTCATTTTCGAAAATAGTTGCCCTTTGGAAGAACAGTTCCCTGATTGCGTTTTTTTTGCCCAAAATAGTAGCGATGGTTGTTTTGGGGTTTATTTATACAACCTGACCAGTCAGAGACACACACCCCACTTTCATATTTAGCAATGATTTCTTTTTTTTTCTATAATTCTCCCCTTTTTCTGTAGGGTTGGCCTAGAACTTTTTGGGGCCCCATGGGATTTTATTTTGCAGGGGCAATCATAAAAAAGGCTTGTGATAAATGAATGTTCCAGTTGTATTTTTGGAAGCGACCGCGGTGGCTGGCTGGCTTGAAAACATGGCCCCCCAAAGGAAAAGTGAGGCGTGCTCACCCCCCAAAAAAAGGGGGAGCGTTATGGTACGGACGAAATAGCTGGTGGGGTTTTTTAAAGCGCTAGTTGGGGAAAAATTTTTGCATTAAAATGTATCGCAGTCGATTTATCTTTAATCATGCCATCGTGGTTGGGGGTCCACTGAAATTGAAAACCATAATAAATATAAAAAGGGTTTTCCCCTCAACATTCGCGAGGGTTAGGGGATAAAGGCCTCGCGTGTTGAAAAACCGTGAAATGTTTGGTCCCCCAAATTTTTTTAAAGGGGAAAAATATATTACAATACTGCTTCCTTAATTGTTGAACCCATGAATGATCATAATATTTAAAAAAGTCGTAAATTGTACTAAATATAAAAAAAGTTATGCTTTAATAACGTATGTTATTAAAAAATGTAGGTTAAAACGTATGTTGTTAAATAGCACAGACTCCCCCATGCGGTCCCTACTACCCCCCCTCCAACCCCCGAATGGCCCCGCCCGCCCTCCACCATTCAGTGTGGTGAGTGTTTTGTTTGTCTTATTTGCTTTTAAACTACAGAATAATAATGTAAAACCCTTCATGTGATATTGGGAAAGGCTTTAGGAAGGTATTAGACTGTGCATCATGTGTTTATCTTGAAAACCCGCAAAGAATCGAACATTTCTGCTATTTTAATAATAAAATGTAATAATAATAATAATAATTAATTTAAAAATAATAATAATAATAATTTAAAAATAATAAAAAAACGTATAATTGAAGAAAAAAATTGTACAAAAATAGAGGGAGTGGTTGCACAGTCAGTGTGACTTTGTTTTAAAGTGGAGAGAAAAATTGTCTCCTGCTTTCCAAAAAATTTCACAATAATTCAGCGGTTTGAGGCGTGGGATTTAAACATTATGTTTAAATATAATAGCTGTATTATTAATAACATGTATTATTATTAACATGCATGTATTTAATAACATATATGTTATAAATAATAATAGTACATATTATTAATAACATGTATTATTATTAACATGTATGTTATTAAATACCATTGCCTCACTCACTGCCTCTACCACTCCAGTCACACTCAATCTACAAGCACCAAACACAATGAATTATTGTGAAATGTTTGGAAGAGCAGGGAGACTAATGTTCACTCCAGCATAAACAAAGTCACACTGACGATGTGTCAACCACTCCCTCGTATTTTTGTACAATTTCCTTCTTCAATTATATCATATTTATTATTATATTATTATTATTATTATTATTACTATTGTTATTATTAGCTGTAGCAGAAATGTTTAATTCTTTGCAGTGTTCAAGAGTAAACACATGATGTCACCGTCTAATACCTTTCCTAATAGCCATTCCAATATGCAGTCATGAATGGGTTTACATTATTTATACTGTAGTTTAATAGCAAATAATGAACAAACAAAAACTCACCACACTGAGTGGTGGGAGAGCTGGCTGCCAGTTGCCGGGGTCGGAGGGAGGGTAGTAGGGACTCGCAGGTGGCGGGAAACTTAAATATGATTTGGCGGCTGGGAATTTGGCGGCTGGGAATTCGCGAATGTGTGAAGCCCGTGAAAGTTGAAAACATGAATGTTGAGGGAGACCTGTAATAGATGGCTTCAAAAGGCCGTCACTAGATGGCAGTGTTTACCACAACAAAGAGGGAGTGGTTGTGGCTGCCTCCACCTGTTACATGGCATATTTTATTCATTCTAGAGTATATATCAGGTTTCTATGTGATTTATACTGTTTATTATTTCATATTAGACGAACCGTGATAGATAAATAAGCCGTAGAGTTGATGATAGCGAAATATTCAAGGAGTATGTTGTCCTGTCTCCAGGCAAACTCTCGTTGGCCTCCGACACCGCCCATACCACTACAGCATTTACAACCCAAGCATCACACCAATATAAATGTGTTCGTACCACTATACTTTCATACATTCCCTTCTTTGCCTCCATAGATAATGTTTTTCATCTCCACATATACCTCAATGCACCACTCACGTTTTTTCCTTCATCAATTCTATGGTTAATCTCATCCTTCGTACATCCATCCGTTGACACGTCAACTCCCAAATATCTGAAAACATACACTTCTTCCATACTCCTCCTCTCCAATTTGATATCCAATTTTTCTTTATCTAAATCATTTGATACCCTCATCACCTTACTCTTATCTATGTTCACTTTCAACTTTCTACCTTTACACACTCTCCCAAACTAGTCCACTAACCTTTGCAACTTTTCTTTAGAATCTCCCATAAGCACAGTATCATCAGCAAAAAGTAACTGTCAAATCCCATTTTGTATTTGATTCCCCATAATTTAATCCCACCCCTCTCCTGAACACCCTAGCATTTACTTCTTTTACACCCCATCTCTTCTTTTCAACACACTGGCCATATCCCACCGAGGCGGGGGTGGCCCAAAAGGAAAAACGAAAGTTTCTCCTTTTACATTTAGTAATATATACAGGAGAAGGGGTTACTAGCCTCTTGCTCCTGGCATTTTAGTCGCCTCTTACAACACACATGGCTTATGGAGGAAGAATTCTTGTTCCACTTCCCCATGGAGGTAAGAGGAAATAAACAAAAACAAGAACTAGTAAGAAAAAAGAAACCCCAGAGGGGTGTGTATATATGTGCTTGTACATGTATGTGTAGTGTGACACCCCATCTATAAATATATTAAACAACATTAGTGACATTACACATCATTGTCTAAGACCCATCTTTACCAGGAAGTAATCTCCCTCTTTTCTACACACCCTAACATGAGTCTCACTATCCTCATAAAAACTTTTTACAGCATTTAGTAACTTACCACCTATTCCGTATATTTGCAACATCTGCCACATTGCCCCCTATTCTCTCTAAATCCATAAATGCAATGAAAACTTCCCTACCTTTATCTAAATACTGTTCACATATATGCTTCAATGTAAACACTTGATCTACACATTCCCTACCCACTCTAAAACCTCCTTGCTCATCCGCAATCATACATTCTGTCTTGCCTCTAATTCTTTCAATAATAACCCTACCATACACTTTTCCGAGTATACTCAGTAAATTTATTACTCTATAATGTTTACAATCTCTTTTGTCCCCCTTCCCTTTACAAAAAGGAATTATACATGCACTCTGCCAATCCCTAGGTATTTTCCCCTATTTCATACATTCTTTTTTTCAGCAAGTCGGCCGTCTACCACCAAGGCAGAGTGACCCAAAAAAAAAGAAAATCCCCAAAAAGAAAATACTTTCATCATTCAACACTTTCACCACACTCACACATAATCACTGTTTTTGAAGAGGAGCTCAGAATACAACAGTCTAGAAGCATATACATATCAAGATACACAACATATCCCTCCAAACTGCCAATATCCCAAACCCCCTCCTTTAACCCTTTGAGGGTTTCGGCCGTACTAGTACGGCTTATACGACCCAGGGTTTTTGACGTACTAGTACGCCTTAATTCTAGCGCCCTCAAATCTAGTGGGAGAAAGCTGGTAGGCCTACATAAGAAAGAATGGGTCTATGTGGTCAGTGTGAACAGTATAAAAAAAATCCTGCAGCACACAGTGCATAATGAGAAAAAAAAAACTTTGACCGTTTTTTTTAACCCTTTCAGGGTCCAAGGCCAAAATCTGAAGTGGTGCTCCAGTGTCCAAGAAATTTTGAAAAAAAAAAAAAAATTATTTTTTCTTACAGAATTAAAGAGCATATTTTTGTGAAGGTAATAAGGCAAAAAAAAAAAAAATCTGTCTACTTCGAGATACAGTCCCAAGAAGTTTGTCAAAAAATGATGTGGGGGCGGAAAAACATCACGATTCCACATACGCGTTTACATTATTTTGTGGTTTTATTTTGTTTTTTCTTTTTTTTTCCAATTTTTTTTCTTTCCCCTAAAAATTTTGGGGCCCCTGAGAGGGACAATCTTTTATTAAATGTATATATAAAAAACTCATGTATTGAACAATAACCCGCATAATTTTTATCATATTATTTTTTTCCAAATGTTGTTTTTTAAAATAACATGCAAAAATCTTTTTAAAACTAATTTTTAATTATTTACATTTTCAATCACGGGGGACGGGTTTTAGAACTGCTGGAGTTGTGGAATCCTTGAAACAAGGCACCTGCACAGGGCACCTTACATTCCTCACACTAAACCGAGTGTTTTTGCCTTTGTTCCCGTCGTTTTTTTTGTGCACAGACAATGCACTTTTAGCAAATTTCTTTGAGTTGAAGGAAGCTGTATTATGAAATGATCCCTTTCCCCTAAAACGCTTGGGTATTCCTGAGGAATTCGGGACCATGTTGTTGCAGGTGTTGTTATGGTACTTCATTTTGAGTTGTCTGCAAAGACAAAAAAAATTCACCTACGGTGGTCTGTTTCCCAGCTTTATTTGGTAATTTTATATGCTTGAGCATTAAAATGTCATGAGATGGAAAAAAAATTTTATGTCCCTTGTAACCTTACGAAAACAGTCAACAAAACCAACGCATTTTTTGTGTATAATCAATCATGACATGGTTTTCGAATATTTTCATTAGTCACTCGATCAACTTTGCCACTGTCTTGCTTTTCTTACGGTGAAGGTTGTCAACAATGTGACATCTGTTTGTATGCCCCGTAATGCCATGATGTCTTTGGCGTAAACACCTGCCTCATCACCACGGAACCTGTGTTGGCCTGGGATTTTTTATGATTAAAAACGCACTGTGCCAACACTCTGTCTTTTTTCACTGCATGAAATCCTGAGTAAGGGTTTTGTGTACCAGTTTCGGTTAAATGTATCCCCCTTCCCAAAGTAAGGTGCCTATGTTTCTCATCGTCACCTGGATACCCAATAACTTTTGGTATCTTTCAATGTTTTACTACCCGTGATCAACAATACCCAACCCCGGCCACGTCACAATCACAGAGTACAAACATTTTTATCCCAAAGGGTTTTCCCTCTTGCTCGGTATTCTGCTTGAATGACAGTTCCTTTGAAAAAAATAAAGACTTGTCAATTACAAGTTCTTGAAGGATAAAAAGTATACCCTGAACTTTTGTTTGAGATACATGAAAACATTTTAATTTGTAAAACCCTGTCCTTTGTAGGCTGTTTTGTCAGAGAAGGCACATACGAAAGGAAAGAAAAAACCTGTTCACTGGTATGTTTTCACTGAAGACGGGGTGGAAATTAGCGATTTTTGGGACCAGTACTTTTTTTATGTTTTTTAGACGGAGGCATAAGATTATTTTTGCAAAAAGCAAATACATTTCTGCAACAGTCGTCTCTTTCCCCCTGTGTAGTCTTGACTGTGGTGAAAAGATGTATTTGCATGGTTTACTCAAATACTTTTATTTCCCTGACAATATTTCCATCAAGGTGGTAAAAGAAAATTAAAAAGAATTCCAGTTCATTGGCGTGGTTCCAAGGGGACAAGGGGGTTAAAAAATTTCCCACTTTGAGAATCATCAAAGTGGTGAGGTTGGGAACAAAATTGGGATTTTGCGCCTTTCCCACATACGGTTTGCTGGTGGATATGGACATATGGTGGTTGTGTGGGTGGTTGGGGTTGTGGGGGGTGGGGGGTGGCGTCGCTTTGCCCTGAACTGACGAGTCAGCTGGGCCCCAGCGGGCCTGGCGAGTCCCCCTGGCGGTCCCCTACCATCACCAAAAAAACCCCCACCCACTGATGCCTGTGGTTACCCCTCCCGTGACCCCACATCATCCTCACTTCATACAAAAGGGTTTTGGGCCATGGGATGTACTCGGGATGTACTCCGCCCCCTGGGAAAAGATAGGGTACCTACCGGCTCATACGGTGGCGAACACCCCAAGCTTCACGGGTGAATATGTTTCTCAATCACTACTCGATTTGATTGTCGAGCGCAAAAAAATCACAGTCCCTCACTATCACATCATATCATTATGAAGTCAGAGGCCTGGCCGCGAAATTTTTGTTTTCTCTTGCGATGGGGAACAACCGACCGTGGTCACGGTGCCCACACCCGGGTAGAAGGTGAGGTCGTCAGGGTTTTTGCACTATTATCGATATCCTGGTCATTCTTTTCGGTCACTAACTGATCAAAGCCGTAGAATTGTCTTCATTTCCCCTTCCATCAGTTCAGAACTATCAGATAGGAGAGGAGGGGTCCAATTTTTCCCGGGGGGAGAGCTGACTTGCGACGAGGCGGTGAACAAGGGTAATGAGCCGGCGTTCTCACAATGCTATGCGGGGCCCAGATTTTTTGTTTTGGGGCACACCCACCCGCAGACCCGTTTTCTCAATGTGGCCCATGGAGCATTTTTGCGCTAAATTTGACGGCCCTAGAAATTTTGGGGTAGTCTACGGTTTGGAACTCAAGTAAAGCCGTTGTTACGGGGTGGGCCTGAAAGGGTTAAATAAAAAAAGACTTTGCACTGTATTTTGTTTATGGTATTTTTTGTTGTTTCTGTTTCTTGGGGCATTTTTTAGAAAGGAAGACATATTACAGAAATTGGATGATTTTGACGGTTTTACAAAGAAAAATACCTTGAAATTTGGGTCAAAGTAGAAAAAAGTTCGTTTTTACCAAAGTTAAAAAATAAAAAAAAATGCCAAGCGCCAAACAATCAACTGGGGAGTCTAATATTCTTTCCCCGTGTGTGATTTTTTATCATTTACACTAATGCAGTAGTCTGATAACAGTAAATTTCTTTTTTGTGGAAAAAAAATTCAAAGTGGAAAGCAAAAGAATGTAAAAGGGGCCTTGAGACCTGACTAATGAAAAGAGGAAAAGACATTTTTTGTGCCAGGAATGCCTTTTTTTTTTATTCTGGACCCTATTTGGAAATTGGCATCTTTTGAAATTTGCATGAAATTGGCAAAATTGCTAAAATTCTGACCACAGTAGTGGTGTTGCCTGGGAAAAGGGTGGTTTTGCACTCAATCGTAGAAAAAAATAGAGTTCTAGCGAAAAATTTTTATGCTTTTTTTCAACTAGACGTGGGTTGGCCGAAAAAAGGGCTCAAAGTGGGCAAAATCATGATGCGTAAAAATCGCCGAGACCGCTAAATTCGAAAGAGCTTAATTTTAAGTTTTCCATCAAATTTTTTACTTTGGTGTCATTATGATCAGGAAAAGATTTATCTTTCATAAAAAATAAATTATTATTTTTTTTTTAAATTTTGGCGACCCCGAGAACGAGTCTCAGGGGGGTGTCGACCCTAAAGGGGTTTAAAATGCGGCTTTGTACTTCCCCTTTCCGGACTCAAATTGACTATTAAAAAAAAACGGTTTCCCCAAATCCCTTCACTAATATTACCCCGCTCACACTCCAACAGTTGTCAGGTCCCCAAAAACCTTTATCTCCACTCACTCCTATCTAACATGCTCAGGGGATGGGTTTTTGGAAAAATCCAAGCCCCCCACCCACAAAACTTCCTTTTTCCCCCTCCCCCCCAACCTTTTTTGAGGGCAACCCCCACCCCCCTTTCCCTTCCCTACGATTTATTGTCCCCCTGTATTCTACTTTTTATTCATTATCTCTAAATGACCAACCCCCTCAAAAAACCCCTCTTCGCCCCCCCCATAAAACTTTTTTAAATCCACACCTTCTCCCTTTTTTTCCCCTCAAATCCTGATTTTACACCACACATTTCCAGACAGGCATCTCCACGCCTCTTCGCTGCGCATTTCAACCAAGATCCCAAAACCCTGTAGAGTGTTCATACCACTATACTTCATAATTCCCTTCTTTTGATACCCTCATCACCTTTTCTCTTTTCTTGTTCACTTTAACTTTCTACCTTTACCACTCCCCAGTAACCCCTTGCCAAATTAAACAAAAAGCAAAGTAACTGTGTCAATTTTTTTTGTATTTTATTCCCCATAATTTATTTTCCCCCCCCCCCCCGAACACCCCAGCATTTTTTTCTTTTTCAAAACCCCTCTATAAATATATAAACAACCATGGTGACATTACACATCCCTGTCTAAGACCTACTTTTTTCGGGAAGTAGTTCCCTTCTTTACCACCCTAAACCTGAGCCTCCTGTCCTCATAAAAAATCTTTACAGATTTAGTAACTTTTTACCTATTCCTATAAATGTACTTGCAACTCTGCCAATTTCCCCACTTCCACTCTATCATAGCCTTTTCTAAATCCATAAAAAGCAATAAAACTTCCCTACCTTTACTAAATACTGTTCACTATATGCTTCAATGTAAGCACCTGCTTACACATCCCTACCGCTCTAAAACCTATTGCTCATCCGCAATCCTATTTCTGTCTTGCCTCTAATTCTTTCAACAATAACCTACCCTACACTTTTTTCCCGTAAATTTAGTAAAAAAATTCCTCTATAATTTTGACAATTTCTTTTGTCCCCCCCCCCCCCCCCCTTTTTTTTTTTTTTAAAACACTGGCCGATTCCACCCAAGGGAGGTGGCCCAAAAAAGAAAAAAATTTCCCATATTCACTCCATCACTGTCTTGCCAGAAGGGGCTTTACATACAGTTTTTTAAATGCACATTAAACCCCCCTTCAGAGTGCAGGCACTGTTTTCTTCCCATCTCCCGGACCAAAGTCCGGCCTACCGGTTTCCCTGAACGCTTCTTAAAAGTTATTTGCACACTCCAAAAAGCCGTCAAATATTAAAAACCTTTGTCTCCCTTCACCTATCAAACACGCTACGATGCCGTGGAAGTCCCGCCCCTCGCACACAAAACCCCCTTTCCCCCTCCCCCCAACCTTTCCTAGGCCGCCCCTACCCCGTTCCCTTTCCCTAAGATGTACACTCTTGAAGTCTTTTGTTTCGCTGCATTCTTCTACTGTCCGAACACCTCAACAACCCCCCTTAGCCCCCTGGACAACAGTTTTTTGGGAATCCCCCACCCCCTCCCAATTCCAAACTACGAATTTTCTGCATTTTATTCACACCACACATTGCCCCCAGACATGACTCTCCACTGCCTCCAGCCTTCTCCCCGCCCCGCAACATTCATCACCCCTGCTTCACCCCATACGGGCGTTGGTAAAACTTATTATACATTCCCCCCTTGTTCCCAAGGGTAAAATTCTTTGTCTCCACAGCACCCCTCACCCTTTTCCCCTATCAATTTTTTTTTATTACCTCATCTTTATAACCCTCCGTGGGCCCTCCACCCCAAATACGTATTTTCACTCCCCCATCCTCTCCCCCCAATTTGATATCCAAACTTTCATCACCTAATCTTTTTGTTTCCTCATAACCCTTTTCCCTTTTCCGTATTCACTTTTAATTTTTTCTTTTATATACCCTACAAATTCATCCACCAACCTCTGAAAATTCTCTTCAGAATCACCCAAGAGCACAGTGTCATCAAAAAGAGCAAACTGGAAACCCCATTTAGTGTGATTTTTTTATTTTTAACTCCACCCTTTTTTGCCAAGACCCTCGCTTTACTTCTTTTAAAAAAACCCCATCTATAAATATATTGAAAACCACGGTGACATCACACATCCTTGTCTAAGGCCTACTTTTACTGGGAAATCATCTCCTTCTTTCCTACAGCTCTAACTTGAGCCTCATACCTCAAAAAACTTTACTGCTTTCAGAAACCCTCCTCCTATCCCATCATCTGCAACATCTGCCACTTTCCCCCCCTATCCCCCTGCATACGCCTTTTCCAAACCCATAAATGCCACAAAAACCCTCTTTCCTTATCAAAATACTTTTCCTTATATGTTTCACTGAAAAACCTGGCCCACACCCCCCCTCCTTTCCAAAACCTCCTTGTTCTCGCTATTATTCTCGTTTATCTTAATTTTAAATAATAACTCTACCATACACTTTACCAGGTATATCAAAACTTATCCCCCTAAAAAATTTTTTTCCACTTTTTTTGTCCCTTTGCCTTTATAAAAAGGGAAACTATGATGCCTCTCCCCAATCCCTAGGTCCTTACCCTCTTCCATACATTATTAAATAATAGCACCAACACTCCAAAACTTTTTCCCCACCTGTTTTAAACTTTCTTTTCTTTACCCATCTCCCAGCTGCCCCCTTCCCTTTATATAAAGGGACTTAAAAAGCTCCCACCAGTCCCTAGGAAACCTCCCCCTTTCATAAATTTTTAAACAAAAAACAACCCTCCAACACTATTCCCCCTCCCCTGCTTTTAAAATTTCGTCATGATCCCATAGTTCCAGCTGCTTTTCCCATTTCATTCTATGTAAGCCTCACGCACCTCCCCCACACTACTCCTTTTATACCTTTGAAAATTTTCGAGAGTAACTATCTTTTAGCCCGGCCATGGGCCAGGGTGTCTGATGCTTGCCTGGTCACCGCTGTTGTGCTGGGGGCCCGCTGCCCAGATAAACCATCACAGCCCGGTTTATTTTGGGACCTTGTGAAAAAAACTTTTCCCCGTTTCCTTGAAAGGGTTTAAAACTTGTTCCCCCGTGTTTCTAAAATCTTGGTTAAATGTTGAAAAGTTGGGACCCCGGGTGTTGATACAGTGTTCCCCTTTTTGTCCCCCCCGCACCCCTGTCCCAATGGGGTTTTTTTACACTTTCCTTCCAATTTTCCCCCATAGTTTTTAGGCAGTGTGTAGATTTGGGGGCCAAGCCCTCGAGTACTTCGGGAAATTTTTTAAACATGTACCTCCTCTCCCTGCTCCAATGAGTTCTGTTTAAAAACTTTTAGGCATTCCCAGTAGTTTTGGTGCTTTACTGGTCAATGTGAGCCTAAACGTCTCTGTATTTGTTCCAGCCCGATATTTTCCCGGCCCCGAAAGGGGCCGTCGCATGAGAAAAATTCAAGTGAGGGGGCACTAGCGATTTGAAGAGTGTCACCATCAGCTTATTTTCCCTTTTTTTGAAAATTCTCAAAACCCACCCAGTCATTTTCCCGGCTGTCGTGATCTTTGTTTGTTATGGTCTTTAAAAAAAGGTCGGTGACATAATTTTCCTAGGGTTTTTTACTGTTCCTTGTTCTATTTTGGGGACCCCCCTTTTGGGTTTTTTATATAGTGCTCCTCTTTGGGTTTTATTTTTTCCATACCCAAAAATGGGAATTTTCGCCATTTTAAGGGCATGTTGTTTTCCATGCCCATGGAAAACTCTTTTATGTTTCCTGACTTTTCAGTTTCCCCTACCTACTGACTGTCATCTTATTTTACGTCATTTGCAAATGATGATACAAAAGTGTGCCGGGTGTTTTTGCTATGTCTGCTATGAGGATAAGGGAAAAACAGAGGTGCCAGGACAGTGCCTGGGGGGCTGAGCTTTTGACCCCGCTGATGTGGGGGTCTTGCCCTGTTCCTAACTTTTTGGTTTGTGTGGTTTTGGAAACCGAAAAAACCATCTGCCCACCTTCCCCGTATGCCCTGGGCCCTTTTTTTGTGCGCTAAACCCCCCATGATCGCATTTGTCAAACGCCTTTTTCAAAACTGTGTAAAAACACCTCTGCATTTTGGTCGCTTCC
>NC_069413.1:10950913-11077932 GCF_026875155.1 Cherax quadricarinatus | reverse complement strand
CGCCCCGCTTTGCCCTTGAATGACGAGTCAGCATGGGTCCCAGCGTGGGCTGGCGAGTCAGATGGCGGTGCACTACCATCACCACTAACCACATCCACTGATGCCTGTGGTCTATCCATGCCAAGTGTAGCCACATCATCCTCACTATCACTACCTAAAACTGGTGTTGGGCCATGGGATGTACTCCGGGATGTACTCCGTCCCCTGGGCACAGCATAGGGTACACTACCCGAGCTCATACGGTGGCGAACATACCAACGCTTCACTGGTGAATATGATTCCTCACTATCACTACTCGATTGATTGTCGAGCGCAATAAAATCACAGTCCACGTCACTATCACTATCATCATCATTACTGAAGTCAGAGGCCTGGCCACGCGAAAATATTAGTTTTCTCTTGCGATGAGGAACAACCGACCGTGAGTCACGAGTGCCCACACCAGAGGTAGAAGGTTGAGGATCGTCAGGGTTTTCTGCACTATTATCGATATCCTGGTCATTCTTTTCGGTCACTAACTGATCAAAGCCGTAGAATTCGTCTTCATTTCCACTTCCATCAGTGTCAGAACTATCAGATAGGAAGAGGAGAGTCCCAATTTTCCAGGGAGTGAGAGCTGACTTGCGACGAGGCATGGTGAACAAGGGTAACTGAGCCGGCGTTCTCACAATGCTATGCGGGCGCCTAGATTTTTTGTTTATGGCGCACACCCACCACGCAGACCCGTTCTCTCACATGTAGGCCTATGAGCATTTTTGCGCTAAATTTGACGGCGCTAGAATTTTGGCGTAGATCTACGGTTTGGACACTCAACGTAAAGCCGTTGATCTACGGGATGGACCCTGAAAGGGTTAAATAAAACACCGACTTTGCACTGTATTTTCGTATGGTATTTATTGTTGTATTCTAGCTTTCTTGGTCTCATTTTATAGAATGGAAGACATATTACAGAAATTGAGATGATTTTGACTGGTTTTACAATGAAAAGTACCTTGAAATTGAGCTCAAAGTAGCAGAAATGTTCGATTTTTACCAAAGTTAAAAAATAAACAAATCATGCCAAGCGTCCAATACACATCAACTGGTGAGTCTAATATTCTTTCACACGTGTGCTGATATTATTTATACCATTTCTACACTAATGCAGTAGTCTGCATAACAGTAAATCTTCTATTTTTTGTGAGAATAAAAATTCAAAGTGGAAAGCAAAAGAATGTAAAAGGGTCCTTGAGACCTGACTAATGAACAGAGGAAATGACATTTTAGTGCCAGGAATGCCTTTCTTGTTTATTCTGGACCCTATTCGGAAATTGGCATCTTTTGAAATTTGCATGAAATTGGCAAAATTGCTAAATTCTGACCACAGTAGTGGATAGTTGACACTGGTAAATGGGTGGTTTCTTGCACTCAATCGATAGAAAAAATAGAGTTCTAGCGAAATATTCATGCTTTTTGTCAACTAGTACAGTGGAATTGGCCGAAAATGGGGCTCAAAGTGGGCAAAATCACTGATGCGTAAACATCGCCGAGACCGCTAACTTCGAAAGAGCATAATTCCATAAGTTTTCCATCAAATTTCATACTTTTGGTGTCATTATGATCAGGAAAAGATTCTCTATCTTTTCATAAGAATAAATTATTATTTTTTTTTTAAATTTGGCCGACCCTGAGAACGAGTCTCAGAGGGGGCCTGTCGACCCTCAAAGGGTTAAAGTGCAGGCTTTGTACTTCCCATTTCCAGGACTCAAGTTCGACTATATAAAAATAACCGGTTTCCCTAAATCCCTTCACTAAATATTACCCTGCTCACACTCCAACAGCTTGTCAGGTCCCAAATACCATTTATCTCCACTCACTCCTATCTAACATGCTCAGGCATGTTTCCTGGAAGTCCAAGCCCCTCACCCACAAAACTTCCTTTACCCCCTCCCTCCAACCTTTTCGAGGACAACCCCTACCCCACCTTCCTTCCCCTACAGATTTATATGCTCCCCATGTCATTCTACTTTGATTCATTATCTCTAAATGACCAAACCACCTCAACAACCCCTCTTCAGCCCTCTCACTAATACTTTTATTAACTCCACACCTTCTCCTAATTTCCACACTCCAAATTCTCTGCATATTTACACCACACATTATCCTTAGACAGGACATCTCCACCGCCTCTTCGCTGCAGCATTTACAACCCAAGCATCACACCCATGTAAGAGTGTTCATACCACTATACTCTCATACATTCCCTTCTTTTGATACCCTCATCACCTTGCTCTTTTCTATGTTCACTTTCAACTTTCTACCTTTACACACTCTCCCAGCTAACCTTTGCACAGTATCAACAGCAAAAAGTAACTGTGTCAATTCTCATTTTGTATTTGATTCCCCATAATTTATTCCCCCCCTCTCCCGAACACCCCAGCATTTACTTCTTTTACAACCCCATCTATAAATATATAAACAACCATGGTGACATTACACATCCCTGTCTAAGACCTACTTTTACCGGGAAGTAGTCTCCCTCTCTTCTACACACCCTAACCTGAGCCTCACTGTCCTCATAAAAACTCTTTACAGCATTTAGTAACTTTCTACCTATTCCATATACATGTACTTGCAACATCTGCCACATTGCCCCACTATCCACTCTATCATATGCCTTTTCTAAATCCATAAATGCAATAAAAACTTCCCTACCTTTATCTAAATACTGTTCACATATATGCTTCAATGTAAGCACCTGCTCTACACATCCCCTACCCGCTCTAAAACCTCATTGCTCATCCGCAATCCTATATTCTGTCTTGCCTCTAATTCTTTCAACAATAACCCTACCGTACACTTTTCCTGGTAAATTTAGTAAACTAATTCCTCTATAATTTTGACAATTTCTTTTGTCCCCCCCCCCTTTTTTTTTATTATTAACACACTGGCCGATTCCCACCAAGGCAGGATGGCCCAAAAAAGAAAAACTTTCACCATCATTCACTCCATCACTGTCTTGCCAGAAGGGTGCTTTACACTACAGTTTTTAAACTGCAACATTAACACCCCTCCTTCAGAGTGCAGGCACTGTACTTCCCATCTCCAGGACTCAAGTCCGGCCTACCGGTTTCCCTGAATCGCTTCATAAATGTTACTTTGCTCACACTCCAACAGCACGTCAAGTATTAAAAACCATTTGTCTCCATTCACTCCTATCAAACACGCTCACGCATGCCTGCTGGAAGTCCAAGCCCCTCGCACACAAAACCTCCTTTACCCCCTCCCTCCAACCTTTCCTAGGCCGACCCCTACCCCGCCTTCCTTCCACTACAGACTGATACACTCTTGAAGTCATTCTGTTTCGCTGCATTCTCTCTACATGTCCGAACCACCTCAACAACCCCTCTTCAGCCCTCTGGACAACAGTTTTGGCAATCCCGCACCTCCTCCTAACTTCCAAACTACGAATTTTCTGCATTATATTCACACCACACATTGCCCTCAGACATGACATCTCCACTGCCTCCAGCCTTCTCCTCGCTGCAACATTCATCACCCATGCTTCACACCCATACAGGAGCGTTGGTAAAACTATACTCTCATACATTCCCCTCTCTGCTTCCAAGGATAAAGTTCTTTGTCTCCACAGACACCGCTCACCCTTTTCCCCTCATCAATTCTATGATTCACCTCATCTTTCATAGACCCATCCGCTGGCACGTCCACTCCCAAATATCTGAATATATTCACCTCCTCCATACTCTCTCCCTCCAATTTGATATCCAATCTTTCATCACCTAATCTTTTTGTTATCCTCATAACCTTACTCTTTCCTGTATTCACTTTCAATTTTCTTCTTTTATATACCCTACCAAATTCATCCACCAACCTCTGCAACTTCTCTTCAGAATCACCCAAGAGCACAGTGTCATCAGCAAAGAGCAACTGTGACAACTCCCACTTTATGTGTGATTCTTTATCTTTTAACTCCACACCTTTTGCCAAGACCCTCGCATTTACTTCTCTTACAACCCCATCTATAAATATATTGAACAACCACGGTGACATCACACATCCTTGTCTAAGGCCTACTTTTACTGGGAAATCATCTCCTTCTTTCCTACATGCTCTAACTTGAGCCTCACTATCCTCATAAAAACTCTTCACTGCTTTCAGTAACCTACCTCCTATACCATACATCTGCAACATCTGCCACATTGCCCCCCTATCCACCCTGTCATACGCCTTTTCCAAATCCATAAATGCCACAAAAACCTCTTTAGCCTTATCTAAATACTGTTCACTTATATGTTTCACTGTAAACACCTGGTCCACACACCCCCTACCTTTCCTAAAGCCTCCTTGTTCATCTGCTATCCTATTCTCTGTCTTACTCTTAATTCTTTCAATAATAACTCTACCATACACTTTACCAGGTATACTCAACAGACTTATCCCCCTATAATTTTTCCACTCTCTTTTGTCCCCTTTGCCTTTATACAAAGGAACTATGCATGCTCTCTGCCAATCCCTAGGTACCTTACCCTCTTCCATACATTTATTAAATAATAGCACCAACCACTCCAAAACTATATTCCCACCTGCTTTTAACATTTCTATCTTTATCCCATCAATCCCAGCTGTCCCCCTTCCCTTTATATAAAGGGACTATACATGCTCTCCACCAGTCCCTAGGAACCTTCCCCTCTTTCATAAATTTATTAAACAAAAATAACAACCACTCCAACACTATATCCCCCCTCCCCTGCTTTTAACATTTCTGTCATGATCCCATCAGTTCCAGCTGCTTTACCCACTTTCATTCTATGTAATGCCTCACGCACCTCCCCCACACTCACATCCTTTGATACCTTTGAAGAATTTCGAGAGTATATCTACTCTTTGAGCCCGGCCATGGGCCAGGCTCGTCTGATGCTTGCCTGGTCAACCAGGCTGTTGCTGCTGGAGGCCTGCTGCCCCAGATATCCATCACAGCCTGGTTGATTTGGCACCTTGTGAAAATACTTGTCCAGTTTCCTCTTGAAGGCTTCAACACTTGTTCCAGCAGTGTTTCTAATATCTTCTGGTAAGATGTTGAAAAGTCTGGGACCCCGGATGTTGATACAGTGTTCCCTTATTGTCCCCACCGCACCCCTGCTCCTCACTGGGTTTATTTTACACTTCCTCCCATATCTCTCACTCCAGTATGTTGTTATGGCAGTGTGTAGATTTGGGACCAAGCCCTCGAGTACCTTCCAGGTATATATTATCATGTACCTCTCTCTCCTCTGCTCCAATGAGTACATGTTAAAGACTTGTAGGCATTCCCAGTAGTTTAGGTGCTTTACTGGCTCAATGTGAGCCGTAAACGATCTCTGTATTTGTTCCAGCTCCGATATTTCTCCTGGCCTGAACGGGGCCGTCAGCACTGAGCAATATTCTAAGTGAGGGAGCACTAGCGATTTGAAGAGTGTCACCATCAGCATTATTTCCCTTGTTTTGAAAGTTCTCAATACCCACCCAGTCATTTTCCTGGCTGTCGTGATCTTTGTCTTGTTATGGTCTTTAAAAGAAAGGTCGGCTGACATAATTATTCCTAGGTCTTTTACGTGTTCCTTACGTTCTATTTGGTGACCCTCTTGGGTTTTGTATATAGTGCTCCTCTTGAGTTCTTCATTCTTTCCATACCTAAACAGCTGGAACTTATCGCCATTGAACGTCATGTTGTTTTCCACTGCCCACTGGAAAACTCTGTTTATGTCTTCCTGTACTTTTTCAGTGTCCTCTACCGTACTGACTGTCATGCTTATTTTAGCGTCATTTGCAAATGATGATACAAAAGTGTGCCGGGTGTTTTTGTCTATGTCTGCTATGAGGATAAGGAACAACAGAGGTGCCAGGACAGTGCCTTGGGGCACTGAGCTTTTGACCTCGCTGATGCTGGATCTTGCCCTGTTCACTACTACTTTTTGTGTTCTGTGTGTTAGGAAACCGAAAATCCATCTGCCTACCTTCCCCGTAATGCCCATGGCCTTCATTTTGTGCGCTATCACTCCATGATCGCATTTGTCAAACGCCTTTGCAAAATCTGTGTAAATCACATCTGCATTTTGGTCGTCTTCCAGTGCCTCCGTGATTCTGTCATAATGGTTCAGCAGTTGTGACAGACATGATCGTCCTGCTCTAAAACCATGCTGGTTCGGGTTATGTTGGTTGTGATGCTCCATGAAATTTGTAACCTGCCGTCTCATCACTCTTTCGAAGATTTTTATGATGCGAGAGGTTAGGGCTACTGGTCTGTAATTTTTAGCTAGTGCTCTGCTACCTCCCTTGTGCAAAGGAGCTATGTCTGCACTCTTTAAGGCCTCCGGTATTTCACCTAGATCTAAGCTCTTTCTCCAAAGAATATTGAGGGCTTGTGCTAGTGGTACTCTGCATTTCTTTATAAATAGAGCATTCCATGAATCTGGTCCAGGTGCTGAGTGAGTGGGCATGTTTTCCATTTCTTTTTTGAAATCATGGGATTTGTACTAATGTCAGTTAGTTGGTCTGTGCGGCCTTCTTCTGGAGTGAAAAAATATGTCTGCATTTTCTACCTTGCTGTCATTTAGTGGGTTGCTGAACACCAACTCATACTGTTCTTTTAGGATTTCACTCATTTCCTGTTCGTCGTCAGTATACGAGTCTCCTCTCAGTAGTGGTCCAATTCTACAGGTAGTTCTTAGCTTGGATTTTGCGTAGGAATAGAAATATTTTGGGTTTCTCGCAATGTCCTGAATGGCCTTTTGTTCCCTTTGTACTTCTGTCAGGTATGACATCCTAAGTTTTTGCTCTAATTCAGTGATCTCTCTGCTAAGTCTATCTTTCCTCTGTTGTAGCATATTTGTGTTTTTAAGCAGTTCAGTAACCCATTTTCTTCTTCTGTACCATCTCCTACGCTCTCTCTCTATATCTGATCTTCCTCTGGGTTTCCTCAATGGTACATGTTTCATACATATTTTGTATGCTTTTGTATTCAGCTTCTCTAGGCACTCGTGGGGATTTAGGTCGCTCATGTCTGATTCCCAGGGTATGTCTGATAGCTCTTGGTTTATTTTCTCCTATTTAATTCTATGGTTGTTAACCCCTTGACTGTCGCAACCCCCAATCCTGAGATGTCTCCTGGTGTCGCAAAATTTAAAAAAAAATATTATTTTTTCTTATGAAATGATAATCTTTTCCCAATTGTAATGACACCAAAAAAAACGAAATTTGATGGAAAACTGGCAGAATTATGCTTTCGCGAAGTTAGCGACCTTGGCGATATTTACAAATTGGCGATTTCGCCCACTTTGAGCCCTATTTTCGCCTAAATCCATTGTTCCAGTCGAGTAAACTCAAAGCTATTTCTTTAGAACTCCGTTTTATCTATCGATTGAGTACAAGAAACTGCCCATTTACCGATTTCAACTACCCAATAACGTGGTCAGAAATTTGCAATTTGGCCAATTTCATGAAAATTAAAAAATATGACAATTTTAAAATAAGGACCAGAATGAACAATGCAGACATTCCTGGCTATAAAATAGCATTTTCTTTGTTCATCAGCCATGTCTCCAGGCCCCTCTGATATTACTCTTGCTTTCTATTTTGAATTTTTATTCAACAAAAAATAGAAGACTTACTATTATGCAGACTACTGCAATACTGTAATAATTGTACAAATAACATCAACCCATTCATGATTGCATATTCGAATGGCTAGTTGGACATTTATTGGATAATGATGTCATTTGTTTAGTTTTGAACATCGGCAAAAATCAAACATTTCCCTACTTTGAGCTCCATTTCCAGGTTCTTTTTATAGTAAAATCAATCAAAATCATCTCTTTTTCCATAATATGCTTTCCATTCTATCAAATGAGACCAAGAAAACGAGAATACAACCATAAATGCTATACAAAAATAGACCACAAAGTCGGCATTTTAATTAAAAAAAATGGTCGGAGTTTTTTTTTTCTCATTATGCACTGCATGCTCCAGGATTTTTTTTATGTGGTGCACACTGACCACACAGACCCATTCTCTCACATGTGGGCCTACCAGCTTTCTCCTTGATTTGAAGCCGCTAGAATTTATGAGTATATATACGTCAAACACGGTACCTCGTAAGACGTATATATACGGCCGCGACAGTCAAAGGGTTAAAATTAAACTTACTGAACATCCCGTCTCTAACTTTAGTGATGCAGTTTCCTACCCCTGAGTTAATACTAGTTTGAACCTCTGTGATGTTATGATCAGAGTAAATAGTTTTGGAAACTGTCATGTCTCTGATCAGTTCCTCGTTGTTTGTGAATATCAAATCCAGAGTATTTCATTTCTAGTGGGATAAATTACCTTTTGGTTTAAAGAGTACTTTTCACAAAACCTCATTATTTCCCTGGTATGTACCTGTTGAGCCAGGGTGCTTCCCGGAGATATTTCTGGTATAACATTATGTTGTGCCATCTTCCATTTTACATGAGGGAGATTAAAATCTCCAAGGAGTAAAATATTTGGTGTAGGATTTTCTAGCCTATCCAGATAGCTATCTATCTTACTTAACTGATCTGTGAATTCCTCAGCAGTTGCCGATGGTGGTTTGTATACTGTACTAGTATAATTACCAAATTCCTATTTTCAACTTTAATGCCTAGAATTTCTACTACATCATTCGTAGAACTCAGCACTTCTGTGCAGCAGAAAGTATCCTTTACATAGATTCCTACTCCTCCCTGTGACCTATTGATTCTATCACATCTATACATGTTGTAGTTTTCTATCTTTATCTCTCCGTCCAAAACATCCCTTGTATGTGTTTCTGTAAATGCTCCAAACATGGCATTCGCTTCTGTCAGGAGCCCACTGACATAACTAACTTTGTCATTTTTATTTGATTTCAAACCCTGCATATTTGCAAATATGAAGCAGAATTACCAAGTGGGATGTTTTGTCTCGCTTTGTGTTTCATTAGTACCACTGGTGGTGTACTACCTGGTATGTCCCCTGGTTTACACGCCCCTGGTTTCTCCAGTACAGGCTTCCCGTTTGTTTGCTTATTCGGCCTTGACGGGCTGATGCCTGGTTTGGTACGCCTCATTTTACTGCCCACCTGTCCTCTCTGTACCATTACCCCTGTTTCTCTCTTCCTTTCTTTTGATCATTTCTCTTTTTGTCTAAAAAAGAATGTTGTTCAATTTCCCTTTCTCTGCTAACTCTGTAGCGCCACGTTCCTTTTACACGATGGTCTGGGCAGCTCAGGTCATAACATTCTCTGGACTGCATTGAAGCTTTACACATTACTGGATGGAAGTAATTGCTGCACTCATTGTTGAAACGACACTTTCCCTTCCTCAACATGTTCGCACATTTTCTGGTGTGTTTATTCCAACAATCTCTGCCATATAGGCACATACCTTTAGCACAGTAACTGCAAATGTTCTGACTACCTATATTTATTGATTCTGTGTCATTCCTAAGTCCTGCTCTTCTTCATTCCTAAAAGATAGTATACCTCCTTGGCCAGTGCATGAAATTACCGCCTCCCTTTCTTCGTCAACATTTAAAAGTTCCTCAAAATATTCCCGCCATCTACCCAATACCTCCATCTCCCCATCTACTAACTCCCCTACTCTGGTTTTAACTGACAAATCCATTTGTTCCCTAGGCTTTCTTAACCTGTGTATCTCACTCCAAAATTTTTTTTATTTTCATCAAAATTTCTTGACAGTGTCTCTCCCACTCTATCATCTGCTCTCCTTTTGCACTCTCTCACTACTCTCTTCACCTTTCTTTTACTCTCCATATACTCTGCTCTTCTTATAACACTTATGCTTTGTAAAAACCTCTCATAAGCTACCTTTTTTCTCTTTTATCACACCCTTTACTTCATCATTCCACCAATCACTCCTCTTTCCTCCTGCACCCACCCTCCTACAGCCACAAACTTCTACCCCACATTCTAATACTGCATTTTTAAAACTATTCCAATCCTCTTCAACCTCCCCACTACTCATACTTGCACTAGCCCACCTTTCTGCCAATAGTTGTTTATATCTCACCCGAACTTCTTCCTCCCTTAGTTTATACACATTCACCTCTCTCTTACTTGTTGTTGCCATTTTCCTTTTGTCCCATCTATCTCTTACTCTAACTGAAGCTACAACTAAATAATGATTCAATGTATCAGTTGCCCCTCTATAAACATATACATCCTGAAGCCTACCCATCAACCTTTTATCCACCAATATATAATCTAACAAACTACTTTCATTACATGCTATATCATACCTTGTATATTTATTTATCCTCTTTTTTCATAAAATATGTATTACTTATTACCAAACCTCTTTCTACACATAGCTCAATTAAAGGCTCCCCATTTTCATTTACCCCTGGCACCCCAAATTTACCTACTTCTCCCCTCACAATATTTTTACCCACTTTAGCATTTAAATCCCCAACAACAAGTACTCTCACAATTGGTTCAAAACTCCCCACACACTCACTCAACAATTCCCAAAACCTCTCTCTCTCCTCTACACTTCTCTCTTCTCCAGGTGCATATACACTTACTATAACCCACTTTTCACATCCAACCTTTATTTTACTCCACATAATCCTTGAATTAATACATTTACACTCTCTCTTATCCTGCCATAACTTATCTTTCGACATTATTGCTACTCCTTTTTAGCTCTAACTCTATCTGAAACCCCTGACCTAATCCCATTTACTCCTCTCCACTGAAACTCTCCCACCCCCTTCAGCTTTGTTTCACATAAAGCCAGGACATCCAGCTTCTTCTCATTCATACCATCCACAATCATCTCTCTCTTATCATTTGCACAACATCCACGCACATTCAGACATCGCACTCTGACAATTTTCTTCTTCTTTTTAGTAATCTTTACAAGATAAGGGGTTACTAGCCCATTGTTCTTGGCATTTTAGTTGACTTTTACAACACGCATGGCTTACGGAGGTAAGATTCTTATTCCACTTCCCTATGGATATAAAATTAAAAATAATAAGACCAAGAACTATTAAAATAAAATCAAAGAAAACTCAGATGAGTGTGTATAAATAAACATGTACATGTATGTGTAGTGTGACCTAAGTGTAAGTATTATTATTATTATTATAATCAAGGGGGAAGCGCTAAACCCAGAGGATTATACAGCGCCTGGGGGAGGATGTGGAAGGCATTCAGGCTTAATTCGGGGAACTGGAGCACAGATCCAATTCCCTAAATCAAGAGCCCCTCACCAACATCAAGGAACCTTCCTTGAGGGCTAAGTGTAAGTAGAAGTAACATGATGTACCTGTAATCTTGCACATTTATGAGACAAACAAAAGACACCAGCAATCCTACTATCATGTAAAACAATTACAGACTCTTGTTTTACACTCACTTGGCAGGACGGTAGTACCTCCCTGGGTGGTTGCTGTCTATCAACCTACTACCTATACTTTTTTCATATTTCACATTTTTTTTTTTTTCAACATGTCAGTCGTCTCCCAGCGAGGCAGGGTGACCCAAAAACTAAGAAAATCCCCAAAAAGAAAATACTTTCATCATCGTTCAACACTTTCACCTCACTCATACATAATCACTGTCCATAAAGAAATTTCAGTGACCATCTAATAACTTGGCTGGTAGGTCTACTTGTAGGTTTACTAGCCAACTGTTCCCAGCATTTTAGTTGACTTTTACAACACGCATGGCTTATGGAGGAAAGATTCTTATTCCACTTACCCATGGATATGAAAGGAAAAGCAATAAGAACAAGAACTATTAAGATAAAATCAAAGAAAACTCAGGTGTGTATACATAAACATGTACATGTATGTGTAGTGTGACCTAAGTGTAAGTAGAAGCAGCAAAATGTACCTGAAATCTTGCATGTTTATGAGACAGAAAAAAGACACCAGCAATCCTACCATCATGTAAAAGAAATAAAGGCTTCCTTTTTACACTCACTTGGTAGGATGGTAGTACCTCCCTGGGTGGTTGCTGTCTACCAACCTACTTCTTCTTTCAACACACCAGCCATATCCCACCAAGGCAGGGTGGCCTAAAAGGAAAAATGAAAGTTTCCTTTTATATTTAGTAATATATACAGGAGAAGGGGTTACTAGCCCCTTGCTCCCGGCATTTTAGTCGCCTCTTACAACATGCATGGCTTATGGAGGAAGAATTCTGTTCCACTTCCCCATGGAGATATGAGGAAATAAACAAGAACAAGAACTAGAAAGAAAATAGAAGAAAACCCAGAGGAGTGTGTATATATATGCTTGTACATGTATGTGTAGTGTGACCTAAGTGTAAGTAGAAGAAGCAAGACGTACCTGAAATCTTGCATGTTTATGAGACAGACAAAAGACACCAGCAATCCTACCATCATGTAAAACAATTACAGGCTTTCGTTTTACACTCACTTGGCAGGACGGTAGTATCTCCCTGGGCGGCTGCTGTTTACCAACCTACTACTTTTTTAAAAAAAATTACATGAAGTGTAATAAAATCTAAGTGATTAGACATTTTGCTCTAAAACAGTAATGGATTTTGTCAAAATCTTTTAATTAAAAATGATATTTTGCTCAATGAGAGAAGCATTGTTTTCAATAAAGGTTTGCTGTCTCTACTTATCTTTAATTCACACTTTACTAAACTTTTACAACATTAGAGGGCATTAGTCTTACTATTGGTTCAGGCCGATCTGGAGCAATAGTCTGGGTACTATCCCTGGTGATCCGTTGGGCTGTTTGTGCTACAGGAATGGAAGGAATGGTGGTACGTTGGACTGGAGTAGGAGGTATCACTGGACGTAAAGTACTCTCACCAGCAGAGGCAAGACGTGGCAGGGGAATGGCACCTGCTGGTATTGTTTCTCCATCGCTGCTGACTGATGAAGAGGAGCTGTGGCGAGGTAATGCAACAGGTTGCCCAGCAGCCTGATGCTGTAACACACTTTCTAAAGATTTACGAAAGGATCGGGAAGAATCCCCATCCTCTCTTTCCATCTTACCATCCACTATAAAACCTATGGGACCTGGTCCTTCCCCAGTGTCTTTTTTCCGCAAGACAACTTCACTCTCATCACAATTTATATCAGTCTCCTTACAAGTATGAATTTGCTCAAATCCAAGAGGAACTACTTTTGTTTCAGTCTTATACTCTGAATATTGTTGGGCTATTGCTGACCTTTCTAGATGTTCAACAGTAGGAGGGCTAGGTCTGGGAGGTTTAGTAGGGGCTCCAGGAGGTTTGGGAGGTTCTGCAGTTGGTCTCCTGATACTATTGCTATGGTGAAGTCTGGCAGCAGGCGCTGGCACCAAGATCTGTGACATGGTTTCTCGAGGTGGGGTATTACTTCGAGCTTGTTCTGGTGAACCTGAGGCACTGTTTGTGCTCCCTCCTGATATTTGCCCATCTTGGCTGCCTATACCAAAGGATCCATGAGTGCTTGATGGTCTAGCTTGTGGAGGTCTAGGTGCTTGCTTTTTCTTTGTTCTCTGTGGCTGCTTGGGGCTTTCACATGAGTCAGATGTTGTGGGAGCAACAATTAACGAAGCGCTCATGCTATCTATACGGCTAGATAGATCTGAACTGGCATTACGCCGGTGGGTTTGGGGTGCCGGTCGACCATGCTGAGCCGGCAGAGGTAAAGAGCCATTAGGCTCAGTGTGAAGTCTCGAGGGTGAAGGAGGCACTCGTGGTATTACGCCAAAATCTATGTCCTCCTTAAAGAAGTAATCACTATATTCCACAAGATGGTCAACAATGGACCGATAGTCACTGGTAAGGCTCATGTTACGGCCCAGGGTAGACATATCTGGTTGCTCCTCAGAATCCCGCTGATCCCATATCAGGTTAGGAGCCATAACTATAGCAATGTTGCTTGGGGACATTTTATTACAACTAGAATTGGCTGCCAATTTAGCTAGGAACTTCACAAGGTATCTAAGATTGGCCAAATTGGCAGGTGGGAGCTGGTTCACAACAAGCCATAGGGCTTTGAGACGTAGCTGGTGATCAGTCTGCCTCACAGCTTCTAACCACTGATCATGGAGAAAATGTGTTAAAAGGGGTTCTGGTAACTCTCGCAGGTAGCACTTGAGTGTGCCTGCAACGACGTGGACGTCATAGTCACGATCATGTTCATCCACTTGAGCTAGAGCTTCATTCGTAACCAAGTTTGCATCAAAGGCTCCCTTGAGGCGGCGTACCTTGGAAGTGCTACCAGCCACTCGAAATAGACCCTCTTCAAAAAGGCCAATTTCTACCAGACGCCGCACACACACTTGCAAAGGGACAGCTATTTCCTAAAGAGAAAGAGAAAACACATACATTACTTGACTGATATAAAATTACTTAAGACCTATACATGATCAGATGTTTCATGCTATTTATATATTGGTTTAAAATACTGAATTTGCAGAGTATTTTATGTGGTTTAATAGTTTTATTCTCGGTTTCTTGGTCTCACTTGATGGAATGGAAGATATATTACTGAAATAGAGATGGTTTAGATTGGGCTCAGGACAGTAAGTAGCTTGAAATTCAGCTCAAAGTAGCAGAAATATTTGATTTTTGCCAATATTCCAGAGAAAGCAAATAATTTCATTTGTCCAATGCACGTCCAACTAGTCGGTCTAATATGCATTCACAAATGCACTGACTTTATTTATACAATTATAATAATGCATAACAGTAAATCTTCTATTTGTGTGAATAAAAATTCAAAATGGAAAACAAGTGTAATACAAGAGAGGCCCAGAAATGTAACTAATGAACATAGGAAATGTTATTTTAGTGCCAGGAATGCCTGCCGTGTTTAATCGAGACCCTACTTTGAAATGGGCATACACCTACCATCCGACTTACGACCTGCTTGACATACGTCCACTCGACTTACGACCGTGCATCTGGCAGCTGGGCTGGGCCGGCTGATGCACACCACTGTACAATATTTGACAATACTCGAGGCGGCAATGCGTCATGCAGGCAGCATCAGTTTGAGTAACACTGTCCTATCAGCAGCATCATACTGTATTAACTGTACTAACTGGACAGTAAATTTCACCATGGCCCCTAAGATGAAGTCTGTGGCAAGAAAGGCTCTTACTCTCAAACTCTCTATTTGTTTTCACTGTTGCACATAAACCTGTCTGTATCTGCCTGCCTATATATCTGTGTATCTCTGTGTGTGTGTATCTCAGTCTACCTGTGTATCTGTCTTTCTGTTTACCTGTGTCTATGTCTACCTGTGTGTGTCTTTCTGTCTACCTGTGTGTCTGTCTACTTGTGTCTTTATGTCTACCTGTGTGTCTGTGTCTACCTGTATCTGTCTGTCTCTGTCTGCTTGTCTGTCTCAGAGCCACTCATTAAGAGTGTACTTGGTCTTGAACATGCCATATTAATAATGATAATAACACAATAAAAATCACTGAGGCGCATTAAATGTGTATAAAACGTTGATATAGACATTTTGCTTAAACCATCTATGATTTCTTTTTCAAAATTATATAATAAACATGCTACATAACATATAAACATATAAATTAACAAATATGAGATGTTTTTATGGTCGACTTGACAGAGTGAACAGGAATCATCAGTGTCCGGGCTGGTAACAACAACAACGTTTGTTTACATAACTCGCCAACCTTCTGCACACTCATTCGTTTATTCATTTAATCTTGTTTACTCACCTCTCACTCTACATTAAGACTACAGATATTTTAAGGTAAGTAATGAGTGGACACGATTATTATATTATAGTTTAATAATAATAATAATATTTTTAATATTAATACACCTACCATCCGACTTACGACCAAGCTTGGTTCCGACCAACTGGTCGTAAGTCGAAATGGACGTAAGTCGAACCTTTGAAAATTGCCGACATATTGGGTAGGGCATAATGTCAAAACTTTCCTATATAAACTACCTACATAATACATCTACCATCCGACTTACGACCTGCTCGACTTACGACCACTTGACTTACGACCGTGTTTTTTATGCCAAATTTCTGGGAAATAAACAACTATTTGTGTTGTACACAGTGTTTATCCTAAACCTTACAGTATAAAATACAGTACTAACAACATAAAAAGTAAAGTAAAACATGAAATACCAAAATAAAACAATAAAATAAAGTCATTACAAAAATGTTTTGTTGATATTCAGTAGTAAAGTTCGACTTACGACCATTTCGACTTACGACCGGTTTCTCGGAACCGAACTCGGTCGTAAGTCGGATGGTAGGTGTACTGTAATGTAATGTACAATCATTATTTCATTCTTTTTACCATAATTTACTTCTATTGCTGTATTTTAATTATTTATGTACTGTATATAATGTATACATGGTAGTGATATGTATTGTAAATTTTACATCACATACAGTATCATATGTTACTATTATCTTCATGCATTGTCGACACAGTGGAATGAGAGAATAATACCACTGGTAGTGTCATCCTGCCAGAATGTTGTGTAACTTATACCCTAAGTAAAGAGAAACAACTCTGGAACGTGTGTAATACGTATCCGGCTGGCTGGCCAGGTGTGTGGTTGGCCAGGTGGGTGGGTGGCTGGCCAGGTGGGTGGCTGGGTGGGTGGCCAGAAGGGTGGGTGGGTGGCTGGATGGGTGGGTGGGTGGGTGGGTGGTGGATGGGTGGGTGGCTGGGTGGGTGGCTGGATGGGTGGGTGGTGGATGGGTGGGTGGCTGGGTGGGTGGCTGGATGGGGGGTGGCTGGGTGGGTGGATGGGTGGGTGGGATGGGAGGCTGGATGGGTGGGTGGGTAGTTGGCTGACTGGCTGACCGAATGTGGCTGTCTCTGTATCTCTCTGTATCTCCCCTCTGTATCTCTCTTTTGTATCTCTCTCTGTATCTCTCTCTCTCTCTCTCTCTCTGTATCTCTCGGGTATTTTTTTTTTTCTTTTTTACACAGGGTTTGACAAGGTTAAGGACCCTAGCTTTATTGACAGCTATTTACAGGTTAAGGATTCCTAACTTTATTGGCAAGCTAAGAGCTGTTACCTACATCAGCTCATTTGAAAGCATTTTTATTGTTATGAGACATACAAGTATGGGACAGGATAAAGTTGGAGCCATCTGTGGGCCAGCATTTTCATTTGATCAACTGACGTTATCTCGTTGACATCCATTATGCTTTTCGAATGTGTTCCATACTCGAGTCATCCATGGGTATGTATGATCCAGATGGAGTGATGTTCTGGAGAAGGGTACAGCCAGAGTGAAGTTGCTGCTTTTTTTGGCCCGTCTTGTGGCATAAAAGCTTGTTTAAACCGTTTGTCCTCGAAGTGGATCCAAGTGTGGTATTTTTGACAATTTTGGGCCTTGTACATAACAGTAAGGCCACCCACATCCTCCTTTGTTGAAGGCTCTGCTAAAAATGACAGATCTATCCAGGATGGGTCCGGGCGAGAGATAAAGACGTCTTGCTCTGTTCTCTACTCTGTCAAGCAGTCGCAGATGAGAGGGGGGCGGGGCAAACAAGAAAGTGGGGGCATACTCAAGGTTTGAGCTTTTAACTTGGGGCCTCGTACAGGATCTTGCAACCCTACTGTCAAGCAGATGCGAGATACGGCGAAGTGCTTGTAAGCTTCCTGGCTGCCTTGTTTGCAAGATTTACAACATGGTTCTTCATGGTTAGTTTGGAGTCAAATTTCACCCCAAGGATATCAACTTCTTCTCCAGGTGCCAACATCGTCCCATTCATCCTTACTACTGCACCAGCATTACCATCATGGTGCCTAGAGACGATCATCATTTGCGTTTTCTCAGGTGCAATGTTACTTGCCATCTATTTTCCCAAGCTGATATAGCTCTCAGTCGGTGATTGATGTAGCTTAGAGCAGCTGGCATTTCTTCTCTTGGATAAGTGAATGTCAGTGTACAGTCGTCTGCATATGCATGTGATTCGGGGATGAGATGAAGAAGGTCGTTGAAGTAGACATTCCATAAACAGGGGACCCAGCACACTTCCTTTGGAACGCTTGCCCCAATAGGATCCCTTTGCTGATTCCGTTCCATTGAGGACTACACTTAGAGATCTACCATGAAGGTAATCACTGAAGGAGACATAGCGTAAGCCCTGCAATTCCCAGTGCTTGAAGTTTTGCTAAGAGGCCCTGGTGCCAACCCCCGTCGAAAGCGCCAGCAATGTCCAGTGCTACCACACAGTGACTTTGGATTCATCCAGTGACTGGTTGCCACTTAGTGGAGAGGTTAACAACAGATCAGCAGCAAGTAACCTTTCCTGAAGCCATATTGACGATCACAAAGTAGTGAGTGGTAGTCAAAAAATCTGTCATTGTCTTGAGATTATGTTCTCAAGGATCTTATCAGTGATTGACAGGAGTGACACTGGCTGTAGTTGCTGATTTCTGCTCTCTCTTCTTTTTGTGAACAGGGCTACATTTGCCCCTTTCCATGGAGGGGCCATTTGCACTGTACTAGGCAGTGCTGAAAGATGCGAGTTAGAGGTGCTGCTAGCTCGTCTGCACATCTTTTCAAACAATCTTGGGCTCAACTTGTCTGGGCCCACAGCCTTTTCCTGGTCAAGTGATTTAAGAAGGAAATGCACCTCCTCCTGCCTTATTGTCACCACTGACAGTTTTGACACAGTTCTTGGGAGCTAGCCAAGGAGGGTCCCTTGCTGGATCAGGAACTTGCATTTTGGGAGCAAAGTGTTCAGCAAAGAGGTCGCCTTCTCTTGACTACTAGTAGAGGTGGTCCCATCCTGTCGATTTAGAGGTGGAATAAGTTCATCAGGGAGATAAAACCCTTTTCTGTCCTTGACCAGGGACCACCAGGTTTTGGAGCCTAAACCCCACCTGATGCCTAACTTTTCTTTTAGTGTCCACCTCCCATTTTAGCAATGGCTCACTTTTGAACATCACCCATATGCCTACAGGCTTGCATGTGCAAGTTCCTGTTATAGGTGGTAGGATGTCTCTTTTTACCCTTTGCCATGCTTTGTACTTAGCAGTAAGCAGCCTCCTCTACAACGAAAGCCAAACCAAGGCTGATCTGTAGGCTTTGTCACATATTTCCGGTGAGGAATGTGTTCTTGTTGCAGATTAAGGATGTGTCCAGTGAAGGCTTTCACTTGGGTTTTCAACATCCCCCTGGAGAAGAGCATTCCAGTCGGTGGTGCGAGCTCGAGCAAAGGGCTGGCCAATTACCTCTTTCCCCCATAGCCAGGTTGTGCGTGTGGGGCTCCTCACCTCGTTCTGTTGGGATCTTAAGTGTGGTAAAAACAGCCTTGTGGTCAGACAATCCAACGTAGCCGAGGGGTTGACAAGTGACTATGCCTTCTGCCAGATCACTCACTACTGGGTCAAGGGAGGAGCCAGAGATATGAGTAGGGAAATCAACAAAGTTTATCATGTCAAACACTGCAAGAAGGTCATCAAAGTCCCTCTGTATAAGGGCTGGTTGAGGGTCACCAAAAATTATAAATGTTGACAGTTGTGTTGTAGCAGAAGGGAGTCAATATTTTCCATTAGGAAGTTGATAGGGTCTGCATGTTGCCACTGAGGTCTGTACTTTGCACATGCTAGTACAGGGGTTTACTAGTGTTTATACAGAGCTTGAAGAACTTCATTTCAAGATTTGTAGGGGGTGGCAACATCTATGTGCTGGGCATGAACACTTTTAGAGAAGCACACAGCAACACCACCTCCTTGCCCTTGCCTGTCTCTTCTCATCCATGAGGTGTTAGCCAGCAATTCTTGCAAAATTTTCTGGAGTCCTGTCATCCAAAAATGTTTCAACAACAGCTATCTCTCTGTATCTCTCTCTCTCTCTCTCTCTCTCTCTGTATCTCTCTTCTGTATCTCTCTCTCTCTCTGTATCTCCTCTCTCTCTCTCTGTATCTCTCTCTCTCTCTCTCTCTGTATCTCTCTTTTTTTTTTTTTTTTTTTTTTTTTTTTTTTTACAACAGGGTTTGACACGGTTAAGGATCCCTAGCTTTATTGACAGCTATTTACGGGTTTAAAGGATTCCTAACTTTATTGGCAAGCTAAGGACCCTGTTAACCTACATCACTCATTTGAAAGCATTTTTGTTATGAGACATACAAGTAGGGAACAGGATGAATTTTGGAGCCATCTGTGGGCCACCATTTTCATTTGATCAACTGACGTTATCTCGTTGACATCATTATGCTGTACGAATGTGTTCCATACTCGAGTCATCCGGGTATGTATGATCTCAGTGGATGATGTTCTGGAGAAGGGTACAGCCAGAGGAAGTTGCTGCTTTCCCGCCCCTCTGTGGCATAAAAGCTTGTTTCACGCTGTCCTCGAAGTGGATCCAAGTGTGGTATTTTGACAATATTGGCCTTGTACATAACGTAAGGCCACCCACATCCTCCTATGTTGAAGGCTCTGCTGAAATGACAGATCTATCCAGGATGGGGCCAGGCAGAGATGGGGACGTCTTGCTCTGTTCTCTACTCTGTCAAGCAGTCGCAGATGAGAGGGGGGGCAGGAAACCAAGAAAGTGGAGCATACTCAAGGTGTTTGAGCTTTTCTTGTGCCTCTTTTACGGGTCTTGCAACCCCTACTGTCAAGCAGATGCAAAATACGGCGAAGTGCTGTAAGTTTCCTGGCGCCTTGTTTGCAAGATTTAAAAAACATGGTTTTTCATGGTTATTTTGGAGTCAAATTTTCACCCCAAGGTATCAACTTTTTCTCCAGGTGCCAACATCGCCCCATTCATCCTTCTACTGGCCGTTTTTCCATCATGGTCCCCTTGGACAAACATCATTTGCTTTTTTTTTTGGGTGCAAATGTTACTTCCCACTTTTTTCCCCAAGCGATTACTCTCAGGGTGATTGATGAGCTTAGAGCGCTGGCTTTTCTCTCTTGGATGTAATGCAGTGTACAGTCGTTGATATGCATGGATTCTGGGATGAGATGAAAAAGGTGGGAAAGTAGACATTCCAAAAACAGTGGACCCGCACATTCCTTGGGGAACGTTGCCCAATGGGATGCCTTGCGATTCCTTTCCATTAGGATAACTTAGAATTCCCATGAAGGTAATCACTCTCTATCTTCTCTTTCTTGTATCTCTCTGATATCTCTCTCTCCTCCTCTCTCTTTCTCTCTCTTTTTTCCTTGTATTTTCTCTCTTCTCTCCTCTTCTGTATATATTCTCTCTCTCTCTCTTCTGTATATCTTTCTCTTTCTCTCTTCCTCTCTCTCTCTCTCTCTTTTTTTCTTCTCTCTTCTGTATATTATATCTCTTCTCTTGTTTCTCCTCTTCTGTATCTCTCTGTTCTCTCTCTCTCTCCTCTCTCTCTCTCTTCCTGTATCTCCTGTATTCTCTCTCTTCTCTCTCTCTTCTGTATCTCTCTGTACCCTCTCTCTTCTTCTCTCTCTTTTTGTATCCCCCCCCCCTTTCTTCTCTCTCTCTCTCTCCTTTTCCCCTTCTCTTCTCTTTTTGTTATTCTCTCTCTCTCTCTCTGTATATATATATCCTTCTCTCCCCTTGTATCTCTCTCTTATCTTCTCTCTTTCTCTGTCTTGTATCTCTCTCTCCCCTTGTATATTCCTCTCTTCTCTGTATAATATATCTCTCTCTCTCTCTGTATATATCTCTCTCTCTCTCCCTCGTATCTCTCTCGTATCTTTTCCTGTATCTCTCTCTCTCTATCTCTCTCTCTGTATCTCTTCTCTCTCTGTATATTCTCTCTCTTCTCTCTTCTCTCTCTCTCTCTCTCTCTCTTCACTGGTACAGTAAGTAAGTTTCATACATTTATAAATTCCCGGGGATAACCCAAAAAATCCAGACAAAGGCTATCAGTGGATCTGTGCTCCAGTGCCCAAAATTTAAATAAAAAATTTTAATAATCATTATTATTAAATAATACATATGTACTAATTTTTAATATTTTTATTATTAACTAAAAAATTAATAATCGTGTCATCATTACTTACCTTAAAATATCTGTGTTTTAATGTAAGTGGAGGTGAGTAAACAAGATTAAATGAATAAATGGGGGAAAAGGGGAATGAGAAGTAGAATGTTTCCCAGTTATGTAAACAAAAATTTTTTGTTTTTATCAGCCCCGGGCAAAAACGATTCTGTTCATGTCAAGCCCACCAGAAAAAATTCATATTTGTTAATTTATTTGTTTGTAGCAGTTTTTATATAATTTTGAAAAAAAAACATAGACGGATTAAGCAAAATGTCTATATTAACGTTTTATACCATAATGCGCCCCAATTTTATTATTTATTATTAATATGGCGTCAAGACCAAGTACCTCTTTAAAGAGGGGCTTTGAGACAGACAAGAGACAAAGACAGGCACCAGGTAGAAGAAAAAACAAAAACCCCAAAGGGAGACAGACCAGGTAGACAAGAAAGACAAAGGTAGACAACGAAGAACACAGGTAGACAAAGACACACATGTGACAAAGACACACAGGTAACGACAATAGGTAAAAAGAAAAACAACACACTAGTAGACAGATAAACACCACAGAATACGACAGATTAAGGCAACAGTACAGACGGTTATGTGCAACAGAGAAAACAAATACAGAGTTCGAGACAAGAGCCTTTCTTGCCACAACCTCCGTGAAGATTCAGACTTCATTTAGGGGCCGTGGTGAAATTTATATCGTTAGTACAGTTAATACAGTATGATGTGCTGATAGGGCAGGGTTACTCAAAATGATGCTGCCTGCATGACGCATTGCCGCCTCGAGTATTTTAAATATTGTACAGCGGTGTGCATCAGCGGCCCAGCCCCCTGCCGATGCAGGTCGTAAGTCGGTGGATGTATGTCAACAGGTCGTAAGTTGGATGGTAGGTGTACATATGTTTATTGTAATAAAAATAATAATTTTTATTTTTTTTTTTTAAAAAAGTCGGCGTTCCCCCTGAGGAGGGTGACCCAAAAAAAAAAAAGAAAAACCCAAAAAAAAAAAACTTTTCATTATCATTCAACACTTTCACCTCCTCACACATTATCCTTTTTTTGCAAGGTTTCTCGAATAAACAGCTTTGAAGCATATACATTAAATACAAAACAATCCCCCCAAATGCCAATATCCCCAAAACCCCCCTTTAGAGTGTGGGATTGTACTTCCCATTCCCGGACTCAAGTCCGTATAGAAAATAACGGGTTTCCCCGAATCCCTTCACTAATATTACCCTGCTCCCTCCAACAGACGTCATGTCCAAGTACCATTCCTCCATTTACTCCTATCTAAAATGCTCACGCACCCTGCACGGGGGCAAGATCCACTGTATAGCACTTTGCTGGATTATTTGGGGGGTTTTTGGTATTTTTTTAAATATGTTGATAATTGACTTACGTGTACAGTGAGAGAGAGAGAGAGAGTGAGAGCAAGAGAGAGTGACATGAGTGATTTTTAGAGTGAGAGAGTGGTGGAGTGAGTGAGAGTAAGTGAGAAGATGAGTGAGAAGAGAGAGAGAAAGAGAGAGAGAGAGAGAGAGGAGAGAGAGAGGAGAGGTGAGGTGAGAGTGAGAGTGAGAAGGGGAGTGAGGTGAGAGTGAGAGAAGTGGAGTGAGAGAGAGAGAGAGAGAGAGAGAGAGAGAGAGAGAGAGAGAGAGAGGGGAGAGTGAGAGTGAGAGTGAGTGAGAGTGAGAGAGGAGAGGTGAGAGAGAGAGTGAGAGAGAGAGAGAGTGAGAGTGAGAGAGAGAGTGAGAGAGAGTGAGAGAGTGAGGAGAGTGAGAGGAGAGAGAGAGGAGAGAGTGAGAGAGGAGAGAGAGGAGAGAGAGAGAGATGAGAGAGAGAGAGAGAGAGGAGAGAGAGAGAGAGAGAGAGAGAAGAGAGAGAGAAGAGAGAGAGAGGAGAGAGAGAGAGTGAGAGAGAGAGAGTGAGAGTGAGTGTGAGTGAGAGTGAGAGAGAGTGAGAGTGAGTGAGTGAGTGAGTGAGAGTGAGAGTGAGTGAGAGTGAGAGAAAGAGAGAGAGAAAGAGAGTGAGAGAGAGTAAGAGAGAGTAAGAGAGAGTAAGAGAGAGTAAGAGAGAGTAAGAGAGAGTAAGAGAGTGAGAGAGTGAGAGAGTGAGAGTGAGTGAGAGTGAGTGAGAGTGAGTGAGAGTGAGAGAGTGAGAGTGAGAGCGAGAGATAGAGCCACATTCAGTCAGCCAATCACCCACCCACCCGGCCAGCCAGCCAGCTACGTATTACACATGTTCCAGAGTTGTTTCTCTTTACTTAGGGTATAGGTTATACAGTGGACCCCCGCATACCGCACGCATCGCATACCATACAATCCGCATACCGCTCGCTTTTTTCGCAAAAATTTTGCCTCGCATACCGCCCAAAAACCCGCTCACCGCTCTTCGTCCGAGACGCGTCCAATGTGCGGCCTGAGCCACGCTCACATGTTCCGCCGGTAGCATTGTTTACCAGCCAGCCTCCGCGGTAACATCCAAGCATACAATCGGAACATTTCGTATTATTACAGTGTTTTTGGTGATTTTTTCTGGAAAGTAAGTGACCATGGGCCCCAAGAAAGCTTCTAGTGCCAACCCTACAGCAATAAGGGTGAGAATTACTATAGAGATGAAGAAAAAGATCATTGATAAGTATGAAAGTGGAGTGCGTGTCTCCGAGCTGGCCAGGTTGTATAATAAACCCCAATCAACCATCGCTACTATTGGTGGTACAGCTGCTGTACCACCGTCAGCTGCTGCTGCACTGTCAGCTGCTGCTGCTGTTGTACCACCGTCAGCTGCTGCTGCTGCTGTAGTACCGTCTGCTGCTGCTGTAGCATCGTCTGCTGCTGCTGTAGCATCGTCTGCTGCTGCTGTAGCATCGTCTGCTGCTGCTGTAGCATCGTCTGCTGCTGCTGTAGCATCGTCTGCTGCTGCTGTAGCATCATCTGCTGCTGCTGTAGCATCGTCTGCTGCTGCTGTAGCATCGTCTGCTGCTGCTGTAGCATCGTCTGTTGCTGCTGTAGCATCGTCTGCTGCTGCTGTAGCATCGTCTGCTGCTGCTGTAGCATCATCTGTTGCTGCTGTAGCATCGTCTGTTGCTGCTGTACCACCGTCAGCTGCTGCTGCTGCTGCTGTAGCACCGTTGTTGGTGTGGCTTATTGAGAATACCAAGAAACAATTAACCCCAGAGGATTTGCCACCCAGGATAACCCAAAAAAGTCAGTGTCATCGAAGACTGTCTAACTTATTTCCATTGGGGTCCTTAATCTTGTCTCCCAGGATGCAACCCACACCAGTCGACTAACACCCAGGTGAACAGGGAAAAATGCCTGGAACTAGTGCTCATATTGGTGAATTTAAAGCCAGCAAAGGTTGGTTTGAGAGATTTAAGAATCGTACTGGCATACACAGTGTGATAAGGCCTCTTCTGGAAGAAAATGCCAAACAGGACCTACAGTACTCAGGAGGAAAAGGCACTCCCAGGACACAGTGTCTCATCAGTCATTGCTGCATCTTCAATAAAGGTAAGTGTCATTTATTCTTCATTTAGTAGAGTAGTACATGCACAATATATACTGTGCATGTACTACTCTACTATTGTGCATGTATCCTTCTCTTTGTGTGTAGGAAAATGTATATTTCATGTGGTAAAAAATTTGTTTTCATACTTTTGGGTGTCTTGCACGGATTAATTTGATTTCCATTATTTCTTATGGGGAAAATTCATTCGCATACCGAACATTTCGCATAACAATCAGCCCTCTTGCACGGATTAAAGTCGCTATGCGGGGGTCCACTGTACTACATTCTGGCAGGATGACACTACCAGTGGTATTCTCCCATACCACTGTGTCGACAATACATAAAGATAACAGTAACATATGATACTGTATGCGATGTAAAATTTACAATACAGTTCACTACCATGTATACATTATTTACAGTACATAAATAATTAAAATATAACAATAGAAGTAAATTATGGTAAAAAGAATGAAATAATGATTGTACATTACATTACAGTACTATGTAGGTAGTTTATATAGCAAAGGTTTGACATTATGCCCTACCCAGTATCTCGGCAATTTTCAAAGGTTCGACTTACGTCCATTTTGACTTACGACCGGTTGGTCGGAACCAAGCTTGGTCGTAAGTCGGATGGTAGGTGTATTTTGAAATTTCTGTGAAATTGGCCAAATTACCAATTTCTGATCACTTTATTGGGTAGCTGAAATAGTTGACTGGGCAGCCTCTTGTGCTCAGTCAACAAAATGAGAGATATTAGTGAAATATCTAAGAATTTGATCTACTGGAACAATGTAATTGGCTTAGAATAGGATTCAAAGTGGGCAAAGTTGCCAATCCGTAAATACTGCTGACAAAGTATAAAATTCACAATAGCATAATTTTGTCAATCTTCCATCAAATTTCAAATTTTTGTTTTATTAAATTCAGAAAAACATTCTCTACCACTTTAAAAAGAAAAATAACAAAAAGGTTTTAGATTGGGGGCTTGAACCCTCAAGAGGGTTAAAAAAATCATAAGAAGTTGACAATAAAAACAAAATGACGTAGCATTCCAAGTATAAAATATGTAGACAGCCTGTACTGTCTGCACAGACAGCCCATGCTGTCTGCCAGCTTAGTTCATATTTCGCGCCACTCAAGTGTTGCCCTCTGTAGCCAGGCCTCTCGGTGGCCCCTTCAGCCTGCCTGGCCTTGCCACGCTCTCACTCTCACAGCGGCCTAGCAGGAAGACACAAGTACTCCCAGCTCTCTCTCGTGGGATGGCCCTGCCCGGGCCATGGGCACAAACACACAAGCCTGTGTACCCACCACGACCTTTCAATAAACTAAGAAGCCTCCGAAGACGACTTATCATTAACCACCCGCTTGCAGCACCTACCAAACAAACCCATTAAACATTGGTAGCAGCGGTGGTTGCAGCAGTGTGTTTACCCAGAGAAAGGAAGGAAGGAATGAATGAAGTTGTTCACTTCATCCCCCTACACAACAAGCATCCGTCTCTCAACGAGTTATCCTGATGTCATGTCTGCACGTTTGAGCATCCAGACACAGGTACAAGCAGGATCCAGCCGAAATTTGCCGAAATTCTCCGAGAATTGTAAGTGACCCCATGCTACAGCGTCCCACGCTGTTTCTCAAGTCACGTGTTCAGCGTCACTTGTATGTTGCTGTTGTTGTTCAGCTCAGCAAAGCTGTTTCAGCAAGCCAGAGGTGAGTTTTGTGGCGATTTCTGCGTCCAGTGTGAGTTCTCCACGTGTTTGTGGGAGGAGGAAGAGGCCGCTCCTTGCCTCGCCCTGCTGTACTCTCACACCTCACCAGCCTACCATACACCACTCACCGCTACTCACCCCCTCTGCTGTGTTTTCTGCTGTTTTCCGTGTGAATTCATTGCCAGAGCTGTGTATCCGAGTGCCCGAGGCCACTCGAAGCTACGTGGGTCACCATGCCACGTAGATCACGACGCCACGTGGATCACGACGCCACGTGGGTGTGGGCGATGTCATGTGGATCTACCAGCCACGTGAGTTACCAGATGTCCCAGGCCACATGCTGTGGTCTGCTGCCCGCATCACATTGACGTCACCGACGATGCTGCCCGACTTCATGACGTCACGGTGTCTGCCTGACGTCACCTCGAGATGTCTGCTGACGTCACAGTGCTGCTGACGTCACCTCGCGACATCACGCCTGACATCACATGATGTCATATCGAGTGTTTCTAGTAATTATTTCAGTATTGTCAAAAAGATTGAGAGAAGATATATGTCATGTGTTAATTAATTCCTCACAGTCAGTGTTCTCACATTTTAGTATGTCTTAGAGTCAGTTTTATGCACAGAAAAGCATCATTTACTAGTTTAAGCCATGTTGTACCGCATGTACGGCGGGTGTAAAGTTTCCGTGTGTCCAGTGAGGTCTGAGCCAGACCTGAGTAGCACCACTGTGTTAACCGTCACCCTTGTGACCAGTAAGTTTGACAGTTATCAGTCAGCTCTGAGCGTATGAGCCCCATTTGTACAGAAAGTTCTTATGCTCGTCGCTCGTGATGTTCTGCAGAATCGTACCTGCTACGATTCCCATCAAAATTTGTTCACTTCACCTCCAGACCGTCAGAGTGCAGTTATATGTAGAGAAACAAGTCTGGGGACACTTAGACTAACCTCTGCTATAACTCCAACTGCCGAGAGAATGATACTCATCAAGCCGCAGTCAGCCCTGTCGGCAGGCACTGTGTCAGCCTCGTGTCACAAGCTTCAGTGAGCAGCCTGCGCAAAGAAGATGTCACTCTGACTGCTAGCTCTCTCACTGCAGTCTGGTGTATGATGTTACGACTCCCAGATGTTTTGCCCAGTCGTCTCTGCCACAACTCGCTCCATGCTCGCCGGCAGTGACAGCCCAGCGACAGTACCAGTCAAGAAGTGTCCTCCTGAGTCGCTTGCCAGAAGTCCTGCCCAGTTGCCGAGTTTTGTCGACGCCTCACTCGAGGGCACCAGCATGTCGTGCCCCAGGTTGAGTGAAACCTGCAGCGACTCCTACGATGTCTGCTTCACCGTTCCAGAGGAGACCGTACCCTGTTACGTCACAGCTCAGCCGCAGTGATGTCTCCTGTGTTGCAGTATCTGTCCAGACGCAGGAAGGCGTGCAGTGATGCCCATCGACGCTCACTGCCTATGACCACGATGTTTAGCACACCCCACATGTTTTTTTCTTCCCTCCCTGTAGGAAGTTTTTTTTTCCATGTTCATAAGTATATATATGTTTTTTTATTTTGTGTTCTGTGCCCTGTTCCTACGAGAGAGAGACCGAGTTCCTTTTACCACCAGTATCGTCGCGTCGGGACGACGAGCGGTAGGTGGCCGAGCGTATGTAGACAGCCTGTACTGTCTGCACAGACAGCCCATGCTGTCTGCCAGCTTAGTTCATATTTCACGCCACTCAAGTGTTGCCCTCTGTAGCCAGGCCTCTCGGTGGCCCCTTCAGCCTGCCTGGCCTTGCCACGCTCTCACTCTCACAGCGGCCTAGCAGGAAGACACAAGTACTCCCAGCTCTCTCTCGTGGGATGGCCCTGCCCGGGCCATGGGCACAAACACACAAGCCTGTGTACCCACCACGACCTTTCAATAAACTAAGAAGCCTCCGAAGAAGACTTATCATTAACCACCCGCATGCAGCACCTACCAAACAAACCCATTAAACAAATATTTAAATTTTTGTGGTAAGAAAGAAATAGCCCAGAAAATCATAAATTATCATTTTTGATTAAAAATGTAACTTTTTTTTTTTTAAAGGTAACATAATCTACAATGGAAGTTCATCAAAATGCACCAGGGCATTATCGTGCTAGATAGATAAGTACCGATCATGTATGGCTTAATGGCAATATTTATCACATTAATCCTACATATTTTAGATAGAAATTGATGTCAAAAAATATATACAACCACTCTGAAATGTCAAAATGTTCAATAATAATATATATTTTTATTGACTTTCCAAAACATTTTTTAAAATATGTAAAATATTGGAAAGTATAGAAATATGTGCTAAAGCTGTATTTTATTGCATATTTAAACAATTCAATGTTGTTTTTGACAAACCTTTATTTTTACCCTAAAATATGTTACTCGAAAAATGTGAAGTTTGTAGCAAACAGTAAACTGTTCAGTACGCTACATCACTACAGTAAACTGTTCAGTACTCCACATCACTACAGTAAACTGTTCAGTACTCCACATCACTACAGTAAACTGTTCAGTACTCCACATCACTACAGTAAACTATTCAGTACTCCACATCACTACAGTAAACTATTCAGTACTCCACATCACTACAGTAAACTATTCAGTACTCCACATCACTACAGTAAACTGTTCAGTACTCCACATCACTACAGTAAACTGTTCAGTACTCCACATCACTACAGTAAACTGTTCAGTACTCCACATCACTACAGTAAACTATTCAGTACTCCACATCACTACAGTAAACTATTCAGTACTCCACATCACTACAGTAAACTATTCAGTACTCCACATCACTACAGTAAACTGTTCAATACTCTACATTACTACAGTAAACTGTTCAATACTCCACATCACTACAGTAAACTGTTCAATACTCTACATTACTACAGTAAACTGTTCAATACTCTACATCACTACAGTAAACTGTTCAATACTCCACATCATTACAGTAAACTGTTCAGTACTCTACATCACTACAGTAAACTGTTCAATACTCCACATCATTACAGTAAACTGTTCAGTACTCCACATCACTACAGTAAACTGTTCAGTACTCCACATCATTACAGTAAACTGTTCAGTACTCTACATCACTACAGTAAACTGTTCAATACTCCACATCATTACAGTAAACTGTTCAGTACTCTACATCACTACAGTAAACTGTTCAATACTCTACATTACTACAGTAAACTGTTCAGTACTCCACATCACATCAGGTTTCCATCAGCCAGGTGATCTAACATCAAACATAAGCTTAAAAAAAAGCCCAAAGGAACACTGTCATATAGTCTCTCCTCATTTAGCGACGTACTCATTCACCAACGACTCGGGCTTACAACGGACTCTCTGACCAGTATCCATACCTAAATAATGTACATTAGAGCTGATTTCCTCTATTCTGTTTATTACAATATACAAAACACTACTGGATAAACATTTAAAAACATACTAAAAATGTTATAAATGGTGCAAAGGTGACATTAAAACAATATCAAAGATTTTTGACACAAACCCACTACCATTACAATATGCTCCTTGCTTAGCGACGAATTCGTTTACAACATGGTCTTAGGAACAGAACTCCGTCATTAAGTGAGGAGACACTGTATAACGTTTCTATGTAAAACCATGACAACAGATTCCTTACCTGCTGGACAATTTTTAGGTGGTCACGAAGGGGAACACCAAAGGCAGGGCTACTGGAGGAGGCTTCTAGCTGCTGCCTCATATCTGGTAGCACACGATCTAACTTCGTCAGAGTCTTCTGCATAAATTCTCTCTGAAGTTCCAGGTAGCCACACATGTACTGAGATATCTCACGCTCCCGTGCCATCAGACTGAAGATGTCACAAGCATATGTGTCCTGCAAAATGTCATCTTTGTAATAAATAAAACTAGCTCATGTTTATGCTAGGCACTAAGAAAATAACATTTATAAAGGGAGTCACAAAAACCTGAAAACCGGACTCAAATTCTGGAGGTAGGAAGTATAGCACCTGAGCTCTGAAGGAGGGACACTGACATATTGCACTTTTTAACTAGTGTATGCATGCCTCTGGCATTGCATACACTATAGTGTATGCACTATAGTGCCACCCTGACTTGGTGGAAAACGGCTGCTTTGTTAATAATAAAAAAAAAGGAAAAAACTGAAGGATGCTGTGAGACATGAAGAGCATGGTGACTTGTGGATCACAGTGATCTTTGCAGCAAAAAAGTAAAACAAACATACATTAGAATGTCAAAGGCAAAGCTATTTAATAAAATTAGTAAAAACAAATTTCCATGTAAAAACACTAGAGAAAATAATGGCTTAGATCTCAAGTTTCTTATATACCCCCTGCTAAGAATTTTGGTAGGTATAATTTTTTGAAAAGAATCCTTTCACTGTATGCCATACATGTCATAAAAGGAGACTAAAATGCTGGGAGCAAGGGGCTAGTAACAAGTTAAGAAAGCCTAGGGAACGTATGGATTTATCAGTTAAAAACAGAGTAGGGGAGTTAGTAGATGGGGAGATGGAGGTATTAGGTAGATGGCGAGAATATTTTGAGGAACTTTTAAATGTTGAGGAAGAAAGGGAGGCGGTAATTTCATGCACTGGTCAAGGAGGTATACCATCTTTTTGGAGTGAAGAAGAGCAGAATGTAAGTGTGGGGGAGGTACGTGAGGCATTACGTAGAATGAAAGGGGGTAAAGCAGCTGGAACTGATGGGATCATGACAGAAATGTTAAAAGCAGGGGGGGGGGGGGGATAGTGTTGGAGTGGTTGGTACTTTTGTTTAATAAATGTATGAAAGAGGGGAAGGTACCTAGGGATTGGCGGAGAGCATGTATAGTCCCTTTATATAAAGGGAAGGGGGACAAGAGAGATTGTAAAAATTATAGAGGAATAAGTTTATTGAGTATACCAGGAAAAGTGTATGGTAGGGTTATAATTGAAAGAATTAGAGGTAAGGCAGAATGTAGGATTGCAGATGAGCAAGGAGGTTTCAGAGTGGGTAGGGGATGTGTAGATCAAGTGTTTACATTGAAGCATATATGTGAACAGTATTTAGATAAAGGTAGTGAAGTTTTTATTGCATTTATGGATTTAGAAAAGGCATATGATAGAGTGGATAGAGGAGCAATGTGGCGGATGTTGCAAGTATATGGAATGTGTCAGCAATATTTACGCATCGGTGAGTCTGTCGACTTTGACTCCCATTTCAGGCCAATTACATTATGCCAGTCGACCAAATTCTTAGTTATTTCAGTAGTATTACTTTTATTCTATCGATTGAGCACAAGAAATCGACAAATCAACTTTTTCAACTACAAAATAATGTGATTGGAAATTGGTAATTTGGCCAATTTAATGCAAAGTTCAAAATACTCCAATTTCAAAATAGGGTCCAGAATAAACAATGCAGGCATTCCTGGCACTAAACTAACATTTCCTCTGTTCATTGGTTATGTTTTCAGGTTTTACAAATGAATTACGTTTTGATTTTTTATTCACATAATGAATTTTTATTCAAATCAAAAAATAGAAGATTTACTGTTATGCAATATTGTAATAATTGTATAAATAATATCAGCACATTTGTGAACATATATTAGACCCACCAGCTGGCATGTATTAGACGTGTGAGGTCATTTGTTTACTCTTGAACATCGATAAAAATTTAACATTTTCACTAATTTGAGCTCAATTTCAAGCCATTTCCAATACTAAAACCAATCAAAATCATCTCTATTTCTGTAATATATCTTCCATTCTGCCTGTAATTGTTTTACATGATGGTAGGATTGCTGGTGTCCATTTTTCTGTCTCATAAACATGCAAGGTTTCAGGTACACCCCATCTTACTACTTCTACTTACACTTAGGTCACACTACACATACATGTACAAGCATATATATACATACCCCTCTGGGTTTTCTTCCATTTTTCTTACTAGTTCTTGTTCTTGTTTATTTCCTCTTACCTCCACGGGGAAGTGGAACAGAATTCTTCCTCCGTAAGCCATGCGTGTTGTAAGAGGCAACTAAAATGCCAGGAGCAAGGGTCTAGTAACCCCTTCTCCTGTATATATTACTAAATTTAAAAGGAGAAGCTTTTGTTTTTCCTTTTGGGCCACCCCGCCTCGGTGGGATACGGCCGGTGTGTTGAAAGAAAGATCTTCCATTCTATCAAATGAGACCAAGAAATTGCAAATACAACCATAAAAAACATACAAAAAAAACTGCAAATTCACTGTTTTAATCGAAAATTATGGTCTAAGTTTTTTCTCTCTCATTTTGCACTGTGTGCTGCAGGATTTGTTTTATGTGGTGTACACATACCACATAGATATATTCTCTCATATTTAGGCCCAAATTTACTTCTCACAGTTTATCAGAGTGAGCTGAGCTCATGGCGTAGATCTACGGTTTGGACCCTCAACGTAAAGCCATAGATCTACGGCACGGACCCTGAAAGGGTTAACTTTCAACCAACTGATACAAGTGAGTCTTGGTAAATCTATTGTTTAATTCCTGTAAGGAGTTAGTTCCCACTGCATTAGTGCCTATCCTACTTCTTTCCACTTACCCAGAATTTACCACTCCTACAATGAAAGAAATACTTTGTAATATCCTGCAATTCAATTGTGTAACCTGTGAATTGTTGACTTGGAAAAGTCAAAAGTAATATTTTGTGAAGTGATTCAGGGAAACCAGTTAGCCAAACTGGAGTCCTGGAGGTGGAAAGTACAGTGCCTGAACTCTATAGATGGGGTGGGAATATTTGCTGTTTGGAGGGGCATCTGAACTGTCATATCTGTGTGCCTCTGGTAAGACAGTGTGAATGATGGTATAAGCATTTCATTTTCAGGTCACCCTGCCTTAGCAGGCGACAGCCAGTGTGATAAAATAATAAAAATGTTTGTCTAAAAAACAAAAGTTCAAAGATGATTATGCCCGACATGTGTTCATACTGTGGCTTGGCAGCTATCAAACTTTAAATGGTTCTAAGTACAGTACATGGAACTGAGAGGAGGGATGGAAAATGTTGCAGTTTTTGAACTGTAGTATTGGCACGCCTCTGACAAGACGGTGACAGAGTGATAATAAAAGTGTTCTTTTTCGGGAGGTGAAGATAGAGGATATGTACCCGTGCTTGATCCAGCTTGGCCTCTGCCTCCTCCAGCTCCTCCCGGTAGGTGTCCATCTTGGCATTGGGGCTTGGGTTGGCCTGAGAGTTGCGCCACCGTGTCTTAGCTGCATCCAAATCCAGACCCACCTGCAACAGCAAAAGATTAATGAAACTGGACGATAAATAATGAAACAAAATATTAAAGAAATACTTATAGCCAAGTGTGGCTACAACCCCCTTTATTTACACATCAATTAACAACATGCTAAATTGATAAATTTTCTTCTTCTTTCAACAAACTGGCTGTATCCCACCAAGGCAGGGTGGCCCAAAAGAAAAAAGGAAAGTTTCTCCTCTTAAAGGGGTTACCAGCTCCTAGCTCCCGGCATTTTAGTCGCCTGGATAGTTTTGATTACTATTAAATTTATGGGGAGCAATACACTTCTAGTTATTACGACTATAAGTAGTTAGGCGAGTGATGGCGAGAATATTTCTTTTTCGTGTCACCCTGACTCACTGAAAGACAACAAGCGTGTTAAAAAAAATGAGCAGGGAAACACTAAATACCTAGGGTTCATGCAGTATCTGAAGAATTGTTAGTTTTTGTTATTTTCATTGAATACATTTTTTTTAACACGTCAGTTGTCTCCCACCAAGGCAGGGTGACCCAAAAGAAAGAAAAGCCCAAAAAGAAAGAAAAAAAACTTTCACTATCAGTCAATACTTTCACCATCACTCATACATAATCACTGTCTGCAGAGGCGCCCAGATACGACAGTTTAGATAGTCACACCAAACTACCAATATCCCAAACCCCTTTAAAGTGCAGGCATTGTACTTCCCATTTCCAGGACTCAAGTCCAGCTAATTGGTTTCCCTGAATCCCTTCACAAAATATTACCCTGCTCACACAACAGCTCGTCAGGTCCGAAAAACCATTCGTCTCCATTCACTCCTATCTAACATGCTCACGCAGGCTTGCTGGAAATCCAAGCCCCTCGCCCATAAAACCTCATTTACCCCCTCCCTCCAATCTTTTCGACATTGACAGAACCAAGGGGAAAGGAGTGAACAAGGGGGCTGAAGCCTCCATAATCATCACCAGCTTCCCCAAAGCCCCAAAAACAAAACAAAACAAAAAATTTAATGATAAAATTGCAGTTTCAAGACAAAGTTCCCTAGGAGGAGGAGGAGGAGGAGGAGGTAGGGCAAACAGGTAGGAGGGAAGAAAGAGAGAAGAGATAGGACTTAGGAAGATACAAAAAAAAAAAAAAAAAAAAGGAAGAGGATAGGAAAAAAGGAGGGAGGCAGAGGAAGAGAAGCAAAGAAATAGAAGAGGAGGAGGAAAATTTGCTTAAACTACATTGCAGTTTATTCGAGCCACCATTCTATGTGATAATCCACAGGCACCTCAAGATGTGACACAGTCGTACTTCACTAATATGGTGGATTAGGGTCCAGACCGCTGCTGTAAAGCAAATATCCCCTTAAAAGCAAATCACATTTTTTTCACTTGTCAATGCATATATATGAGATGTCTAAAAACATGTTTACACTATCATTTATTAAATGCACAATAGCACTAGGCCTAAAAAAATTATTCAAAAGTAAAAATAAATAAATAAATAAATAAAAGAAAGCTTATGAGAGGTTTTTACAAAGCAGAAGTGTTATAAGAAGAGCAGAGGATGTGGAGAGTAAAAAAAAAGGTGAAGAGAGTGGTGAGAGAGTGCAAAAGGAGAGCAGATGATAGAGTGGGAGAGGCACTGTCAAGAAATTTTAATGAAAATAACAAAAAATTTTGGAGTGAGTTAAACAAGTTAAGAAAGCCAGGGGAACAAATGGAATTGTCAGTTAAAAACAGAGTACGGCAGTTAGTAGATGGGGAGATGGAGGTATTGGGTAGATGGCGGGAATATTCTGAGGAACTTTTAAATGTCAACGAAGAAAGAGAGCCGATAATTTCATGCACTGGCCAGGGAGGTATACCATCTTTTAGGTGTGAATAAGGGCAGAATGTGAGTGTGGGGGAGGTACGTGAGGCTTTACGTAGAATGAAAGGAGGTAAAGCAGCTGGAACTGACCGGATCATGACAGAAATGTTAAAAGCAGGAGGGGGGGGGGGAAATAGTGTTAGAGTGGTTGGTATTTTTGTTTAATAAATGTATGAAAGAGGGGAAGGTACCTAGGGATTGGCAGAGTGCATGTATAATTCCTTTAAATAAAAGGAAGGGAGACAAGAGAGATTGTAAAAATTACAGAGAAATTAGTTTACTGAGTATACGAGGTAAAGTGTATGGTAGGATTATTACTGAAAGAATTAGAGGTAAGATAGAGAGTAGGATTGCAGATAAGCAAGGAGGGTTCAGAGTGGGTAGGGAATGTGTAGATCAAGTGTTTACATTGAAGCATATATGTGAGCAGTATTTAGATAAAGGTAGGGAAGTTTTCACTGCATTTATGGACTTAGAAAAGGCATATGATAGAGTGGATAGGGGAGCAATGTGGGAGATGTTGCAAGTACAGTGGACCCCCGGTTAATATTTTTTTCATTCCAGAAGTATGTTCAGGTGCCAGTACTGACCGAATTTGTTCCCATAAGGAATATTGTGAAGTAGGTTAGTCCATTTCAGACCCCCAAACATACACGTACAAACGCACTTACATAAATACACTTACATAATTGGTCGCATTGGGAGGTGATCGTTAAGCGGGGTTCCACTGTATATGGAATAGGTGGTAAGTTACTAAATGCTGTACAAGAGTTTTTATGAGGATAGTGAGGCTCAGGTTAAGGTGTGTAGAAGAGAGGGAGACTACTTCCCAGTAAAAGTAGGTCTTAGACAGGGATGCGTAAAGTCACCATGGTTGTTTAATATATTTATAGATGGGGTTGTAAAAGAAGTAAATGCTAGGGTGTTCAGGAGAGGGGTGGGATTAAATTATGGGAAATCAAATACAAAATGGGAATTGATGCAGTTGCTTTTTGCTGATGATACTGTGCTTATGGGAGATTCTAAAGAAAAATTGCAAAGGTTAGTGGATGAGTTTGAGTGTGTGTGTAAAGGTAGGAAATTGAAAGTGAACATAGACAAGAGTAAGGTGATGAGGGTACCAAATGATTTAGATAAAGAAAAATTGGATATGGAAGAAGTGAATGTTTTCAGATACTTGGGAGTTGATGTGTCACCAGATGGATTTATGAAGGATGAGGTTAATCATAGAATTGATGAGGGAAAAAAGGTGAGTGGTGCGTGAAGTAAGTGTGGAGACAAAGAACGTTATCTATGGAGGCAAAGAAGGGAATGTATGAAAGTATAGTAGTACCAACACTCTTATATGGGTGTGAAGCTTGGGTTGTGAATGCAGCAGCGAAGAGGTGGTTGGAGGCAGTGGAGATGTCCTGTCTAAGGGCAATGTGTGGTGTAAATATTATGCAGAAAATTCGGGGAGTGGAAATTAGGAGAAGGTGTGGAGTTAATAAAAGTATTAGTAAGAGGGCTGAAGAGGGGTTGTTGAGGCAGTTTGGTCATTTAGAAAAAATGGATCAAAGTAGAAAGACATGGAGAGCATTTAAATCTGCAGGGGAAGGAAGGCGGGGTAGGGGTCGTCCTTGAAAAGGTTGGAAGGAAGGGGTAAGGGAGGTTTTTTGGGCAAGAGGCTTGGACTTCCAGCAGGCGTGCATGAGTGTGTGTTTGATAGGAGTGAATGGAGACAAATGGTATTTGGGACCTGACGATCTGTTGGAGTGTGAGCAGGGTAATATTTAGTGAAGGGATTCAGGGAAACCGGTTATTTTTATATAGCTGGACTTGAGTCCTGGAAATGGGAAGTACAATGCCTGCACTCTAAAGGAGGGGTTTCGGGATATTAGCAGTTTGGAGGGATATGTTGTGTATCTTTATACGTATATGCTTCTCAAACTGTTGTGTTCTGAGCACCTCTGCAAAAACAGTGATTATGTGTGAGTGAGGTGAAAGTGTTGAATGATGATGAAAGTATTTTCTTTTTGGGGATTTTCTTTCTTTTTGGGTCACCCTGCCTCGGTGGGAGACGGCCTTGTTAAAAAAAAAAATGAAGTTGTAAAAGAAGTAAATGCTAGGGTGTTCAGGAGAGAGGTGGGATTAACCCTTTCAGGGTCCAAGGCCAAAATCTGAAGTCACGCACCAGTGTCCAAGAATTTTCAAAAAAAAAAATTTGTTATTTTTTCTTATGAAATCGTAGAGAATCTTTTTGTGAAGGTAATAAAACAAAAAGTATGAAATTTGGTGGAAAATTGACGAAATTATGCTCTCGCGAATTTTGATGTGTCAGCGATATTTACGAATCGGCGATTTTGCTCACTTTGACTCCCATTTTAGGCCAATTACATTATTCCAATCAACCAAATTCTTAGCTATTTCACTAGTATTACTTCTATTCTATCGATTGAGCACAAGAAATCGCTAAGTCAAACTGTTTCAACTACAAAATAAAGTGATCGGAAATTGTTAATTTGGCCAATTTAACACAAAGTTCAAATATTCCAATTTCAAAATAGGCTCCAGAATAAACAATGTAGGTATTCCTGGAACTAAACTAACATTTCCTCTGTTCATTAGTTACATTTTGAGGCTTTACAAATAAATTCCATTTTGATTTTTTATTCACATAATGAATTTTTATTCACACCAAAAAATAGAAGATTTACTGTTATGCAATACTGTAATAATTGTATAAATATCATCACCATATTTGTGAATGTATATTAGACCCACCAGCTGACGTGTATTAGATGTGTGAGGCCGTTTGTTTACTCTTGAATATCGGCAAAAATTTAACATTTCTGCTACTTTGAGCTCAGTTTCAAGCCATTTCAGTGCTAAAACCAATCAAAATCATCTCTATTTCTGTAATATGTCTTCCATTCTATCAAATGAGACCAAGAAATCGCAAATACAACTATAAAAAACATACAAAAAACACTGCAAATTCGCTGTTTTAATCGAAAAATCATGATTTCAGTTTTTTTCTCTCATTATACACAGTGTGCTGCAGGATCTGTTTTATGTGGTGCACACATACCACATAGATGTATTCTCTCTTATCTAGGCCCAAATGTACCACTCACAGTTTATCAGAGTGAGCTGAGCTCATGGCGTAGATCTACGGTTTGGACACTCACCGTAAAGCCGTAGATCTACGGGACGGACCCTGAAAGGGTTAAATTATGGGGAATCAAATACAAAATGGGAACTGACATAGTTACTTTTTGCTGATGATACTGTGATTATGGGAGATTCTAAAGAAAAACTGCCAATGTTAGTGGACGAGTTTGGGAGTGTGTGTCAAGGTAGAAAATTGAAAGTCAACATAGAAAGAGTAAGGTGATGAGGGTATCAAATGATTTAGATAAAGAAAAATTGTATATCAAATTGGAGAGGAGGAGTATGGAAGAAGCAAATGGTTTTAGATATTTAGGAGTTGATGTGTCACCAGATGGATTTATGAAGGATGATGTTAATCATAATAATTGATGAAGGAAAAAAGGCGAGTGGTGTGTTGAGGTACAGCGGACCTTCGACATTCGATACTAATCCGTTCCTGAGAGCTATCGAATGTCGAAAATATCGAAAGTCGAATTAATTTTCCCCATAAGAAATAATGGAAATCAAATTAATCCTTGCAAGACACCCAAAAGTATGAAAAAAAAAATTTACCACATGAAATATTAAGTTTAATGCAATAGAATAATCACAATAACAACAATAACAATGATACCTCAAGTCCTAATGGAAGGGGATTCCTCTTCTAAACAGTAACAACTTCGACACTCTCCCCTCCTCCCATCCCATCAATCATCACCAGATCTTCATTAAAGGTAAGTGTCAATTATTCTATTGTTATTGTTTTTTTATTATTATTATTATTATTTTTTATTATCACACTGGCCGACTCCCACCAAGGCAGGGTGGCCCGAAAAAGAAAAACTTTCACCATCATTCACTCCATCACTGTCTTGCCAGAAGGGTGCTTTACACTACAGTTTTTAAACTGCAACATTAACACCCCTCCTTCAGAGTGCAGGCACTGTACTTCCCATCTCCAGGACTCAAGTCCGGCCTACTGGTTTCCCTGAACCCCTTCATAAATGTTACTTTGCTCACACTCCAACAGCACGTCAAGTATTAAAAACCATTTGTCTCCATTCACTCCTATCAAACACGCTCATGCATACCTGCCGGAAGTCCAAGCCCCTTGCACACAAAACCTCCTTTACCCCCTCTCTCCAGCCTAGGAAAGGTTGGAGAGAGGGGGTAAAGGAGGTTTTGTGTGCGAGGGGCTTGGACTTCCGGCAGGTATGCATGAGCGTGTTTGATAGGAGTGAATGGAGACAAATGGTTTTTAATACTTGACGTGCTGTTGGAGTGTGAGCAAAGTAACATTTATGAAGGGTTTCAGGGAAACCGGCAGGCCGGACTTGAGTCCTGGAGATGGGAAGTACAGTGCCTGCACTCTGAAGGAGGGGTGTTAATGTTGCAGTTTAAAAACTGTAGTGTAAAGCACCCTTCTGGCAAGACAGTGATGGAGTGAATGATGGTGAAAGTTTTTCTTTTTCGGGCCACCCTGCCTTGGTGGGAGTCGGCCAGTGTGATAATAAAAAATAATAAAATAATAATAAAAAAAACAATAACAATAGAATAATTGACACTTACCTTTAATGAAGATCTGGTGATGATTGATGGGATGGGAGGAGGGGAGAGTGTCCAAGTTGTTACTGTTTAGAAGAGGAATCCCCTTCCATTAGGACTTGAGGTAGCAAGTTCTTTTCCAGGGTTACTTCCCTTCTTCTTTTAATGCCACTAGGACCAGCTTGAGAGTCACTGGACCTCTGTCGCCGTTCCTTTAAGATTTGTCTAAAATGGGCCATAACATTGTCATTGTAATAGTCACCAGCACGGCTTGCAATAGCTGTGTTAGGGTGATTTTCATCCATAAAGGTTTGCAGTTCAACCCACTTTGCACACATTTCCTTAATTTTTGAAGTAGGCACAATGGAGTCCACAACTGGCATAGGCTTCTCAGGGTTAGCCCCAAACCCTTCAAAATCTTTCTTAATTTCCATACTAATTCTCACCCTTTTTACCACAGGGTTGGCACAAGAAGCTTTCTTGGGGCCCGTGGTGACTTATTTTGCAGAAACAAGCACCAAAAACAGTGATAATATGGATAATATGAAATGTACCAAATGTATCCTTAGATGCGCGCACACTGGCTGGCTTGTAAACACTGGCACACATGGGGCAGTTCAGGCCACACGTGGACACGTCTCGGAAGAATCGTATCGAATGTCAGGTTTTCCATCGAATGTCGAAGCAAAATTTTTGCGTTAAAATGCATCGAATGTCGGATTTATTGAATGTCGATGCCATCGAATGTCGGGGGTCCACTGTATATGTGGAGACAAAAAACGTAATCTATGGAGGCAAAGAGGGGAATGTATGAAAGCATAGTGGTACCAACTCTCTTATATGGGTGTGAAGCTAGGGTTGCAAATGCTGCAGCGAAGAGGCGGTTGGAGGCAGTGGAGATGTCCTGTCTAAGGGCAATATGTGGTGTAAATATTATGCAGAAAATTCGGAGTGTGGAAATTAGAAGGTGTGGAGTTAATAGAAGTATTAGTCAGAGGACTGAAGAGGGGTTGTTGAAGTGGTTTGGTCATTTAGAGAGAATGGATCAAAGTAGAATGACATGGAGAGGGTATAAATCTGTAGGGAAAGGAAGGCAGGGTAGGAGTCGTCCTCGAAAAGGTTAGAGGGAGGGGGTAAAGGAGGTTTTGTGGGCGAGGGGCTTGGACTTCAAGCAAGCGTGCATGAGCATGTTAGATAAGAGTGAATAGAGACGAATGGTACTTGGGACCTAACGAGCTGTTGGAATGTGAGCAAGGTAATATTTAGTGAAGGGATTCAGGGAAACCGGTTATTTTCATATAGTCGGACTTGAGTCCTGGAAATGGGAAGTACAATGCCTGCACTTTAAAGGAGGGGTTTGGGATATTGGCAGTTTGGAGGGATATGATGTGTATCTTTATACGTATATGCTTCTAAACTGTTGTATTCTGAGCACCTCTGCAAAAACAGTGATAATGTGTGAGTGAGGTGAAAGTGTTGAATGATGATGAAAGTATTTTCTTTTTGGGGATTTTCTTTCTTTTTTGGGTCACCCTGCCTCGGTGGGAGATGGCCAACTTGTTAAAAAAAAAAAATTGAAAATTGCCAATACTATCTTAACCCTTAAATGGTCCAAATGTATATATATGTTCACTCGCATAGTGCCCCAAATTTTTTGAGAGAGAAAAAATTGTCTTTTTTTAATAGGAAAAAAGAGCATATGATACCCAGGCGTCCCCAATTATTTTAATATGGCGCACAGTGAGTGCGCACACCCATTCTCTCATGTCTATGTGACTCAGGCTTATCGTGGCAATGTTGAATGAATGGCAAAGAAAACGAATATATACGTTTGGGGCGCTACGCACGTGAACGTATATATACATTTGGACCGTTTAAGGGTTAAGAGCAAGGCAAGTGCTGAAAATAATAAACATGAATGTAATTGAAAATCGTCTTAGTAGTGAAGCACTCTAAACCATGCCAACTCTGATAACAATGACTAATTTTAACACAATTTTTCTCCCACTGGCTTTGTCCTCTGAACAAGCATGGTACTCTGCATACTTTGTGTCTACTTGGCTATTGGGAGTCCAATATACAACAAATCATTTGAAAAGCTAATTAAAGTCTATTTGAAAGTTCTACACCATGTTTGTGAAAGGAAAATTTAGAAAGATGGTGTGATTAAAAAATAAGAAATTTAAATCTTAACTATTTGGCAGATGGAAAATAATATATATTAAAGCACTTAGTACAAGGTCACAAATTTGCTGACTTATTGTAATGGGTTCAAGAAGGAAAAATTTAAATTTAGAACGGATATAGGAAAGCATTGTTTTGGTAATAGAGTAGTGGGTGTATGGAACAAACTCCCCAGTAGCATCACTGAAGCTAAAATCTTGTGTAGTTTTAAAAATAGTTAGACAGGTACATGAGTGGGTGTGGATGGGTGTGACATGGACCTGCCTAGTATAGGCCAATAGGCCTGCTGCAGTGCTCCTTTTTCATGTTCTTAAACCAAGTGCCATATTAACAAGGTGTACCTGTATTTAATTTTTTACAGAGTGGGTGAGTAATCCAGAGGAAGGTCTTGGTCAAATAACTGAAAGCTTCACTGACCCTAGTACCTAATGTCTGGAGAAATTGTCCACATTTAAAAGGAACTTTTAAATGTTAAGGAAGAAAGGGAGGCGGTAATTTCATGCACTGGCCAGGGAGGTATACCATCTTTCAGGAGTGAAGAAGAGCAGAATGTAAGTGTGGGGGAGGTACGTGAGGCATTACGTAGAATGAAAGGGGGTAAAGCAGCTGGAACTGATGGGATCATGACAGAAATGTTAAAAGCAGGGGGGGATATAGTGTTGGAGTGGTTGGTACTTTTGTTTAATAAATGTATGAAAGAGGGGAAGGTACCTAGGGATTTGCAGAGAGCATGTATAGTCCCGTTATAAAGGGAAAGGGGACAAAAGAGATTGTAAAAATTATAGAGGAATAAGTTTACTGAGTATACCAGGAAAAGTATACGGTAGGGTTATAATTGAAAGAATTAGAGGTAAGACAGAATGTAGGATTGCAGATGAGCAGGGAGGCTTCAGAGTGGGTAGGGGATGTGTAGATCAAGTGTTTACATTGAAGCATATATGTGAACAGTATTTAGATAAAGGTAGGGAACTTTTTATTGCATTTATGGATTTAGAAAAGGCATATGATAGAGTGGATAGAGGAGCAATGTGGCAGATGTTGCAAGTATATGGAATAGGTGGTAAGTTACTAAATGCTGTAAAGAGTTTTTATGAGGATAGTGAGGCTCAGGTTAGGGTGTGTAGAAGTGAGGGAGAATACTTCCCGGTAAAAGTAGGTCTTAGACAGGGATGTGTAATGTCACCATGGTTGTTTATATATTTATAGATGGGGTTGTAAAGAAGTAAATGCTAGGGTGTTCGGGAGAGGGGTGGGATTAAATTATGGGGAATCAAATTCAAAATGGGAATTGACGCAGTTACTTTTTGCTGATGATACTGTGCTTATGGGAGATTCTAAAAAAAAATTGAAAAGGTTAGTGGATGAGTTTGAGAATGTGTGTAAAGGTAGAAAGTTGAAAGTGAACATAGAAAAGAGTAAGGTGATGAGGGTATCAAATGATTTAGATAAAGAAAAATTGGATATCAAATTGGGGAGGAGGAGTATGGAAGAAGTGAATGTTTTCAGATACTTGGGAGTTGACGTGTCGGCGGATGGATTTATGAAGGATGAGGTTTAATCATAGAATTGATGAGGGAAAAAAGGTGAGTGGTGCGTTGAGGTAATAGTGGAGTCAAAAAACGTTATCTATGGAGGCAAAGAAGGGAATGTATGAAAGTATAGTAGCACCAACACTCTTATATGGATGTGAAGCTTGGGTGGTAAATGCAGCAGCGAGGAACGGTTGGAGGCAGTGGAGATGTCCTGTCTAAGGGCAATGTGTGGTGTAAATATTATGCAGAAAATTCGGAGTGTGGAAATTAGGAGAAGGTGTGGAGTTAATAAAAGCATTAGTCGAGGGCAGAAGAGGGGTTGTTGAGGTGGTATGGTCATTTAGAGAGAATGGATCAAAGTAGAATGACATGGAAAGCATATAAATCTATAGGGGAAGGAAGGAGGGGTAGGGGTCGTCCTCGAAAGGGTTGGAAAGAGGGGGTAAAGGAGGTTTTTGTGGGCTAGGGGCTTGGACTTCCAGCAAGCGTGCATGAGCGTATTAGATAGGAGTGAATGGAGGCGAATGATACTTGGGACCTGACGATCTGTTGGAGTGTGAGCAGGGTAATATTTAGTGAAGGGATTCAGGGAAACCGGTTATTTTCATATAGTCGGACTTGAGTCCTGGAAATGGGAAGTACAATGCCTGCACTCTAAAGGAGGGGTTTGGGATATTGGCAGTTTGGAGGGATATGTTGTGTATCTTTATACGTATATGCTTCTGAACTGTTGTATTCTGAGCACCTCTGCAAAAGCAGTGATAATGTGTGAGTGTGGTGAAAGTGTTGAATGATGATGAAAGTATTTTCTTTTGTGGATTTTCTTTCTTTTTTGGGTCACCCTGCCTCGGTGGGAGACGGCCGACTTGTTGAAAAAAAAAAAAATTATCAATCCAACATACAAATGACACAACAGTATCACACACAACAACCACAGCCTACAATGGCCTCTCTCAGTCTTTCCATCCATAAGTGAATGTAAGCACATGAAGTGCAAGGTATTCAATAAATAAAAAACAAAGAAGGCCTAATACTGTGACTGGAAAAATACACAAGTAAGCTGCACACAGGAGAAAGAAACTTATGAAGATGTTTCAGTTAGACTTGGACCATTAAATAGTCATAATAGTGACTAGTTAATGGTACAGGTCAGACCAAAATGTTGTCATAAGTTTCTTTATATGTGAGGGTTATTTGTGTATTTGATAAATAAGCATGTGTTGGTGTAGTGATCACCACCCCAAGCTGCCTCTGTCTGCATCCTCATAACATTACTATAACAGATAGTATTCATTACCATACATACAACATACACTGTACATACCTGCTTAAGTTGTTTCTTCTGTTTGGCAATGGAGGGAAATTCATCTTTAATGAGGTGTGCGAGAGGCCCCAAAATCTGCTTGTCCAGAGCATCTTCATACTCCACCACATCCAATCCCATTGCCTGCTGCACCTCCACCACTCTTGCTACCACACTCCTGAAACCAAAGTATGGTCCATAAACTATACTTAAAAGTCACTAAAAAAATTAACTGCACTATTTAATTATAACTACAGTACTAATCTTCACACCATAGTAATAACATTACATTTACCCAAGAGTTTACTAAATCCTTACACTGAATTTTTTTTCCTTTTTTTTCTTTTTTTTTTTTTTTTTTTAGTGGGGAAAAATGCTCCGGAGAAACCCCCAAAAAAAAAATTTCCTTTTCCAACCCTTAAAATTTGAAAAGTTTTAAAAAACTTTATTTAAAAAAAAAACCTCCCCTTTAATTTAAAATAAAACCCTAATTTCCAATTTTTAAAAAACCCAAAGTTTCCCTTTTTCAAAACCATGAAAATTTAAATTTCTTTTAGTATTTAAAAATGACCCAAAAAGACCTTTTAGTCTTTTTTTAAAAGTTTTCTTGGTTTGTTTTTTTTTGAGTTGGTGAAACAGTTTTTTCACCCCCCCCAATTTTTAATAAAAAATGCCCTAAATTTTAAAAATTTGTTTTTAAACCTTTAGTTTAATAAAACACAAGTTTTATTTGGGTATTTTGATCCCCATTCTTTTTTTTTTTTCTTTTTTTTTTTCCCCATTTTTTTTATTTTATTGAAAATAGTAAAACAGTTTTTTTAAAAGGTTTTGATAAAAAAATCATAAACTTTTTAAAAAAATTACATTATAAAAATTCTTATATTATATTTAACAACCCCTTTTTATATATCCCCAATTTTAAATTTTTTTTTAATTTTTTAAAACCCAATTTTTTTTTTTTTTTTTTTTTTTTAAAAATTTTTTGGGTGTTGGGTGCTGTAAATTTGGGGCCCCCAAAAAAAACCCCCCCCCCGGGGGGGGGAACTGTTTTTTTTTCTGTCTCATAAACAGGGCAAGTTTAGGTTTAGTCTTACTACTTCTTTTTACACTTAGGTCACGCTACATTTGCACGTACAAAATATTATACCCACCCCTCTGGGTTTCCTTCTATTTTCCTTTGTTCTTTTTCTAGTTATTTCCTCTTATCTCCTGAAAAGGGTAAAACAAAATTTTTCTCTGAAGCCTTAAACTCTAAAACTCTTCAAAGGTTTAAAAGGTATGCGTGTTGTAAGGGCAAAAAAAATCCCCGGGCAAGGGGCAGTAACCCCTTATCCTATATATATATTAAAAATTTTGAAAGGGAAACTTTTTTTTTTCCCTTTGGGGGCCCTGCCTCGGGGGGAATGGCCGTTTTTAAAAGATGAAACAACTACACTTTCCAAAGTTATATAAACACCCTGTTCTTGAGCTCAGTTTACAATATCTTAACTAAGTAATAAAATCGAAAAAAAGGAAATTTTGGGACAATGCAGAAACCACGGGGAAAAAGGAAAATCTTGAGCTAAAGTTTTCCTCCCGGTGGTTTGTTATGAAATTTGTTAAACACCACTTTTATACGTAAATACAAAATTCTCTCTCTTGTTTTCCCATTTTCCCAATTTTTAAAAAAATTTCCTTTTGGTTTTCCCAAAAATTTTTTTGAGTTTCTTTATGAAAATTCAAGTATTTTATATAGCTTCTTTCATCTACAAAAAATAAAATTTTATATTTTTTTTTTTTTCCTCTTTTTTTCTTGTGTACTGTGCAGTACCATAATATGTATTTTAAAATAAAATGGTGTTGCATAAAAATTGTTTGGAAACTTTTTACAACTATTTTAAAAGATTAATTTTTTGTTTTTTGTTATACCTTTTCATGTAAATTTTAAAAAAGTTTGGTATTATTATAATGAAAGGCTTTTCTTTCTTTTTTTGTTTTTTAAAAGAACGGAACCCCTTAAAGGTATCATCAATGGCTTTCCATCTCCATGTTTAAAAATTTCTTGTTACCCAATTCCCATTTTTCTTGCGCTGCAGTAGTTCTTTTATGCTTTTTGACCTATTTCCTCCAAATGGCTGTTTCCCAGAAGATACCTTATATTTCGCACTCTGGGGTGTGTTTTCATCCCTTTAATTTTCCACCATACAAATATGGGGGGAATTTTTAGGTTGGTGAAGACCCACCCAGGGAAGTACTCCCCGTCCTGCCGATGACTGTGAAACAAAAACCTGTAACGTTTTGCATGATGGTAGGTTTGCGGTTTCTTTTTCTGTCTCATAAACCCCTAAGATAACAGGGATATTTGCTACTCCTACTTAACTTTGGTCACACTTCACAAAAAAGCACGCTAAATAATAAACACAGGTTTTTTTCTCCTTTTTCTAAATGCTCTTGTTCTTTTTTTTTTCTTTTTTGTCCAGGGGGAAGTGGAAAAGAATTTTTCCCTTTCGAAAGCCATGGTTCGTATGAGGCCTAAAAGCGGGGGCAATGGGTAGTAACCCCTTCTCCTTTTAAACAATTACTAAAAAAAGAAGAAAAAAACTTTATAAAACTGGGTTGCTTAAAATTTGCGTGGATGTATGCGGATACAAGAAACAGATGTTTGCTGATTTATGAATAAAAAGAATTGGATGTCCGGGCCCCAAGCGAAACAAGTGAAGGGGGTAGGAGAGTTTCGGGGGGGAAAATAATGGGTTTAAAAATCGGAGTATTGAGAGTTTTAGAGAAAAGGAAAGGGGGGTAGCAGTAATGTTAAATGATATTTTGGGGGGGAAAAAAGAGAAAGAATGTAAAAATTCAAAAATTTATGTGGTTAAAAAGTAAAGGTTGGATGGGGAAGTGGGTCATAATAGCGTGTAGACCGGGAAAGAGAGGAATGCAGGGGAAAAGGAGAGATTTTTGGAGTGTTAAGTGAATGTATAGGAGTTTAAACCAAGTGAGAGAGTAATTGTGGTAGGGGATTTAAATCTAAGTAGGGAAACTTTTAGGAGGGTGTGGTATAAGTTTGGGGTCCCGGGTTTAAAATGAAAGGGGGACCCTTTGATAAATTTTTTGATAAAAAAGGGGTTAGTTATAGGTAATACATATTTTAAGAAAAAGGAAAATAAGTATACACGATTGATGTAGGGCGAAATGACAGTAGTTTTTTTGGTTTTTTTTGGTAGATAAAAGACTTTTGGAAAAGACTTCAGGTTGACATTTTTTAAAAGGGGCCACAGATATATCAGATCACTTTCTAGTTGTGTACCTGGGAAAAAAAGGGTAGATGGGATAAAAGGGAATAAAGCATCAGGGAAGAGAGGTGAAGGTTTTAAACAAAAAGAGGAGGAGTTAGGGTAATTTTATAAACAGCATTGGGGGTGATGGGCTTTGAGAGCATAGGCAAATGGGGTCAAAAGAGGTATGGGGTGGGTTTTTTAAAATGTTTTGTTAGATGTTCGCAAAAGTTTGGGGTTTTCGGAAAGTGGGTGCAGGGGGGAAGAGGAGGTTGGGTGGATTTGATGTAAAGAGAGTTAAGGGAGAAAAAGTTGCAATGAGAAGTTTTTACAAAGAGAATGATGCAAGGAGGGAAGGTATATGGAAAAAAAGAGGAATTTAAGAGAGTGGTGTCAATGTAAAAAGAGAGAAATTGAGAGGGGGGGTGAGAGTTTCAACAAATTTTGTTAAAAATAAGAAAAAGTTTTGGGTGAGTTAACAATTTAAGAAAGCCTAGAAAAATGGTTTGTATTTAAAAAATAGGAGGGAGAGTTATTAAAGGGGTTAGAGGTTTTGGGAAGATGGAAGGAATTTTTTGAGGAATTTTTTAAATTTGAGAAGATAGGGAAGCTTTTGTTCTGTAAGGGCGGGGGGAATAACTCTTGTGGAGTGAAAAAGAGCCGTTGGGTGTGGGGGAAGTTTGAGGCAGTGGAAAAATAAAAGGGGGGGAAAAGGCACCGGGATTGAGGGGATAAAGATAAAATTTTAAAAGCAGGGGGGATATATTTTGGAGTGGTTTGGGGCAATTATTTTTTGTAGGAAGAGGGTAAGGTACCTAGGATTGGCAGGGCATGCTAGTTCCTTTGTTAAAAGGCAAAGGGGATTTAAAAAAGGTGCAAAAAATTTTTAGGGGGTAAGTTTTGAGTGTACCTGGTAAAATGTATGGGAGAGTTTAATTGAAGAATTAAGAGTAAAGAGGGGAATAGGATAGCAGTAAAAAGGAGGGTTTAGGAAAGGTAGGGGGGGGTGGACCGGGTTTACAGTGAAACTTTAAAAATGAAAAGTATTTAGATAAGCAAAGAGGTCTTTGTGGCATTTATGGATTTGGAAAAGGCGTAGAAAAGGGTGGGTAGGGGGGGATGTGGGAGATGTTGCAAGTGTTGGGTAGGGGGTAGGTTCTGAAAAACAGTGAAGATTTTTACGAGGGTAGTGAGGCTCAAGTTAGAGTTGTAGGGAAAAAGGGGGGGTTTTTTTCCCCTAAAAGTAGGCCTTAACAAGGATGTGTGTGCACCCTGGTTTTTAATAATTTATAGTGGGGGTTGTAAGAGAAGTAAATGGGGGTTTTGGCAAGAGGCGTGGAGTTAAAAGATAAAAGAATCAACACAAAATGGGAGTTGTCACGCTGCTCTTTTGAGACATGTGCTCTTTGGGGGATTCTGAAGAGAAGTTTCAGAGATTGGTGGATGAATTTGGGAGGTGTGCAAAAAAAGAAAATAAAGGTGAATACAGGAAAGAGTAAAGGGTTTTGAGGATAACAAAAAGATTAGGTGATGAAAGATTGAATATAGATTGGGGGGAGAGGGTTGGGGGGTGAACGTATTCAGATATTTGGGAGGGGCGTGTCAGGGATGGGTCTATAAAGTGAGGTGAACTAGAATTTAGAGGGAAAAAAAGGTGATGGGGCACTTTGGAGTTTGGGAACAAAGAAAATTTGTCCTTGGGGGCAAAAAAGGGGAAAAGATGAGAGTATTGTTTTTCCCCCCTCTTATATGGGTGTGAAGCGTGGGGGATGAAAGTTGCAGCGAGGAGAAGGCTGAGGGGTGGAATGTCATGTCTGAGGGCAAAGGGGGTTGATATAATGCAGAGAATTGTAGTTTGGAAGTTGGAGGGGGTGCGGGATTACCAAAATGTTGTCCAAAGGGGGAGGAAAAGGGGTTTTTGGGTTTTTCGGACATGTAGAGAGAATGGAGCGAAAAAAAGAATGACTTCAAAGGTATCGTCTGTGTGGAAGGAAGGCGGGGTAGGGGCGGCCTAGGAAGGTTGGGGAGGGGGAAAGGAGGGTTTTTTGTGCGAGGGGCTTTTATTCCAGCAGGCATGCTGAGCGGTTTGATAGGAGTGATGGAGACAAATGGTTTTTAATCTTGACGTGCTGTTGGGTGTGGCAAGTAAATTTTAAGGGTTTTTAGGGGAAACCCGGGAGGCCCGGGACTTGAGTCCTGGGGGATGGGAATTACGTGCCTGCACTTGAAGGGGGGTGTTAATGTGCAGTTTAAAAAAAATTAGGTAAAGCACCCCCCCGGCAAGACATGATGGGGAATGTTTGGGGAAAAATTTTTTTTTTTGGCCACCCTCCTTGGTGGGAATCGGCCGGTGTGATAATAAAAAAAAATAAAAATTTTTTTCTATTAGAGAGGGGCCCTTTAAGCCTTTTTTTCTCCCGTGTTTTTGCATACTTTCATATTTTTTATAGTTTTTGAAAGCGAATTAAAAGATTATTTCAACTTATGAGAATGGGGAACAGCCCCCTCCAAAAACTGGAAATTTGCAGCTTCAATTCATTTTCCAAAATTCACTTCCTTAGCGGGATAAAAATACTGATTTCTTAGTATGATAAATTTCCCCCTTGTGAGTTCAGTCTAGGATCCAAAAACCTATCGAGTACACCCGATATGGACCCTTTCCATTAAAGGGGGTTAATTGTGCTTTGAACTTTCCTATTTTGTTCCTTATTTTCTTTAGGAGTGTGACTGTCTGTAGTTAAACCTTTGGGAAATAATTTAAGCTGAAGGATAAGATAAGGCATAGTTTTAAAAGAGATACTAAAACAGATGTACTATATTTAATGTCTAAATAGCCCAAAAGGGATACACTTGTGAGTGAGGAAGTATGTCATACACGTTTCAATCAATAACACTAATGATGGTTTTTTTTAAAAAAATGAACAAATAAAATGGGGATGCTAGGAAAAATAATGTAAAATGAGTGGTACGAAGGAAAGGGAGCTTAAGTGAGTTCTACAAATAACTAAAATTTCAAAATTAAAGCGTTACTGGTAATTCAAAATAAAACACCCTAAATAAATTTTCTTGGAAATACAAAAAGAGTAATGGCAGTAAAAAAAAGGTGTTTATCAACCCTAAAGAACTTTACACAAAAAAAACCCGTGACTTTGTAAAAGGTCCAAGCGGACCAAAAAAGTGTCATAAGCTTCCCCCCTTTTTTGTGCGAGTTATTTGTATTTCCCCCACGGGAGTGCCTTTTTTTTTATTAATAAAAAATTAAAGGGGAATATTGTTTATAGTTACATCAACACTAAACCAATGGGGGTCATTCAGTCAAGGAACAATGAGGTTCAACCTCCATCTGCTAAATGCAAGACACCCGAAACGCTATTTTTAATCAGGGTTTGACCGTCCTTTAGTGTTTCCCCCTAAAGTATGTAACCTAAATTTTTTTTTTGACAACAGACCACATGAATGACTCTGCCCAAAAAATGTGTAGTGGCTCTGTCCAAAATGCACCCCAGCTAGTGGCTCTGGGCCAAAAAAAGCACCGCATGCTATGGTCTGCCAAAATTACCCCATGTGTGGCCCTGCCCCCAAAAAGCACCCCGTGTAGTGGGTCTGTCCAAAAAATTTAAGCATGCTAGTGGCTCTGTCCAAAATGCCCGCTGCTAGTGGCTCTGTCCAAAAAGCCCGCTGTAGTGGCTCTGTCCCAAAAAGAAACCCCATGCTAGGGCTCTGTCCAAAATCACTGGTTTCTAGGCTCTTTCCAAAAAGCAACATCTAGTGGCCTGTCCAAAAAACACCCTGCTAGGGCTGTCCAAAATTTCATGGGTGCTAGTGGGTCTGTCCAAAAGCACCACATGCTAGTGGGGTGTGCCAAAATGCATGCCCGGGTAGTGGGTCTGTCCAAAAACCTGCATCAGGGGCTCTGTCCCAAAATGCACCTTAGTGCTCTGCCAAAATGCACTTTTTAAATGGCTTGCCCCAAAAGATGCTATTGGGGTCTGTCCAAAATGAACCATCAGTTTTTCCCCAAAATGCATGGTGCTATTTTGGTCTTCCAAAAAAAATTAAGTCTGTTGCCCAAAAAACTCTCTATTTTCCAAAATCACTCAGGGTATTTCTCTTCCAAATGCACTTCTAGTGGTTCCCAAAATGTACCACATGCTAGTGGGGTCGCCCAAAAATTGTGGTTTAAAGGGTCTTTCTTTTTACCTGTCATTGGGAACTTCTTAAAAAATTTTCCGTCCGTGTCTTTCCAGTTTTTTTGTCATTTTTGCTGTCAAATTTTCCATTTTAAATTAATTTTAAAAAGGTTAATTTTTTTCCATGGAATTTAGATGACAAAATAAATCAAAAATTTTCCCCCCAAAATCTGGGTTTATTTATCTATCATTAAATTACCTTTTGCCTATTTAAAAAGAAACATGTTTCACTAAAGTGTTCAAATCTTACTTTTTGGCTTTGGTGGTGACACACCATTTTTGTTGGGGATGGGGTTTCTGTTGTCTGCCACTGCGCTTCATGTTGTTACCACTGTTTGCTTCATGTTGTCTACCACTGCTGCTTCATGTTGTCTGCCACTGCTGCTTCATGTTGTTTGTCACTGCTGCTTCATGTTGTCTGCCACTGCTGCTTCATGTTGTCTGCCACTGCTGCTTCATGTTGTCTGTTACTGCTGCTTCATGTTGTTTGCCACTGCTACCTCATGATGTCTGCCACTGCTGCTTCATGTTGTCTGCCACTGCTGCTTCAAGTCATTTGCCACTGCTACCTCATGTCATCTGCCACTGCTGCTTCATGTTGTCTGCCACTGCTGCTTCATGTTGTCTGCCACTGCTACCTCATGTCATCTGCCACTGCTGCTTCATGTTGTCTACCACTGCTGCTTCATGTTGTCTGCCACTGCTGCTTCATGTTATCTGCCACTGCTGCTTCATGTTGTCTGCCACTGCTGCTTCATGTTGTCTGCCACTGCTACCTCATGTCGTCTGCCACTGCTGCTTCATGTTGTCTGTCACTGCTGCTTTATGTTGTCTGCCACTGCTGCTTCATGTTGTCTGCCACTGCTGCTTCATGTTGTCTGCCACTGCTGCTTCATGTTGTCTGTTACTGCTGCTTCATGTTGTTTGCCACTGCTACCTCATGTTGTCTGCCACTGCTGCTTCATGTTGTCTGCCACTGCTGCTTCAAGTCATTTGCCACTGCTACCTCATGTCATCTGCCACTGCTGCTTCGTGTTGTCTGCCACTGCTACCACATGATGTCTGCCACTGCTGCTTCATGTTGTCTGCCACTGCTGCTTCATGTTGTTTGCCACTGCTACCTCATGATGTCTGCCACTGCTGCTTCATGTTGTCTGCCACTGCTGCTTCAAGTCATTTGCCACTGCTACCTCATGTCATCTGCCACTGCTGCTTCGTGTTGTCTGCCACTGCTACCACATGATGTCTGCCACTGCTGCTTCATGTTGTCTGCCACTGCTGCTTCATGTTGTCTGCCACTACTACCACATGATGTCTGTCACTGCTGCTACATGTTGTCTGCCACTGCTGCTTCATGTTGTCTGTCACTGCTACCTCCTGATGTCTGCTCCCACTTTTGCTAGCGTGTTGAAGAGCTTTCCAATATGTGAAGGTCGAGGGGCAGTGCCAGTCAGACAGGTATTGGATGGTGACGTCATTTGTTTACTTTTGAAAATTGCCAAAGAATCAAGTTCAATTTCAAGGTACTTTTCGTGAAACCAATCAAAATCATATCTATTTCTGTAGTATATCTTCTATTCTATCAAATAAAAAAAAAAAAAAAAAAAAGAACAAGAATACAACCATAAAAACCACATGAAAATATACTGGTAAGGGGAGGCTAATGGCTGAGACGTGAACTCCGTTATTTATGGTCCAATTTCTTTCATTTTTGGTGTACATTAAGAAGCATCTTTCCATCATACATTGCCTAAGTTTCAATAAGACAGTCCAACAAACAACTGAGATCCAATTCCCTAGAAGAGCAAGAACCCTCACCAGCGTCAAGGAACCTCCCTTGAGGCCCACTCGCATCTGGAAATTTCGCTCGTGCCTGGAAGCAAAAATCGACAGAGCAACTGCTTGTATCTGGAAAAACTCGCATGTGGATGCACTCGTACATAGAGGTTCCAATGTATTTTATTATGTGTAAACTACATATTTATACACTGCAGAAATCAATTATTTGTATAACAGTTTCCTTATACTAAAGTGTAGTGTTAGTACAGTACAGTGGAACCCCGGATTTTGGCCGTAATCCATTCCAGAAGGTCAGCCTAAATTCGAAAAGGCCGAAAACCTTAGTAATATTACCCATAAGAATTAATGTACGTATATACAATTAATCCGTTCCGGACACCCAAAAATATAAACAAAAAAAAACATTTTTTTAAAGATTAACTATAGTTTTACATACACAGAACAAAGAGAACTAAATAAAATGACAAATGAAATGGATAAATGAACATTTAACATCACATTTACCTTTACTGAAGATTCTTGTTGGCGTATGGAAGACAAGGAGGAGAGAGGGAGAACTGATTATTGTTTGGAAGGGAAACCCCCTCCATAAGGCCTTCAGGTATCAAGTCCCTATCTGGGGTTACTTCCCTTCTTTGTCTTTTACTGGCACTAGGATCAGCTTGAGAGTCACTGCACCCGTCACACAAAAAAAAAACTGTCCATAGAGGTCTGTTTCTGACATCTCTTGAAGATTTGCTGGAAGTGGGACAAGGTTTTGTCACTGAACATGTTGCAGACATGGCTTGTTTCAGTTTGGTCAGGGTGATATTTCTCCACAAAACTTTGCACCCCCCTGGCAAGCTCGAGCACATGTACACCACTTTCGTACTATGCTACAATTTCTTTCTTGAATTCTATAGTGTTTCTCACATTCTTAGGGCCCATGGTGGCCTGTTTCAAAGTAGCACTCAATAAACAACCACAAAAAACAATGGATTATAATGAAATGTTTGGATGAATCCTAGGTAGTAGGTTGGTAGACAGCAACCGCCCAGGGAGGTACTACCATCCTGCCAAGTGAATGTAAAAGAAAGCTGTAACGTTTTACATGATGGTAGGATTGCTGGTGTCCTTTTTTCTGTCTCATAAACATGCAAGATTTCAGGTACATCTTGCTACTTCTACTTACACTTAGGTCACACTACACATACATGTACAAGCATATATATACACACACCCCTTTGAGTTTTCTTCTATTTTCTTTCTAGTTCTTGTTCTTGTTTATTTCCTCTTACCTCCATGGGGAAGTGGAACAGAGTTCTTCCTCTGTAACCCATGCGTGTTGTAAGAGGCGACTAAAATGCAGGGAGCAAAGGGCTAGTAACCCCTTCTCCTGTATATATTACTAAATGTAAAAGGATAAACTTTTGTTTTTCCTTTTGGGCCACCCCACCTCGGTGGAATACGGCCAGTGTGTTGAAAGAAGAAAGAAGTTTGGATGAATGCGTGAAGTATTCCTCACTCACCGAAACACACAGCCAGACTGACTCACGCACGCAGCGTGGCGGGCAGATGTGTCCAATACGGCTGATTTCCGAGTTGCCGGCTGAAATCCAGGATAGAATTTTGGCCAAAAAAAAAAGCAACCGAAATCCGATTTAGCCGATATCCAGGGGTCCACTGTATAACCAAGGTGACAACACATATGGGGTGTGATAATGTATATACTTAGTATACCTTAAGTGAAAAAGAAAATCTGAAGAACAAGCAATGTTGGGAACTGAATAAACCCAGAAGTGTGTTTAGAAGTGGATTATCATAAGGCAATATCAGGAGCAGTTCCTTTAGGTCTCCCAGGTGTGAGGGACCTCAAGGCACCACTGCACACAAAAGTGCTTTAATAGAACAAAAGAAATGTTACTGTATTCTTACTTTCAAATAAATTTATTTGTAATTTATTATACACCAGTCTGAGTAATAAGAACACTGTAGAATTTAAAGAATAAAAATAAAAATATTGCCTACATGTTGCACTATAGTCCCACTTGCATTTTCTTAATCTGCTCCTGAATGTCTGTAATATACAATACATACAGTGGACCCCCGGTTAACGATTTTAATCCGTGCAAGAGGGCTCATCGTTATGCGAAATAATCGTTATGCGAATGAATTTTCCCCATAAGAAATAATGGAAATAAAATTAATCCGTGCAAGACGCCCAAAAGTATGAAAAAAAATTTTTTTTACCACATGAAATGTTAATTTTAATACACACAAACTGAAAAAGGCATGCACAATTAAATGACACTTACTTTTATTGAAGATCTGGTGATGATTGATGGGATGGGGGAGGGGAGAGTGTGTGTGTTAGGTTTAGAAGGGGAATCCCCTTCCATTAGGACTTGAGGTAGTAAGTCCTTTTCTGGGGTTACTTCCCTTCTTCTTTTAATGCACTAGGGCCAGCTTCAGAGTCACTGGACTTCTTTCGCACAAGATATCTGTCCATAGTGGCCTGTACCTCTCGTTCCTTTATGACTTGCCTAAAGTGTTTCACAACATTGTCAGTGTAATAATCACCAGCACGGCTTGCAATAGCTGTGTGAGGGTGATTTTCATCCATGAAGGTTTGCACTTCAAGCCACTTTGCACAGATTTCCTTAATCTTTGAAGTAGGCAACTTCTTCAATTTCTCTCTCCCTCCTCCGAAGCAATTTCCTCAGGTGTGGCTCTTGCTGTTGAGTTGATCTAGCAGCTCATCAGTGGTTAGTTCTTCATTGTCCTCCTCCACCAACTCTTCCACATCCTCCCCACTAACCTCAACCCAAGGACTTTCCCAATGCCACAATGGATTCCTCAACTGGCACAGGATTCTCAGGGTTAGCCTCAAACCCTTCAAAATCCCTTTTGTCTCAACATTCTGGCCACAGTTTCTTCCAAGCAGAGTTCAAGGTCACTTTGTCACTTCCTCCCAAGCCTTACTATACGGTTTACACAATTGAGGATATTAAAGTGATCTCTCCAAAACTCTCTTAGAGTCAGTTGAGTTTCTGAGGTCATTACAAAGCACCTTTCAAACAGAGCTTTTGTGTACAGTTTCTTGAAGTTGGAAATAACCTGCTGGTCCATGGGCTGCAGGAGAGGAGTGGTATTAGGAGGCAAAAACTTCACCTTAATGAAGCTCATGTCCCATAAAGTCGCTCTGCCACGTCTGTAGGATGACCAGGGGCATTGTCTAAACACCAGGAGGCACTTAAGTTCTAATTTCTTTTCAGTTAGGTAATTTTTCACATTGGGGGCAAATGCATGGTGTAACCAGTTATAGAAAATTCCCTAGTGACCCATGCCTTACTGTTTGCCCTCCACAGCACACACAAATTATCCTTGAGGACATTCTTTTGCCTGAACGCTCTGGGAGTTTCAGAGTGATACACTAATAAAGGCTTCACTTTGCAATCACCAGTAGCATTGGCACACATCAACAAAGTAAGCCTGTCTTTCATAGGCTTATGTCCTGGGAGTGCCTTTTCCTCCTGAGTAATGTAGGTCCTGCTTGGCATTTTCTTCAGAACAGGCCTGTTTCATCACAATTAAACACTTGTTCAGGTTTCAGTCCTTCAGTTCTATGTACTCCTTGAATTCCTGCACATATTTTTCAGGCCGCTTTGTGGTCCGAACTGGCAGCCTCACCATGCCTTATCACACTATGGATGCCACTACGCTTCTTAAATCTCTCAAACCAACCTTTGCTGGCCTTAAATTCACTCACATCATCACTAGTTGCAGGCATTTTTTTAATTAAATCGTCATGCAACTTCCTAGCCTTTTCACATATGATCGCTTGAGAGACGCTATCTCCTGCTATCTGTTTTTCATTTATCCACACCATAAGAGCTCTCAAATCTTCCATCAATTGCGATCTTTGTTTCGAAAACACAGTTGAACCTTTGGCAAGAACAGCTTCCTTGATTGTCTTTCTGGTGCCCACAATAGTAGCGATGGTGATTGGGGTTTCTTGTACAGCTTGACTAGGTCGGCTATACGCACTCACTTTCATACTTATCAATTATCTCTTTCTTCATCTCTATAGTAATTCTTACCCTTTGAGGTGTAGGGTTGGCACTAGAAGCTTTCTTGGGGCCATGGTCACTTATTTTCCAGAAACAGCACCGAAAATACTGTAATAATACGAAATATTCCGAGTGTATGCTTGGATGTTACCGGGAGGCTGGCTGGTAAACAATGGGACGGAGCGGCACATGTGAGGCTGGCTGAGGGCACATTGGACGCGTCTCGGACGAAAATCGGTATGCGGGTTTTTAAATCGGTATGCGGGGCAAAAATTTTGCGATAAAAGTAATCTTATGCGGAAAAATCGCTATGCGATGCCATCGTTATGCGGGGGTCCACTGTACTTGGTGTGCAAAAGAAGAAAATTAAAAGTGAATACAGGAAAGAGTAAGGTTATGAGGATAAACAAAAAGATTAGGTGATGAAAGATTGGATATCAGATTGGAGGAAGAGAGTATGGAGGAGGTGAATGTATTCAGATATTTGGGAGTGGACGTGTCAGCGGATGGGTCTATGAAAGATGAGGTGAATCATAGAATTGATGAGGGGAAAAGGGTGAGCGGTTTTCACTTAGGAGTCTGTGGAGACAAAGAACTTTGTCTTGGAGGCAAAGAGGGGACGTATGAGAGTATAGTTTTACTAACGCATGGGTGATGAATGTTGCAGCGAGGAGAAGGCTGGAGGCAGTGGAGCTGTCATGCCTGAGGGCAATGTGTGGTGTGAATATAATGCAGAGAATTCGTAGTTTGGAAGTTAGGAGGAGGTGCGGGATTACAAAAAATGTTGTCCAGAGGGCTGAGGAAGGGTTGTTGAGGTGATTCGGACATGTAGAGAGAATGGAGCGAAACAGAGTGACTTCAAGAGTGTATCAGTCTGTAGTGGAAGGAAGGCGGGGTAGGGGTCGGCCTAGGAAGGTTGGAGGGAGGGGGTTAAAGGAGGTTTTGTGTGCGAGGGCTTGGACTTCCAGCAGGCATGCGTGAGCGTGTTTGATAGGAGTGAATGGAGACAAATGGTTTTTAATACTTGAGTTGCTGTGGAGTGTGAGCAAAGTAACATTTTAGAAGGGGTTCAGGGAAACGGCAGGCCGGACTTTGAGTCCTGGAGATGGAAGTACAGTGCCTGCACTCTGAAGGAGGGGTGTTAATGTTGCAGTTTAAAAACTGTAGTGTAAAGCACCCTTCTGGCAAGACAGTGATGGAGTGAATGATGGTGAAAATTTTTCTTTTTCGGGCCACCCTGTTCTTGGTGGGAATCGGCCAGTGTGATAATAATAATAATAAATAACTTGGTGTATTACTCATGGGAAAGTGGACATGAATCTTTCCTCGTAAGCCATGTATGTCATAAGAGGTGACTAAAATACCAGGAGCAAAGGGCTAGTAACCACTTCTTAATAAATTACTACAGATTTATTTAGCATGTTTATTTGGCCATTTTGGTTTTACACTATTGAAAAAAATTTCCATAATTTTTAAACACTTCGTAAAATTAATTAAAAAGGGTTTGGGTTTTCGGGGGGGGGAAAAAAATTGGAGCCTCACCCAAGGGGTATTTTCCCCAGCTCTGGCTACCCCCGGTGTGGTGGGGACCACTGTCTCCAAGGGGCTGCATGGGGCTTCGGCACAAAGGTCCCTCACCTGGTCCTTTGTGGTAATGGCGGGTAATTTCAAGTGTAAGCCCATGGCTATTTACCACTCTAAGAATCCTCGTGCTTTGAAAGGGGGTATTAAAAAACCCAATCAGTAATTTGGAGGGCAAACCCGGGCGCATGGGTGAAAAGGGGAAAAATTGTGATGGTTTAAGCTCATTACTCCCGATTAAGCTTTACCTGCACAGCAACAACCTTGCATTCAAGGCTCTCTTCATTCTTGATAATTCCCGTACTCATCCACAAGCTTTGCTGGATGTGACCCCACATGTAAAAGTTGCATTTTTTACCTCCAAATACAACATCTTTAATACAACCACTGGATCAGAGAGTTATTAAGTCATTCAAGTGTAACTACACAAGAAAAGTGATGAAAAAACTAGTTGCATTAATGAACTCTGACTCCAACCTGGCAGTACCAAGCTTCGGGAATAATGTATAATGTACTGCAGGGTAAAAGAAGCCAGAGATCCATTACAGAATTTATGCACACTCCAATAAAACCATCAACTTTAGTACCAGAACCTTAACCCTTAAACTGTCCAAATGTAGATCTACGTTCGCTCGTGTAGCACTCTGAACGTAGATCTACATTTGATTTTACATACTTTCTTATGTGAAAAAAAATGTAGATCTAAATTCGGAGCGCTACATGAGCGAAGGTAGATCTATGTTTGGACAGTTTAAGGGTTAACCATCCACTTCTGCCGACAACCAACAACCATCCACCTCAGCCCAGTAGGGCCACACCATGCATCTCCATTCTCTTCACTATCATTGACATGCACGAGCAACCACAATTGATGAGGGAAAAAAGGTGAGTGGTGCGTTGAGGTATATGTGGAGTCAAAAAACGTTATCTATGGAGGCAAAGAAGGGAATGTATGAAAGTATAGTAGTACCAACACTCTTATATGGGTGTGAAGCTTGGGTGGTAAATGCAGCAGCGAGGAGATGGTTGGAGGCAGCGGAGATGTCCTGTTTAAGGGCAATGTGTGGTGTAAATATTATGCAGAAAATTCGGAGTGTGGAAATTAGGAGAAGGTGTGGAGTTAATAAAAGTATTAGTCAGAGGGCAGAAGAGGGGTTGTTGAGGTGGTTTGGTCATTTAGAGAGAATGGATCACAGTAGAAGATGACATGGAAAGCATATAAATCTATAGGGGAAAGGAAGGTCGGGTAGGGGTCGTCCTCGAAAGGTTGGAGAGATGTAAAGGAGTATGTGGGTAAAGGGGGCTTGGACATTCCAGCAATTATGACGTGAGCGTGTTAGAAAAGGAGTCAATTGTAGTACGAATGTACACCTGAATCTGTTGAGTGTGAGAGGGTAATAGTTTAGTGAGGGATTCAGGGAAACGGTTATTTTATTATACGGACTTGATCTGAAAAAGTACAATGCTGCATTTAAAGGAGCGTTTGGGATTTTGGAGTTTGGAGGTATGTTGTTATCTATATGTGTATGCTTCTAAAGTTTATTCTGCACTTCTGCAAAAACATAATGTGCAGTGTGGTAAAGTGTTGATGATGGATGAAAGTATTTTCTTTGGATTTTCTTTCTTTTTGGGTCACCTGTCTTGGAGACGGCAAACTTTTGAAAAAAAAAAAAAAAATTATTATTTCTGTTGCATTTGTAGTCTTAAGCAACAACATTATCATTTTCATTTTTGTAAGATCTGGATGTCTAAAAAAAAGTTGTTTGGCTTTTGGGGGGTCCCAGGAATGTAACCCTATTTTTCCCCATAAGTTCTTCAGTTTAAATAACACAGATTTATCTAACACGCATTTTTCAGGAACATAACTACCATGTAATATGAGGGTCTACTGTAAATGTAAAAAAAAAATACATTTCTTCATTTCTAGGCCACCTTACCTCAGTGGGAGACAGTTGTTGTGTTAAAAAAAAACACTTTTCTTTTTTTGAGTCACCCTGCCTAGGTGGGAGATGGCTGGTATGTTGGAAAAAAAAAAACTCAATATATTAACCTACCTGAGGAGATCCTGGTGCTCGGGGTTCTCCACTGGAGGGAGACAGCTGAGTGTTTCTTTGAGGGTTTCGGCTGCTTGATATTCTGGCACCTTCCTCTGTAATGAAGAACACATTACAGTATACCTTTCATCAAGCTGTGTAAACAATTGTCAAGGAACATCCTTTAGAGATAGGTAGAGTTTAACTATGCAAGTGAGTCGTGAAACACCAGGTCAAGGGAGCTAGCCATCTCAACAGCTGGCCTAGTGGCTGACACCATGGCCTGGAGTTTTAGGACTCACTTGTCATAGGTACAAACCACAATCATTCCGTGGTTTGTCATCGTCTTATTACAATTTCATGAGACATCCTTTTGTATATATTGTAGGGATAGAAATCAATGGAGACGTAGTATACTATACAGATTGATTAGAACACGTGCACAACACTATACCGATTACTGGATACAAAGGCATCCTGAGAGTTAGTGTCTTCGTGTATACATTCATGAGGTTTACTTTAACCTTTTAGATTATATAATTTGACGGGATCAGTAGTCAATCAAACTTTAAAACCCACTACAGTATAACAAAGCATATTGCTGATAGTATTGAAGAAATGTCGTGAACAGTTCCAACAATATATTTTGATTAATGAGTGTAAAGCTGTGTCAGTAGAAATGATAGGTTAGATATTTTAAGTGTCAGTTTTATTTGTGTACCTACTAGTCATATTTTACTTTTTATGACTCTGATTAGTAAACTAGCTATTTTGATGATAGAATTTTAGACTACAAAATGTTTGGATAAAGAATGAAAATATTTGGATAATAAATGAAGATATTTACCATGACTAACCCTGTTCTCCTGTATAAATTACTAGATGTGAAAAGTAGAAAAACTTTATGAAAGCATTTCTTCTATTTTGGAACACCAAACAAGAAGAAACATGTTTATAAATAAAAAAAAATGAACAAAAAACTTAACAAGAGTTTGGTATTTTTGTTCTTAATTCATCTATGATATTCACCACTATGGCCACTGTAAAATTCTTAAGTTTTCTTGATAGCCAAAGGTTTTTTTATAGTGCACACTGATACCTCAGTGACATCCTCAACAATTTCAAGATAAATTGAGTCAAGGGCCTCTTCCATAAATACGTGTCCACAAATTAAGAATACTGTATCATTCTACTGTATTACCTAAAAGGCTCTGCTTAGTAACCAATTATCCACATGGCTTAAATTTATTTATTTAGCACTAAAACTATGTAATATCAAAATATTCTAGGCACCCAAACTTGGGTGCATGTAACACAAGACCTACAGGTTGATACTGGGCACAGTCAACACAACTCTAGGCAAAAAGATGACATGAAAGAAAATTAACAGAGCATAAGTTTAATTTTCCTAGGTAGTAGGTTGGTAGACAGCAGCCGCCCAGGGAGGTACTACCGTCCTGCCAAGTGAGTGTAAAATGAAAGCCTGTAATTGATTTACATGATGGTAGGATTGCTGGTGTCCATTTTTCTGTCTCATAAACATGCAAGATTTCAGGTATGTCTTGCTACTTCTACTTACACTTAGGTCACACTTCACATACATGTACAAGCATATACAGTGGACCCCCGCATAACGATTACCTCCGAATGCGACCAATTATGTAAGTGTATTTATGTAAGTGCGTTTGTACGTGTATGTTTGGGGGTCTGAAATGGACTAATCTACTTCACAATATTTCTTATGGGAACAAATTCGGTCAGTACTGGCACCTGAACATACTTCTGGAGTGAAAAAATATCGTTAACCGGGGGTCCACTGTATATATACACACACCCCTCTGGGTTTTCTTCTATTTTCTTACTAGTTCTTGTTCTTGTTTATTTCCTCTTATCTCCATGTCAAAGTGGAACAGAATTCTTCCTCCGTAAGCCATGCGTGTTGTAAGAGGTGACTAAAATGCCAGGAGCAAGGGGCTAGTAACCTCTTCTCCTGTATGAATTACTAAATTTAAAAAGAGAAACTTTCATTTTTCTTTTTGGGCCACCCTGCCTTGGTGGGATACGGCCAATTTGTTGAAGAAAAAAAAAAAAAAGGTTGTAATTTTGTTGAGTGTTAAGAAGGCAGCCAGGCAAGTCAAGTCACGCTGAGGATGTGGTTCAGGTCTGTGTAATGTAAGTGGAAGAGATAAAAAAGTCTTCCAAGTGCATGAAACACTTTCAATAAAGAACTGCATTACACTGTATTTGTGGGTGTGTTTCAACAGTGAGAGAGAAGACAATATGATGTACTCTTCTAGATGCACCTACATACAGACATACCTCTCTGAAGGGTGAGAAACAAAACTGGTAGAATAAGAATATCTATTATAGTATTTATACACAATGTGTGAGCAGAAGCAAATTATTATAGGTATTGAATTACAGTATTCACGGCCTAGAAAAGCTCAAGATGACAGGTAGGCATCTCTCTGATGGACGTTAAACAAACCGCTAAAATAACCATACAGTGGACCCCCGCATAACGATCACCTCCGAATGCGACCAATTATGTAAGTGTATTTATGTAAGTGCATTTGTACGTGTATGTTTAGGGGTCTGAAATGGACTAATCTACTTCACAATATTCCTTATGGGAACAAATTCGGTCAGTACTGGCACCTGAACATACTTCTTGAGTGAAAAAATATCGTTAACCGGGGGTTAACGATATTTGCCTGTACATATAATACTATGTACAGGCAAAAGGCATATTACATAACAGAAAAAATTATATCACCTAAATCCCCCTCGAGTCACTTTTCACCATATTCCTTGTGATGATGATGATAATGATGATGACTGACGGTGATAATAGTGATGATGATGGTGATGATGATGATGCGGATAGTGGTGGTAGTGATCCATGCACTTTTACTAACCAACTTCTTCTCGTCGGCAGTGGTGTGCGTGTGAAGACATTTTTCAAGCGATCTGGTGTAAGCTTCACATAGTAACCGCAGCTCCTCAACCTGCTCCTCTGCAGTTCGAAGCTCACCCACTACATCTGTCCGGTCACTCCTGAAATGTTGCCATCAATCATTAGATATACTGTACAGGAGGGCCCCACGTATTTATACAGCAAGTTAGGTTCCAGGTTACTGCTGTAAATGGAAAATTGCTGTAAAGTGAAACATAGCCTTTTTTTCACTTTCAAATGCATATAAAAGCCTGATAACATATTTACTGTATCACATATTGAGTGAACACTAGAACTAGGCCTAAAATATGCATATACAGTACACACAATACTTACCTTAAAATATTTTTGTCCTTAGCTTATAGCGAGTGGTGAATATTTTTATTGTAAGAAGCCTGAATAAATGAAGAATGAGTATAATTGAAAACCGTTGCATCAGCAAAACGGTGTAAAGTGAAGCACTGTAAAGCCAGGCTCTCTTGTATTCCTAAATGTCAATATTCTTAATAAGCTAAAAAATTTACATATATCAATATCACTAACACCTACAGATTCTTCAGATATTTCAGATGCCTTGAAATGTTGATCACTTCTGAAGACATATGCTACATGTGTCAATCCCTGGAGATGGAAATTACAGTGACTGTAAATAGAAGGAAGTATGGGAAGGTTGTTGCTTGGAGGCCCATTTGAATTGTGATGTCTGCACACTTCTAGCAAAATGGCTGCTGAGTAAATGATAGTGAATATCTTTTGTTTGTTTGGCCACCTTATTTTGATGGGAGATGGCTGGTGTGTTAAAAAAAATGCTTCACATATGTTAATTATATAGAATTTTCCTTTAGACTTTTTTGTTGTCACTTACAACTTTACATACAAGTACCATGACAACTGAATATCAAAACATCCAGAAATGAGAAAAATGTGTGGCTGATTTTACCAAAAGGACTGAAAGACTACAGGAGACAATAACAACATACAAAATACTCAAGAGAAATCAATGGGGCAGAAAGGGAGAGACTATTTGAAAGGCAGAAAACAAGTGCTCTGAGGCACAAATGGAAGTTAAAGACACTGATAAGATACAAGGATGTCAAGAAACATTTCTTAAGTCTCAGGATGACTGGAAAGCAGAAGCAGAAGCAGAAGCAGAAGCAGAAGCAGAAGCAAAATCAGAAGCAGAAGCATGAAGAAGTAGAGGCAGGCTCAATGCTTAGTTTTAAGAGCAGGTATAATAGCATGTTTGCTCGCTTGCTTGCTCTCAAAAAGAGTGAGCGTTAGTTCCACACAAGAGATTAATGCAAAAGCTAGAGGAGCAGGCAAGAATAACATGAAAAGCACTGCAATGGATCAGTGAACACCTGATGGTATTGTGATGAGTGACGGTATGTGATGAGGTGTCAGAGTGGGCGTAGGTGACGAGGTGTCAGAGTGGGCATATGTGACAAGTGGGGGTTCCACAAGTCAGTCCTAGGGTCAATGCTGTTTCTGCAACATGTGAATGACATGACAGAAGGTACAGATTCAGAGGTGTCCTTGTTTGCAGACAATGTGAAGCTAATGCAGAAAATTCAAATGGATGAGGATCAGGTAGGACTACAAAGGGATCTGAAACAGCTGCAAGCCTGATCCAACAACTGACTCCTGGAGTTTAACCTCCAACAAGTGCAAAGTTATGAAGATTGGGGATGGTCAAAGAAGACCATAGACAGAGTACAGACTACGGGGGGCCAAAGGCTGCAAACCTCACTCAAGGAAAAGGACCTTGGAGTGAGTATCATACCGAGCACACTTGAGGCGCATATCAACCAAATAACTGCTGCAGTATATGAGCACCTGGGAAAACTAAGAATAGAGTTTCAACAGTTGAGTAAGGAGTCATTCAAGACAATGTACACTATGTCCATCAAGGTCCATACTGGAGTATGCAGTATCAGTATGGAACTCACACCTGGTCAAGAAATTAGAGAAAGTGCAAAGGTTTCCAACAAGACTAGTCCCAGAGCTAAGGGGTATGTCCTACGAGGAGAGGTTAAGGGAAATCAACTGGACCACATTGGAGGATAGGAGGGATAGGGGGGACATCATAATGATGTATAAAATACTGAGAGGAATTGGCAAGGTGGACAGGAAGATAATGTTTCAGAGATGGGACACAGCAACAAGGAGTCACAATTGTGGCAGTTAAAAACTCAGATGAGTCACAGGATAAGAAGTGTTTCAGCCTTAGAGTTGTCAGGAAGTGGAACATTCTGGAGTGATGTAGTGGCGGCAGGATCCTTATATATCTTTAAGAAAAGGTGTGAAAAAGCTCTTGGGGCAGGGAGAGAGTGGACCTAGTAGAAACCAGCAAAGAGGCAGGGCCAGGAGCTGTGACTAGGCCCCTGCAACTTCATATAGATGAGTGCATATACACACACCCCAACACCCCAATGGAAATAAGTCACTTTGACATTTTGGGGTCACCCTAGGTAATCTACGCATGTGCTGCCATGTATGATAATTTATGTAACTGTATTTACGTGTACCTATACCTGAATAAACTTACGCACACACAGCTAACCATATTCATTTCAAAAGTAATGAAGATGACCAGGTCCAAGTGTTCAGAAAGCAATATTGTGAGAGACTGTAGCTGAAGAGGTGAGGCCACATTGAGTACAACTCGGCAAGTGCACACATTCCAAATTATTCATTACTATTATTCCTCGATACAAACAAAAGAAAAAGTTACATTCTTGCATTTTTGTCATGTGCACATCGATACCATCAATTACAATAAAGTACGGCATGTATTCCTTATATTTTAATCTTATCTCTTACACAAGTCACTCGCTACTGATTACATCACTAATCTTGTATTTCCTTAAAGATGCGTCACATCCTATTAGTTCGGCATTTAAAATAACCTTACCCCAAGCATCATACCAATCTCTTGAGTTCTCATTCATCGATTTGAATGGATCATTTCCCATATCGAGTTACCTTTACCTTTGATGAGTTCCGAGTTTTTCTACACCCAGAGAACGGCTATGGTCCAGGCTTGTCTGGTGCTAGCCTGGTCAATCAGACTGATCCATACATAAATAACCCGCATATAGAAGAGAGGAGCTTACGACGACGTTTCAATCCGACTTGGACCAGTTACAGTTACACTAACGAAAAGGAACAAGCGAACAAACAAGTGCAGGTAAGATCCCAATGGGATGAGCGGGAAAGACGGGACAGGTGAATAATGGTTCTGGAGAGGAGTGTTCTTAGTCGCAGAAATAGAGCCAGGGCTTAACCCAACAGCTAAGGCGATCGTGGGACAGACTTGAAAACAGGAATAGCAGGCTCTTCTGTAGGTAAGACCCCCAGTGAGGTGAGCAGGGAAGACGGGGTAGGCGAAGATTAGCTAATCTTCGAAAAGGAGAGGAGGAGGGAGTATATATAGGCCAGGAGGTGGAAGTGACCTTGCTACTGGCAAGACACAGTTGCTCTACACTCAAGTCTCCCTTCGATCCCCACTGGGGTGGGAAATTTATATTCTACAAGCGCCACCTCCTTTCTCACAATGCTGTCACATCGTGTGAAAATCAAGCCTGTGAATGGTGTAATCAATGACTCCTCAAAACTAGCTTTAGCTACCGCCGTTAGGACCTGCCTGCAGGTCAAATTTACAGCAATCCACTCTCTGAAGGACTCCTTCATTGTCGTCTGCACAGACAACAATGAAGCATCAAACAATGGAGATTTTCAACCCCAAGACCTACAAAAAAGAAAATTCAAATACCCCCGTCTTCAGTCTTGAAGGTGAAAAAAATTGGTCTTTTGAAAAGATGGACAAGATGTCCCTCTCTCAACTGAAGCACTGAAGAATGTTTTTGAGGAACAAAAACCCCGGGGCCTCATTTGATAGCATCCCCAAGTCCCTAACGCCTATCTATCCCCTTAAAGATTCATTCTCGTATCGCATGGTACCCGAGCTCTCTTGCGGTCGGGCCATTTCATATTATCACTTCACCAAGTCATAAAGCCAGAAGTTTCACATACTTTCCCCTACTCCTGTAATCACACCCCCAAAGGGATTCCCCCATCAAGGATAAGAAGTTTTGCCCAAAAATGTGGGAAGGACCGAATTCAGACCCTGCCCCTCACTACAGCTCCAACATGTTTTAAAACTGCAAGGGTAATATATCCCCTTGCAGCGAGTGCCCCTAGGAAAGAAATATATTAAAGAAAACAAAAGATCTGAAGAATCCCTCAAATTCAATGTTATGCGCAAAAAACAAACTACAACCCAACACCCCAAATTCTATATGCCATTTTACAGACCCTTCCCCCAGCAACCTCTCCACTCCCCGACGATGTCCCTCCAAGGTCTGTATGCATGGTGTATGCCCTCTTGCAAAAAGCAGAAACCCTGAACAAATGATCCCTTTAATTTTCGGGGACTCCACACCTTCAGAGACATCCTCAAGATCCTTCCCAAAAACGTGAACTTTACTGCACCTGCAGACCCGTCTCCTGCCCAAGCAACTGCTCCCGTAACTTCTATAACCACTTCCACTGCCGACAACGTTGATTGCTGCCCAACGTCTCCCCTGACTCCCGCCCGCTGTTAACCCACCATTTTCACCTCTCCCCTGCTCCCGTCGACCTCAGTCACCTGCTTTTCCCCATTCAGATTCGTCAAGACTCCCCTCTGAGAGGAAAAAATTGTGACGCTCCCGTATACCCTCATGGGAAAACCTTACCCTTTACACATCTCCTTCAAATTCTGCCCCTCCTATATGAAAGCTCAAAAGCCTCGGTGCTGGAAAAAGTTAAAATGCCCGTGAATCACGCCCTTTACTTCACATCACCCCAAATTTTTGAGTTCTTCAAGCCCCTACGTTTCACCTTCAGTAAAAAGTATAAATATACCACCCTTTTAGGAGCAGCTTCAAAAACTTTGAAATGATCACTGCAAACTGCCTCCTCAGTTTTTTCTATAACTCCCACCGTTGCTACCTCTGATGCGACCCCGCGTTGCTGCCAGCTTATCAAGATTCACTGCCCCCAACCCCAACATCCCACAAGTTCGATGCAAAATGACCTGCCTTTTCCTAGTTCTCAAGTACTGGTCCCCTACGATCGCCTCCTTAGCTGCTAGGGTTTAAGCCCTATGGACTATTTTACGAAGCTAAGAGATACTCCTCTCCAGTGCTATGCTTCATCTGTCCCGTCTCCCCGCTCATCCCATTGGGATCTCTTACCTGCACTTGTTCGTTTGTTCGTTAGTGGTAGTATAGTGAGAGGGGTAGAAGGTTTAGTAGTGGGGAAAGAGGTTAGTATGGTAGAGGTTGGAGCCAGTCAAATACTAGAAAGAGGCGCACTGCAAGGGTAGCTAGGGGGCCCACAAGAGGGGGGGGGATATAGATTGGAGATATAAATAATAGAAGTAACAAATACCCAAGGGAGATGAAAGACTCCAAAGGAGGGAAAAGAGGAATAAGGGGAAAGGGAGAAAAAAGGTGAGAAGAAGAAAAGGAATCAGGATTTACAGTAAGGGTGTTCTGAAGTTTAGAGCATTTAACAATGTAGTGGGAAGGCTCAACCGGTGACACGAAGCAGGACTAAAAGATTCATACAAAGAAAGTTGTGTTTAAGGGAGGTGCAACAGACGGCCCACTTTCGCAATGTTGGAGTAGGGGAAAAGCAGCTTAGACAAAGACAGTCAAATAGGATGGACTATGCTCAGAGGAGGTGTCATAGGGGGGGGGGGCCGAGGGGGCTGGAGGGCAGGGGCGGGGGGGGGGCACCCCGGGTGGACACCATTTAGGGGGTGACACCATAGAGCCTCTAAGGTGTGACACTAATGACAAACAGTGTGCTGCACCACACTAAGAGAAGAATCCTTCGTTTCTATATTGCTATATATAGGCCTATATAGGGAAAATCTCATCGATTTTGATGATGTGATAGGAGATTTTGCAGGATTGAAGGAAGGAAATGTATGATCAGCATTCCCAAGACGATGTTACTGGACACCCCCCCTCAACGTCAAAATCGGATATAAAAAAAAAATACAAATAAACTAGTGTTTCTTGATATTGCAATGTTTTTCTTTATTTTTCATTTTTTTATTTGGGGGGCATTGTTTAAGACGAATAAATGTAGGATCTGTTGCTGTACTCAAAGTGATATTTGAGTTTTTTGTGTTTCCTCAATATTTACTTCGATTACTTATGTTATCATTAATTATGTTGAGAAGTAATCCCTCCTCTGTTAGTTTATGGTCCCTTAAAACATTCTCATTTACGGGGAACATTTAGGTCACTGGTCATGTGAGTAGGACGTAACTGTGTTTACCCACCTCCCCCGCTCTTGAATTTAATGTGGGGGTGACACCCAAAGATGCTGCCCCGGGTGACACTCAAGATTCCGCCACTCGGGTGTCACAACCCTAGCGACGCCTCTGACTTTGGGCTCAGCTGACGTGACAGAAGAAAAAGAGCACTGTTATTGTCTGGCAAGCCTCTAACAACTAACGCGACTGTCTGGATGTATTGGAGACTCTCTGATCGCGGGTTCTAACCCGCCCGTAGTTATTTTTGTGGGTTATATTTTTTTTTTTAAATAAAAAAAATAAAATAATAATTAAAAAAAACAAAAAAGGACAACACCGTGACTGGAACGATACACAAATAAACCCGAACATAAAAGATGAGAAGCTTTCGACGACATTTCGGTACAGACTGGACTATTTACAAACTTCTCACTTACCAGAAGTGGAGCACGGACGGCCTATATATTAGCAGGAAGAGGTGGTTGGATTAGTAGTAAGTAGTAGTACAAGAATGGTATTTATAATACCGACAAGATGAAATTAAGTAACAATGTACACAACAACCGGGCATCTCTTCTTGTAGACCGGTTACCACATCCAGCCCAGCCACTGGATGGCCGAAACGTCATCAAACCCCGAAGGACACCCAGATGCCGACATGTGCGGCGTCTGGGTTGTATATTGTTAATCGGTTGTAAAACGGTTCCAATTCGGACCTACAGAAACCGTCGTCCTCGGAAAGCTTCTCTCTTTTTAAGAACATAAGAACGAAGGACATGCAGCAGGCCTATGCCCATGCGAGGCAGGTCCATGTCTCTACAGGGCCTCTTAAGGCAATGCTCCCAACCTAGTCAGGTCTGGGTCCACATTGACTTAAGGGAGGAACACCGGTAACCGACCTGGTAGCACATGCTATCAGGTCCCAACTCACACGCCCACCCACATCCACTCATGTATTGTTCCAACTATTTTTAAAGACTACACAACGTCCTCTGCTCTATAACTGTCTTGGGAGTTTGTTCCCCCCCCCCCCCACTATTCCACAACTCATTACCAAACCAGTACTTGTCCTACATCCCTTCCTGAATGTGATTTTCCAACTTAAAACCATTGCTGCGAGTCCTGTTAGGGCTAGATTTGTTCAGTCACACTATTTTACAACCCCTTTATTTATTCCTGTCTTCCATTTATACACCTCCAATCATATCCCCCTTAATTCTACGTCTTTCTAGTGAGTGCAGATTCAGGGCCCTTTAGTCTATCCTCATAGGAAGACGTTTCTCCGATACATTGGATCAACTTTGTATCTCTACTTTGTACGTTTTTCCAGAGCATTTATATTCCATTCTGTAATATTGGTGACCAAAACTGTGCAGACATAATTCTAAATGAGGACTATACTAAGGTGTATTGAGTTGAAGAACATAACTGAGAACTCCTATTATTTATGCTTCTTGATATGAAGCCAAAGGATTCTTATAGCTTTATTGCGAACACTTATGCAATATGTCTTGGTTTCTGATTACTGCTAACCAGAACTCGCTAAATCTTTTTCGCATCCGTAATATTAAGATCTACGTTATTTAGTTTATATGTGGCAATGGTGTATTGGTCCTGTCCAACATTTAGAACTTTGCATTTGTCTAATTAAACTGCATCTGCCACTTCTACCGACCACTGGTGGCATGGTTTGTGGCTTGGTGGCCTGGTTGGTTAACGCTTCTCGCTTCTACCGAGGTGACAGAGCTGGGTTCGCTTTCACAGGCCAGAGTAGTAACCTTGGAGTGTTGTTTCTTTCCATACCCTGTTGTCTTTGTTCCCCATCGTAAATGGGGTACGCTGTGGGTGTTTGTCGATGGTGTGGGTCGGCATCCTGGGACACTGACCTAAGGATGGCTGGTTCACAGACCGGGCCTCAGCGGGGGGCAGTTGACCCCGGAACTCTCTCCAGATACTCCAGATAACTGCATCAGTCTATTCAAATCATTCCTGGAGTGCTCAAATGTCATCGTCAGATGATTTGACGGCCTATTGGTGTCATCCGGCAAACTTGCTGATGTCGCTCTTTATGCCTCATCTATGTCGTTTAGTAGATTGTGAACAGCAGGGGGCCCAAACACTGAACCCTGTGGAACACCGCTCGTGACGCTTCCCACTCTTAATTTCTCCCCATTTATGCCCCAAACTCTCCGATGGCTATTTATCCAACCTATGCCTCTATCTAGGGAAAAAAAATTTTCCTCCCTATTCCATGTGCCTCTAATTTTTCATCCCCCCTCATAGGTCTTGATTGTGGGTCCTGTCAAATGCTTATGAAGTCCATATACACAATATCATATTCATTACCATGATCATACCCCCCCCTCCCTTCCAAATACCTTAGTGAAAAAGTTAATAAATTCGTTTAAGGCAGGAACGCCCCTTTGTATAAACCCATGCTGAGATTCGTTGATTATTTTATTGCTTTTTGCAAGGTGGCTACGAACTGACTTCGGCATTATTGAATTCCAATTAAATTTCCCACTATGGAGGTTAGGCTTTATTGGTCTTAGTTCGAAGTAGGACTGTCACCTGCTTGAATATAGGTATCACCATTGCCAGTTTAATTATTGGGCACCATGCCAGTTTGTAGTGATCTGTTGAAAAGATTAGCCAAGGTTTGCGAAGCTCCTCTTTACCCATTCCTTTAGGAACCCTTGCATACAGTACATCAGGGCATGGGATTGTTTAGGTTTTAATTTATCAATTTGCCTAAGACCACTAGTCATTGTGACCCCTAATCGTGCTAGTTTATTAATCGTCCTGTTTCTACTGTAATTTATTATTTCCTAGAATATCGCTGGTATCTTTCCTGAGTAAAAACTGAGAGGAAGTAGGTGTTAAAATTTTCTACACGTTTCCCTCATTATCACTGTCCATGAGCTGACCCGGATGTAACTTTTGAGTGGGCCTTATCTTCGTCCCTGATCTTACTTCTGTATAACCTGAAAGAATCCTTTTGGTGAGTCTTTGATTCTCTTGCAACTTTAACCTATAATCTCTTTTGCTTTTCTAATTCCCTTTTTATTTCTCTCTTTAATGAATATATATAGATTTCTTTAATTGCCCTCTCCTCTTTTTGTATTTTGCCTATTTATGCCTCTCTTTTGACCAATCCAGCTATTTTTAATCTATTGTTCATCCATTTAGGATCATTTTTGTTTGATCTGATTTCCCTATTTCGACCATAATTTGACTGCAGCAGCTAGAGGACTATGCCCTGGCAAGTGTCCATATCGGCACCATGCCACCTACCTGACCCTTAGTCAGGTCATTCCAGCTTCAGGCCCAACCTAAGTAATTTTTCTGTCCTATGAAATCAGCCCAAAGTGAAATTAGTGAAAGTCAGGGACAATGAGACAGGACTTGATTGCCATTTTAGGGGAATTCCATGATATATTAAAGCATGAGTTGTGATTTGTGTATCACTTTCCCCAGAAGCTCATCATTAACCTCAAGGATATTAATTAGTGTTTCCCTACTGGCAAGAACCAAGTCAAGGACAGTGGGTTATTTCCACCTAGTTGGCTCTTGTCACAAACTCGTTTTAAAAAAAATCCTGGATCGTATCAAGAAAGTCTCCCTGATCTAATTTCTTGTCAATTTGCTCCAGTCAATCTTCTATAGTTGAAATCTCCATTAGACACAACATTTTATATGTAGATGCCTTACGAATTTCGTTCCCATAGAAGATTTTACTGCACTCCCTATCAAGACTTGGGGCCGTGTAAATCACACCCAAGAATTAGTTTTCTCGGCCTCGAAGACGCCTAGTTGAACCCAAAACAGATTCAAGTGGCTCGACGCTTCTAATTTTATATTCTTGTCTCACCCACAACTCGATTTAAATCAGTCTATGACATACATCGCTACACCCACCACCCTTCCTGTTGACCCTGTCAGTGTGGAATAATTATAGCCTTGTATGTGACATTCAGAGGCATCTCTCTTTCAGATTTGAGCCAGAGTCTCTGTTTTAGCAATAATATCAATGTTTCCTGCACTTGCAATTAATCTTAGCTCATCTATCTTATTTCTTACACTCCTGCATTGTATAGGTAACCTTAAGGGAGTAGTTCCCTTGCTGCCCTCTGCGTCCCCCTTTGTTTGCTGACTGCATCTTTTTGTCTTTATTTATAACTTCATGCCTGAATGCCTTTTATACATTTACTGTTCCAACCCTAGTGTTGCCTGATGATACCCCCACACACACTCATACCTTATCTTCTATCAGTTTAAAATCTATCAGGCATTTCACAATGGCCTTCTCAATTTGAGGTTTGCCAAGGTGCTACCACCCCAGCCCAGAGAGATGTACCCATCCCTTGCATACATATCATGTTTTGCCATGTAAAAGTTGTTTCCAGTTGTCAATGAATGGGATTGCAAGTTCCTTGCAAGTATCTGTCTAGCCAGCAATTTACACATAATTGCCCTAGGTCCCAACCATTCTTTTCCTACTCCCCATTCTGGCAAGATGCTACATATGATTGTGGGATCCCTCCTAGACTTAATGGAAATCTATAGACTGACCTGTACTTATCTAGCAGCATTCTCTTCCTACCCTTCCTAATATCATTTTCACCAGACTTGAGACAGATAATGGGCCTTGTTTCCATTACCTGACATGATATTATCCAAGCCTGTTAACTATTGTCCCCAACACCAAGCTCCAGGGAAGCAACAACTATCTATTTGTGTTCGTAGTAGGTTTGTTTGCAATGTATGTTCGTTATATTTCATGAGTCATGTCATTCACAAGCCTGGTTGATCTGGACCTGAAAGATACTTGTCCAATTTTCTCTTGAAGAGTTTCAGTGACACAGCTGTGTTCTTGAAGCTCTAACATAGCAAAAACCGCTAATCCAGTTAAAGCCACAAGCTTTTACTGAATCAACGTTTCGCTCTACTGAAGCTTAAAGAGCAGAACAAAAGCTTTTCTGGGAAGTGCAACGTTGTCTTCTCTCAACACTTGATTGACTAGCATTTTAACTGCTGAATCTGGGATGTCAGTGGAGTTTTACGGCCCCACCAGCCGTCGTAGAGTAGCCTTTATAAAAACTAACAAAAACAGCATGATTGACTGCTGTCTTTTTACACAGGGAACAGAACCACGACAAGCAATAACTGACTCTAGAATTGTTCCTCAAAGCGTGGTGGAAAGAGACTTGTATGTGTAGTCGATTACTGTGTACATGACAGCATAATAATAAATAATATATGACAATATTCATAATAATGACAATAGTCAATAATAACGACAATCAATCCACCAGCCCACATAATATTAATGACAATCAATAATTAATGACAATTAATAATTATATTATTATTGAAACTGACCAGATATCCTATAATATTAGTTACATCAATGCAGGAAGATGGCAGGGTAAATATTAAAACAGTAATGGTTTATTTAAACAGTTTTTAAAACAATGATGCCTTCTTTAATTACAAGATATAATACTAACGCGTAACATTTATGACACACTTTAAAAAAAAACACTAGGCCATTATTTAGAGTCATTAGTGGTTCCCTTACCACGTAGCTGCGTAGGAGTCAAAAGGATGGAGGGAGGATGTGAGGGGAGGAAGTTAGAGATGGAGAATTCCGAAGCGCAACAGTTAAACTACGTAGCTAATCTGATACGACAGGGAGTAAGTACAGCAGTGGGGGTAGTATGACGGAGTATATACAGGATGGTAGTACGAAGGGTAAAGCGACAGGGGGTTGTTAATTAGACAGGGAGTTTTTACGACAGAGGGTAATACGCTACAGGGGAGTATATGACAGGGGTAATACGACAGGGAGGTAATTCAAATCGCTTTTAGCAAGGAAAATGTCATTATTTAGATGATGGAAAATCAATACAGTAGGCCCTATGGGCCATGACAGTTTCAAAATTACACCCGGCTATCACATTCATCAACGGACTCTACATCTAACAGTAGGTGTGCACTTCCTGTTATCTTTCTAAAATCCTAAACATTTGAACTTAAAGCAACTGCTGCGAGTCCTGTCTGGTTAGATACCTATACACCCCGTACTAAACAATCATTTATTTATTCTAGTTTTCCATTTGTACCTTATACAACATTTCACCCTTTATCCTAGTTCCACAGTGAAACGAACGTCTTGTATATAATAAAATTAGCATAACCACGTACATTACATAGGTTTCATCATCCTGCTTATATTAAGACAGCGTAACAACTGTAATAAGCACACAAGTTTTTAATGAGTTGCGTATGCCTTACTGGAATTTATTACAGTACATATCTGAACCAAAAACAAATAAAAAAGGGCATGTACTGATGTATCTTAAAAAACTATGAATAATCAGTCTCGAGGTCAAAATATGTTGTTTCAGGAGCATGACTCCTCATGGACGAGTCTCGGACCAGGACTCTAAATTGTCAAAGGAAATGTTACAAGCTACAGTTAAAAGAAGAAACGTGAGGAGGGTGGGTAAAGATACGACAAGTTTAGTGTAGAAAGACACGTTCCCCCCCCCACAATAGGGACATATTAGAAAACGTTTCCGGTCCTGGGACGTTGATCACTTCTAACATACAAGGTCAAAAAGACTACATACAGGGCGTACGAGTGAGGTTTGTAACGAACAGGTCACAGGTGTCACTCAGAGTTTACTCTCGCTATATATTTGTTATTTTAACTTCTGTATTGTGCCAGTGTTACCGATAGAGGGAAGACCCAGACAGGTATCCATCCTGTTGTACCCTGCGAACTTAATGTATCCTATGTATATAAATAACATAAGCACAATATTGATTGGGAACATACACCAAATAACCCACCACATAGGAGAGAAGACCTTACCACGGACGTTCGTCAAATTGGACTTTGGATAAATTGTCCAGTCGGACCAAAACGTTTTGTAGTAAGCTCCTCTCTATGTGTGGTTATCTGTGCTATACCTCTGTATGTTAGAAGTGGTCAAGGTACTCAGACGAATACTTTTTCCAATAAATATATCCTAGCGTTTGTGTTCGAATGTCCTTTCTAAACCCCGAAAGATAAGTGTGTAGTCCTTCCTATCGTCATCGTCAGGATAGTTCCTGATATGGAACTGAACTACTCACAGTGCTGAGAGACTGACAACCTCAAATTTACGATTCAAGGGTGTGGACTGATTACTCGTTTTCCACAATCCCTCTACTGTTCACTGCTACTTTCTGTATTCGACTGAAGAAGGCACTACTGTCGTAGGCGAACGTTCGGAATAAAAGTTTGCCTAACTGTTGCCTGATGTTGGTCTTACTACCCCCAACCCTGTCGGTTATTGCATTACCATTTTGATGTTCTTCTCTGTTATAGACTGAAGAAAGCAATGACTGGCGAAAGTTTCCCCAACTATCAAGATTCCCAAATGATGCACATGTGATTCATTCTTTCACCTTGGTCGGTTTTTCTAAACCGTTCCATCATACTTGACATCTATTTTTTCCCCATTCCTCAAACTATGCCCATAAAGCGTTCCATGTCATCGGTCAGGAGAATGGGAGCAATGTAGACGAGAGAAAATATATGCCACATTTAAGGAGAAGAGAATGCTGGGTGTAAGTCAGGCAAGGACCCTGTTGAGGAAGGAGCAGAACTACGTCAAATGTGGGATGGGACTGAGACATAGTGTATTTATTTACAATTCATTTTATTTTGTGAAATATCATTGGTGATATTTGCCTGAGATGATACTGATATTTATTATTCCTCCGATTTCTGGGATTAACCCTGGAGTATTATTAACCCAGGCTAAAGACAAAGTCGTATGCCACCCACTACTGGGGTGGTGGTAAGGATGCAAGGAGCGTCCGAGTCTTCCTGCCAGGGAGAATTCAAAACTCGGGATATTTTAGATCGAAAGACAAACACCATAAAAAACTTATGGATTATTACTTATTTAATAAGTGAGGGCTCAAATAAAAGTGCAGTGACCTTTTCTGGATATAAACCAAATGAAAAAGTGCACTGACCCTGTTAAGATATAAGGCAAATAAAAATAAAAGTGCACCGAGCTTTATAAAACAGTATAAAACAAGTGGAAATGATGCCTCCTTCCCTTCACCAAAATGATGCCTCCTTCCCTTCACCAAAATGATGCCTCCTTCCCCATCCACAAATGATGCCTCGCCTTCCCTTTCACCAAAATGATGCCTCCTTCCTTCACACAAAAATGATCGCCACATCCCCCTTACAACTGATGCTCGTACCCTCTTCACCAAATGATGCCTCCCTTCCCTTCAACAAAATGATGCCTCCTTCCCTTCACCAAAATGATGCCTCCTTCCCTTCACCAAAATGATGCCTCCTTCCCTTCACCAAAATGATGCCTCCTTCCCTTCACCAAAATGATGCCTCCTTCCCTTCACCAAAATGATGCCTCCTTCCCTTCACCAAAATGATGCCTCTTCCCCTTGACAAAATGCCTCCTTTCCCTTACCCAAATGATGCCTCCCCTTCCCTCACACAGAATGAAGCCCCCTCTTCCTTCACCAAAATGATGCCTCTTCCCTTCACAAAATGATGCCTCTTCCTTCACCAAAATGATGCCTCCTTCCTTCACAAAATGCCTCCTTCCTTCACCCCCCCCCCAACAATGATTGCTCTTCCCTTTCACCAAAATGATGCCTCCTTCTTCACCGCAAAATGATGCCTCCTTCCTACACAAACTGATGCTCCCCCTTCGCTTCGACCAAAATGATGCCTCCTTCCCTTCAACCAAAATGATGCCTCCTCCTTCACAAATGATGCCTCTTCCCCATTCACCAAAATGATGCCTCCCTTCCCTTCACCCAAAATGATGGCCTCTTCCCTTCACCAAAATGCCTCCTTCCCTTCCCAAAATGGCCTCCTTTCTTCACAAATGATGCTCCTTCCCTCACCAAAATGATGCTCCTTCCCATTCACCAATGATGCCTCCTTCCCTTCACAAAATAATGCACTCCTTCCCTTTCACCCCCTCAAATGCCTCCTTCCTTCACCAAAATGATGCCTCCTTCCCTTCACCAAAATGATGCCTCCTTCCCTTCACCAAAATGATGCCTCCTTCCCTTCACCAAAATGATGCCTCCTTCCCTTCACCAAAATGATGCCTCCTTCCCTTCACCAAAATGATGCCTCCTTCCCTTACCCAAAATGATGCCTCTTTCCCTTCACCAAAATGAGCCTCCCTTCTTCACCAAATTGATTGCTCCTTCCCTTGTCACCAAAATGCCCTCCTTCTTCACGCCAATATGATGCCTCTTCCCTTCCCAAAATGAATGCCTCCTCCCGTCACCAAATGATGCCTCCTTCCCTTCACCAAAAATGATGACCTCCTTACCTTACCCCCCCCCCCCCCCCAAAATGATTGCTCTTTTCCTTCCCCAATTGTGCCTTGCCCCCTTCACCAAAATGATGCTCTCTCCATTCACCAAAATGATGCCTCCTTCCTTCACCCCCCCCCCCCCACCCAAATGATGCCTCCTTCCCTTCCCCCCCCCCAAAATGATGCCTCCTCCCTTCACCAAAATGATGCCTCCTTCCTTCACCCAAAAAAATACAAAAAACAAAATAAAAAAAAAAAATGATTGCCTCCTTCCCTTCACACCTAAATGATGGCCTCTTCCCTTCACCAAAATGATGCCTCCTCTTCCCTTCACCAAAATGATGCCTTCCTTCTCCTCACCAAAATGATGCCTCCTTCCATCTTCACCAAAATGATGCTTCATCCCCCTCACAAAAGGATGCCTCCTTCCCTTCAAAATGATGCCTTCCTTCCCCTCACCAAAATTGATTCTCTATCCCCTCACCAAAATGATGCCTCCTTCCTTCACAAAATGAATGCCTCCTTCTTCCCCCCCACCATGTGCCTCCTTTCCCTCACCAAAATGATGCTCCTTCCTTACCTAAATGATGGACTCCTTCCCTTCACCAAAATGCTCCTTTTTCCCCTTCACAAAATGATGCTCTTCCTTCCACCAAAAGAATGATGGCCTACTTCCCTTCACCCCAAATGATGCCTCCTTCCCTTCCACCAAAATGTTGCCTCCTTCCCTTCATCAAAATGTTGATGCCTCCTTCCCCTTACCCCAAGCATGCCTCCTTCCATCACCAATGATGCCTCCTTCCCATCACCAAAATGATGCCTCCTTGCCCCTCACCAAAATGATGCCTCCTTCCTCCCTCACCAAAAATGATGCCTCCCCATTTCCCCTCACACCAAAATGATGCCTCCTTCCCCTTCACCAAAAGATGCCTCCTTCCCTTCACCAAAAATGATGCCTCCTTCCCCTCCCCCCCCCCCCAAAAATGATACTCCTTCCCTTCACCAAAATGATGCCTCATTCCCTTCACCAAAATGATTTGCCTCCTTCCATTCACCAATATGCCTCCTTCCCCCCATCACCCCAAAATGATGCCTCCTTCCCTCACCAAAATGATGCCTCCTTCCCTTCACCAAAATGATGCCTCCTTCCCCTCACCAAAATGATGCCTCCTTCCCTTCACCAAAATGATGCCTCCTTCCCCTCACCAAAATGATGCCTCCTTCCCTTCACCAAAATGATGCCTCCTTCCCCTCACCAAATGATGCTCCTTCCTCTTCACCAAAATGATTTGCCTCTTTCCCTTCACAAATGATGCCTCCTTCCCCTCACCAAAATGATGCTGCCTCCTTCCCTTCACCAATAATGATGCTTCCTTCCCCTACCAAAATGATGCCTCACATTACCCCTTCGACCAAAATGATGCTCCTTCCTTACCCCCCCCCCCCATGATGCTCCTTCCCTCACTCAAATTGATGCCTCCTTCCCTCACCAAAATGACGGCCTTCTTCCCCTCACTCAAATGATGCCTCCTTCCCTTCACCAAAATGATGCCTCCTTCCTTCAACCAAATGATGCTCCTTGCCCTACACAAAATGATGCCTCTTCCCAACCACTGAAGCCCCTTCCTTCCACCAAAATGATGCCTCCTTCCCCTCACCAAAATGATGCTCAAGCTTCACCAAAATGGATGCCTCCTTTCCTCACCAAAATGATTACCTTACCCTCACCAAAAATAGATGCCTCCTTCCCTTCACCAAAATGATGCCTCCTTACCCCTCACCAAATGATTGCCTCCTTCCCTTCACCCAAATGATTGCCTCCTTCCCTCACAAAATTAATGCAGCCTTCCCACTCACAAAATGCCGCTCTCCTTCCCCTCAGACCAAATGATGCCTCCTTCCCTCACCAAAATGATGCCTCCTTCTCTTCACAAAATGATGCCTCCTTCCTTCACCAAAATGATGACGTCCTTCCCTTTCAGCAAAATGATGCCTGCTTCCCCTCACCAAATGATGCCGCCTTCCCGCAACCAAATGGCCTCTTCCCTTCACCAAAATGATAGCCTCCTTCCCCTCACAAAATGATTGCCTTCCTTCCCTTCACCTCAAAATGATGCCTCCTCCCCTCACCAAATGATGCCTCTTCCCTCATCAAAATGATGCCTCCTTCCCTCTCACCAAAATGATGCCTCCTTCTCCCTCCCCCCATGATTCCTCCTTCCCCTCACCAAAAATGATGCCTCCTTCCCTTCACCAAAATGATGCCTCCTTCCTCACCAAAATGATGCCTCCTTCCCCTCACAAATGATGCTCCTTCCCCTCACCAAAATGAAGCTCATTCCACTTCACAAATGATGCCTCCTTCCCTTCACCAAAATGATGCCTCTTCCCTCACCAAAATGATGCCTCCTTCCCTTCACCAAAATGATGCCTCCTTCCCCTCACCAAAATGATGCCTCCTTCCCCTCACCAAAATGATGCCTCCTTCCCTTCACCAAAATGATGCCTCCTTCCCTTCACCAAAATGATGCCTCCTTCCCTCCCCCCCCCCCCCCCCCCAAATGATGACTCCTTCCTTCACCAAATGTGCCTCTTCCCCTCACCAAAATGATGCCTCCTTCCTCACCAAAATGATGCCTCCTTCCCTTCACCAAAATGATGCCTCCTTCCCCTCACCAAAATGATGCCTCCTTCCCCACCCCCACACCCCCCCAAATTGATGCCTCCTTCCCTTCACCAAAACTGATGCCTCCTTCCCCTCACCAAAATGATTGACCTCCTTTTCCCCTCACCAAATGATGCCTCCTTCCCTCACCAAAACAAACCTGGAGAAAAAGCATGATGGACAGAGGGACAGAAAGAGAGCACGAGAGGACAAGATACCAGAGAGAGAGGAAGAGGAGAGCGAGAGGAGAGAGGAGGAGAGAGGAGAGGGAGGAGGAGAGGGAGATAGAGAGAGTGGGAGATAGATGAGAGGAGGACTGAGAGAGAGAGAGGTAAGAAGAGAGTGAGAGAGTGGAGAGAGGAGAGAGAGAAGAGAGGAAATAGAGGAAGAGGGATATAGGAGAGTAGAGAGGAGCGAGAGAGGAGAGATGAGTGCCGAGGAGAAGAGGAGAAGAGAGAGACGAGAGGAGAGAGAGATGACGGAGAGAGAGTGAGGAGAGAGGAGGAGAGAGAGAGGAGGTGGAGAGAGAGGATAGAGAGGAGAGGGGAGGTGGTGAGAGGGGGAGAGAGAGGAGAGACGAGAGAGGAGATGAGAGGATGAGAGAGGAGAAAGAGAGAGGAGAGGAGAGTGAGAGAGAGAAGAGGGGGGGGGGAAAGAGAGATGAGAGAGAGAGAAGGAGGTGTTGAGGAGAGGGAGAGGAGAGGAGTAGAGAGGAGAGAGAGAGGAGGAGAGTGAGTGGGATTGGAGTGAGAGAGGTGAGTGAGTGAGAGGAGGAGAGAGAGAGCGTATGAGAGTGGAGAGGAGAGAGGGTGTGTGGAGGTGAGAAGAGTGGAGGCGAGGATTGGTAGTGGATGAGGAGGATTGGAGAGGAGAGAGAGGAGATGGAGAGAGAGAGGAGAGGAGGTGAGAAGGGAGGATGGAGAGAGGAGAGAGAGAGAGGGAGAGAGAGAGAGGAGAGAGACGAGAGGAGGAGAGGAGGATAGGAGAGGAGAGAGGATAGGAGAGGAGATAGAGGAGAAGAGAGAAGGAGAGGAGAGAGAATGAGAGGAGAGAGGAGAGGAGGAGGAAGAGAGAGGAGAGGAGAGAAATGGAGAAGGGAGGAGGAGAGAGAGGAAGAGAGGAGTGGAGAGAGGAGAGAGGGAGGATGGAGAGGGCTGAGGGGGAGAAGTGGAGGAGAGGAGAGGAGAGGATAGAGAGAGAGAAAGAGAGATGAGAGGAGAGAGAAGGAGAAAGAGAAGAAAGAGAGAGAGAAAGATGAGAGAGAGATGAGAGGGAGGTGAGAGAGGTGGGGAGAATTTGTAAGAGTGAGTCGAGGAGAGAGGAGAGAGAGAGGAGGAGAATGGTGGGGGGGGGGGTGGCGGGGGGGAGAGAGAGAGAGGATGAGAGGAGAGAGATCGAGATAGAGATGGTGAGAGGAGAGAGAGAGATGTGAGTCGAGAGAGAGATGGAGGAGAGATGAGAGAGGGAGAGAAATGAGATGAGAGATGGAGAGGAGGAATTAATTAAGAAATGTAAAAAACACAGACGTGACGGGAGAGAGAGAGCGAGCGAGAGAGTCACAAACTGCAACAAGGGCGATGATTGAGTAATTATATTCATTACACAGGCATACATAGAATGTTCTCCACTCAACGCCACTCATCATCTACGCTCGCACTTGACTTCACTCAACGCAACTCTCACCCAGTCATCAATTTTGATTCTACAAAGGACTCCATAGATGGGTTTCTGAAGCAATGACTGAACATACACGTTACGGCTACCTTGACCAGTAATGATTTTATAGGTTACAGCAGGAAAACTGTGGTCACTTAAAGCTTTACACGGTATGTTTCTCCTTGTTTATACTCCACATGCGAGAGTTTCCCCGTCATACTTTCCACAGGAGAGATTCCCCGTATCTTCTACACAAGAGAGGTTCCCTTGTCATACTTAACACAGGAGAGGTTCCCTAGTCTTACTTCACACAGGAGAGGTTCCTTGTCACACTCTACATGAGACGTTCCCCTGCCATATTCACAAGGTGGACGTTCCCCTGCCATACTTACACAGGAGAGATCCCTTCCATATTAACCAGGAGACGTTCCCCTTGCCATTACTTCACACAGGAAGACGTTCCCGTCATATTCACGCAGGAGAGGGTTCCTGCCTTTACTTCCACACGGAGAGGTTCCCCTGTCATATTCCACACAGGAGAGGTTCCCCTGCCATACACCATCATACAGGAGGGTTTTCCTGTCACATTCCATCACAAAGGCGTCCCTGGTCATGCTCCATTTATATGGAGGTTTCCCTGTTGTCGTCCGTCGCAGAGAATGAATTTTCCTGTTATATTCCATACACAGGATCGGGCTTTTCTCTCAAACTCATACAGGATGTTTTTTTCCTGCCATACGCCATCAATACAGGAGGGCTTCCCTGTCTCTCTGTCATACTTTATCACACGGTAGGGTTTCCTGTCATATCACACAGGATGACTTGCCTAACATACTCCTTCACAAAGGTGGGTCTTCAAATAGTAACGAATGCCTGAGCTGGGGGACTAGTATGTAGCCTATTAACTACGCCAAATTTTTGCGCGTTCCTGCAAAAGTACACGTAAATTTTTTAAAGAATTATATTATAAAAAAATTGCTAGTAAGGCTACTTGGCCATTAATTGGTTTTGTTTGTCGATATTTTTGGGATAAATGTTTAAAGGTAGCCAAACTTAATGAAACTTACATAAACTTAAAATAACTAGTGGACGACCAAATTATTTTGCCGACGCACTCGTGACACGATCAACACAACGTGCTGCGTAAAAACCAAATATAAATGTACAATTTATCGGTAATATCTGCCAATATTATAAATTTTGCACAAGAGGATACTTATTTCCATGGTTGCAAAGGTTCTTTGTATGTAAAAATGTAATCAAATACCAAGTTCTCAGTAGCAATTGGTTAAGATGCAGCTTCAAAAACTTTGATAATGTGACTCACATGCAAACTGCCTCCTCAGTTATCTATAACTCCCACAGTTGCTACCTCTGATGCGACCCTGCGTTGCTGCCAGCTTATCAAGATTCACTGCCCCCAACCCCAACATCCCACAAGTTCGATGCAAAATGACCTGCCTTTTCCTAGTTCTCAAGTACTGGTCCCCTACGATCGCCTCCTTAGCTGCTAGGGTTTAAGCCCTATGGACTATTTTACGAAGCTAAGAGATACTCCTCTCCAGTGCTATGCTTCATCTGTCCCGTCTCCCCGCTCATCCCATTGGGATCTCTTACCTGCACTTGTTCGTTTGTTCGTTAGTGGTAGTATAGTGAGAGGGGTAGAAGGTTTAGTAGTGGGGAAAGAGGTTAGTATGGTAGAGGTTGGAGCCAGTCAAATACTAGAAAGAGGCGCACTGCAAGGGTAGCTAGGGGGCCCACAAGAGGGGGGGGGATATAGATTGGAGATATAAATAATAGAAGTAACAAATACCCAAGGGAGATGAAAGACTCCAAAGGAGGGAAAAGAGGAATAAGGGGAAAGGGAGAAAAAAGGTGAGAAGAAGAAAAGGAATCAGGATTTACAGTAAGGGTGTTCTGAAGTTTAGAGCATTTAACAATGTAGTGGGAAGGCTCAACCGGTGACACGAAGCAGGACTAAAAGATTCATACAAAGAAAGTTGTGTTTAAGGGAGGTGCAACAGACGGCCCACTTTCGCAATGTTGGAGTAGGGGAAAAGCAGCTTAGACAAAGACAGTCAAATAGGATGGACTATGCTCAGAGGAGGTGTCATAGGGGGGGGGGGCCGAGGGGGCTGGAGGGCAGGGGCGGGGGGGGGGCACCCCGGGTGGACACCATTTAGGGGGTGACACCATAGAGCCTCTAAGGTGTGACACTAATGACAAACAGTGTGCTGCACCACACTAAGAGAAGAATCCTTCGTTTCTATATTGCTATATATAGGCCTATATAGGGAAAATCTCATCGATTTTGATGATGTGATAGGAGATTTTGCAGGATTGAAGGAAGGAAATGTATGATCAGCATTCCCAAGACGATGTTACTGGACACCCCCCCTCAACGTCAAAATCGGATATAAAAAAAAAATACAAATAAACTAGTGTTTCTTGATATTGCAATGTTTTTCTTTATTTTTCATTTTTTTATTTGGGGGGCATTGTTTAAGACGAATAAATGTAGGATCTGTTGCTGTACTCAAAGTGATATTTGAGTTTTTTGTGTTTCCTCAATATTTACTTCGATTACTTATGTTATCATTAATTATGTTGAGAAGTAATCCCTCCTCTGTTAGTTTATGGTCCCTTAAAACATTCTCATTTACGGGGAACATTTAGGTCACTGGTCATGTGAGTAGGACGTAACTGTGTTTACCCACCTCCCCCGCTCTTGAATTTAATGTGGGGGTGACACCCAAAGATGCTGCCCCGGGTGACACTCAAGATTCCGCCACTCGGGTGTCACAACCCTAGCGACGCCTCTGACTTTGGGCTCAGCTGACGTGACAGAAGAAAAAGAGCACTGTTATTGTCTGGCAAGCCTCTAACAACTAACGCGACTGTCTGGATGTATTGGAGACTCTCTGATCGCGGGTTCTAACCCGCCCGTAGTTATTTTTGTGGGTTATATTTTTTTTTTTAAATAAAAAAAATAAAATAATAATTAAAAAAAACAAAAAAGGACAACACCGTGACTGGAACGATACACAAATAAACCCGAACATAAAAGATGAGAAGCTTTCGACGACATTTCGGTACAGACTGGACTATTTACAAACTTCTCACTTACCAGAAGTGGAGCACGGACGGCCTATATATTAGCAGGAAGAGGTGGTTGGATTAGTAGTAAGTAGTAGTACAAGAATGGTATTTATAATACCGACAAGATGAAATTAAGTAACAATGTACACAACAACCGGGCATCTCTTCTTGTAGACCGGTTACCACATCCAGCCCAGCCACTGGATGGCCGAAACGTCATCAAACCCCGAAGGACACCCAGATGCCGACATGTGCGGCGTCTGGGTTGTATATTGTTAATCGGTTGTAAAACGGTTCCAATTCGGACCTACAGAAACCGTCGTCCTCGGAAAGCTTCTCTCTTTTTAAGAACATAAGAACGAAGGACATGCAGCAGGCCTATGCCCATGCGAGGCAGGTCCATGTCTCTACAGGGCCTCTTAAGGCAATGCTCCCAACCTAGTCAGGTCTGGGTCCACATTGACTTAAGGGAGGAACACCGGTAACCGACCTGGTAGCACGGTTTCCTAGAAGGAATATTCAAGACACTGTACACCGTGTATGTCAGGCCCATACTGGAGTATGCAGCACCTGTTTGGAACCCGCACTTGATAAAGCACGTCAAGAAACTGAGAGAAAGTACAAAGGTTTGCAACAAGGTTAGTTCCAGAGCTAAGGGGAATGTCCTATGAAGAAAGATTAAGGGAAATCGGCCTGACCCACACTGGAGGACAGGAGGGTCAGGGAGACATGATAACGACATATAAAATACTGCGTGGAATAGACAAGGTGGACAAGGACAGGATGTTCCGGGAGGGGACACAGAAACAAGAGGCCACAATTGGAAGTTGAAGACACAAATGAGTCAGAGAGATAGTAGGAAGTATTTCTTCAGTCATAGAGTTGTAAGGCAGTGGAATAGCCTAGAAAATGACGTAGTGGAGGCAGGAACCATACACAGTTTTAAGACGAGGTTTTGATAAAGCTCATGGAGCGGGGAGAGAGAGGGCCTAGTAGCAACCGGTGAAGAGGCGGGGCCAGGAGCTAGGACTCGACCCCTGCAACCACAAATAGGTGAGTACACACACACACACACACAACACACACACAAACACACCACACACAAACACACACACACACACACAAAACACACACAACACACACACACACACACACAAACACACACACACACACAAAACACACACACACACACACCCCAACACACACACACACACACATACACACACACACACACACACACATACACACATACATACACACACACACACAACACACACACACACACACACACACACACACACACACACACACAAACAAACACACACACCCCAACACACACACACACACACAAACACACACACACAAACACACACACACAAACACACACAAACACACACACACACACACACACACACACACACACACACAAACACACACACACAAACACACACACAAACACACACACACAAACACACACACACAAACACACACACAAAAAACACACACACACAAACACAACACAAACACACACACAAACACACAAAACACACACACACACACACACACACACACACACACACACACACACACACACACAACAAAACACAAGGACCAAGCAGGGATAACAGGGAAGGCACTACAATGGATCAGGGAATACTTGTCAGGAAGACAGCAGCGAGTCATGGTACGTGGCGAGGTGTCAGAGTGGGCACCTGTGACCAGCGGGGTCCCGCAGGGGTCAGTCCTAGGACCAGTGCTGTTTCTGGTATTTGTGAACGACATGAGGGAAAGGGAATAGACTCTGAGGTGTCCCTGTTTGCAGATGACGTGAAGTTGATGAGAAGAATTCACTCGATCGAAGACCAGGCAGCAAACTACAAAAGGGATCTGGACAGGCTGCAGACCTGATCCAGCAATTGGCTCCTGGAGTTCAATCCCACCAAGTGCAAAGTCATGAAGATTGGGGAAGGGCAAAGAAGACCGCAGGACGGAGTACAGTCTAGGGGCCAGAGACTACAAACCTCACTCAAGGAAAAAGATCTTGGGGTGAGTATAACACCAGGCACATCTGAAGCGCACATCAACCAAATAACTGCTGTAGCATATGGGCGCCTAGCAAACCTCAGAACAGCATTCCGACATCTTAATAAGGAATCATTCAGGACCCTGTACACCGTGTACGTTAGGCCATATTGGAGTATGCGGCACCAGTTTGGACCCACACCTAGCCAAGCACGTAAAGAAACTAGAGAAAGTGCAAAGGTTTGCAACAAGACTAGTCCCAGAGCTAAGAGGTATGTCCTACGAGGAGAGGTTAAAGGGGAAAATAAACCTGACGCCCCTGGAGGACAGGAGAGATAGGGGGGACTAAACGACAACAAAAATGAGGGGAATTGACAAGGTGGACAAAGACAGGATGTTCCAGAGATTGGACAAGAAACAAGGGGCACAGTTGGAAGCTAAAGCACAGATGAATCACGGAATGTTAGGAATATTTTTTACCACAGAGTGCATAAGTGGAATATTTTGGGAAGCGGGGTTGGGGGCAGGACCATAATAGCTTTAAGGAGGGTTTGATAAAGCTCACGGCTCAGGGAAGTGCCCTAGAGCGATCAGTGAAGAGGGGGGGCCGGAGCTCGGACTCAAAACCCCCCGCAAACCTCAACTAGGTGGTACAACTAGGTGAGTACAAACCCACTAACACACACACACTAACAACCCAACCACTAACACACACACCACACCCAACACACACAACACACCAACACACACACACACCACAACACACTAAACACACAAACACACACAAAACACCACACACACCACACACACACACGCGCCACAACACACACACACACTAACACACACACCACACACACACTAACAAAAACACACACACAAATAGCACACACAACAACACACAACACACACCCCAACACACACACACACACTAACAAAACACACACAAAAACCTAAACACACACACACACAAAAACACACACACCACCACAAACCCACACACACATAACACACCAACTAACACACCACACACACACTAACCACAAAACCTCCCAACACACAACACACACAAACACACTAACACACAAAAAGGTTTCAAAAAAAACAGCCCAAGAGTAGGGGATTGCCACGAAAAAAAGGTTGGGGGAAATGGGGCCTGACGAAACGGGAGGACGGAGGGCAGGGGAGACATGAAAAGACTTTAAAAAATACTGGCCGGAAATAGACAAGGTGGACAAAGCGGATGTTCCAGGAAGGGACACAGACACAAGAGGTCACAATTGGAAGTTGAAGACTCAGATGAATAAAAGGGATGTTGGAAGTATTTCTTCAGTCAAAGTAGTCGGGCCGGGGAATACCCTAAAAAGTGACGTAGGGGAGGCGGGAACCATACATAGTTTTAAGGGAGGTATGAAAGATCATGGGGCAGGGAGAGAAGGACCTAGTAGCAATCAGCAAAGGGGGGGCCAGGAGCTGTGACTCCCCCATGAAAACCAAAAAGGTGGTACAAATAGGGGGTACTAACACACACACAAACAACAACACCCCAAAACAACTAAAAAACCCCGCCTGGGTATCACAGTGGGCGCCTGTACAGGGGGGCCCCATAGGGGTCAGTCCTAGGACCAGGACATTTTTGGGGTATACGGGATTTACCTGGAGAGTTCCGGGGGTCAACCCCCCCGCGGCCCGGTCTGTGACCAGGCCCCCTGGTGGTCGAGCCTGTCAACCAGGCTTTGCTGCTGGTGCACCAACCAACGTACGGCCCCAGCCCCGCTGATAGGAAAAATGACTTTAGGTGCTTGTCCAGGCCCTTTAAGACTGCCAGGGGGTTGTTGGTAATCCCCCTATGTTGCTGGGGGCAGTTGAACATTCGGGCCCCCACACTTATGTATGGTCTCTAAAGTGTAGTGACACCCCTGCTTTTCATTGGGGGATGATGCATCGCTGCCAAACTTTTGCTTTGTAGTGAGTGATTTTCGGGGTGCAAGTTGGTACTAGTCCCTCGGATTTTCCCGGGGGTAATAATCATGTATCCTCCCTCCTGCGTTCCAGGGAATACAGTTTAGGAACCTCAAGGTCCCAGTAATGAGGTGTTTTATCTCCCTTATGCGCGCCGTGAAAATTCTCTGTACATTTTCTAGGTCGGCAATTTTACCTGCCTTGAAAGGGGCTGTTGTGTGCAGCAATTTCCAGCCTAGATAAACAAGTGACCCGAAGAGTGTTATCATGGGGTTGGGCCCCCCTAGTTTTTAAGGTTCTCATTATCCCCTCCTGTATTTTTCTGCAGATGCGATTGATACAATGTTATGGTCCTTTAAGGTGGATCCTCCCCACATATCACTCCAGGTCTTTTAGTTGGTGTTTCGCTCTATTTTGTGGCCCCGAATTTGTTTTTTACTTCTGATGAAGATTTAAATTTTCCCCATGTTTACCATATCTGAGTAATTGAAAATTTTTATCGTTGAACTTCATATTTTTTTCTGCAGCCCACTGAAAGATTTGGTTTATGTCCGCCGGAGCCTTGCGTGTCTGCAATGGGAAGACATGTCATGCAGTTTGGGGGTCTCTGCAAAGGAAGACACGGGCTGTGGCGACATCCTTGCTATGTGGATTGGGATGAGGAAAAAGATGGGAGCGAGTACTGTGCCCTTTTGGAAAAGAGCTTTTCACCGTAGCTGCCTCGGGCTTACTCTGTTGACGACTATCTCGTGTTTGTTATGAGGAAATTTTAGACCATCGACCGACTTTTCCTGTTTTTCCTTTAGCACGCATTTTTGCCTATTACGCCATGGTCAAAAACTTTCGAAGGCTTTTTTCAAAGCTGTATATATTTAAACTCATTCTTTTTGTTTTATGCATTTAGGACCTTGTGTAGTGATCCAATAGTTGAGACAGACAGGGCGGCCTTTCTAAAACCCCTGTTGCCCCGGGTTTTGTAAATGAGGTTTTAGATGGGTGGTGATCTTGCTTCTTTTGGACCCCTTTTAAAGATTTTTAGTATGGGATGGGTTTGTGCTATTGGTCTGTAGTTCTTTTGTTGCTTTACTGCCCCCTTTGTGGGGTGGGGCTATGTCTGTGTTTTTTGTAACTGTGGACGACCCCCGTGTCCCTGCTCCCCCTCCCTAGGTGGAAAAGGCCTCCGTGGATAGGGGCTTCTTGCAGTTCTTGATGAACACAGAGTTCCATGAGTCTGGCCTGGGGCAGAGTGCAATGGGCTGTCATTATCGCCTGTCGAAGTCATTTGGTGCGTCAGGATAAACATCGGATAGGCTTGTGTTTTAATCAAATTTTTGTGGCTCTCTCATAAAAAAACATTTGATCTTCGACTCTCATCTGGTTTAGGCGGCTTGCTAAAAACTGAGTCATATTGGGAACTTTGATAGCTCACTCATTTCCTTGCTGTCATCTTTGTAGGACCCATTTTGTTTTAAGTAGGGCCCAATACTGGACGTTGTTCCTACGATTTGATTTGGCATAGAAGAAAGTTATACTTTGGGTTTCTTTCGATTCAATTATTGGCTTTTAGTTGCTTCCTGCCGCGATTCGACTCCTAAAGGATTCTTTAGCTTAAGTTTCGATGCTTGCTATTTCTCTGACCAGTGTCTCCCTACGCATTTCGATATATTGACCTCTTTTAGGCCGCTTCTGTTATTCTTTTCCTGTCGCATGTTAAAGGGAGCCGCCTGTCTCTTTCTATTTTACACATCTACTCCTCCTTTTTTTCTTAGAGGAATAAGCCTTGTGCATACTTCGAGTGCCATACCGAGTTAATCTGTTCTACATAAGTTGGGTCTGTGTTGCTTAGTATATCTTCCCCAGCTTATATCGGTTAGGACTGTTTACTTGGTCCCACTTATGTTTTTGTTATTGAAGTTTGAATTTTGTGTGAATGCTTTCCCTCGTGACTAGTCTCATTATGTCGGTCTGGGGCTCCATCGCCATACATGTCTGAACTCATTATGTTGTGGTCGAGTATATTGTTTTTGATTATGGTGACATTTCTTACAGATCATCAATGTAGTGAAGATGAGGTCTAGTGTATCTCCCAGTCTAGTAGGCTCTATTAATTGCTGGTTTAAATTGAATTTTGTGCAGAGATTTAAAAGCTCGTGTGAGTGTGAGTTGTTCACAGAGCTGCCCTCCCTGGTGTTATTACTGCAACAATATTATTTGCTATATTCCTCTATTTTAGGTGCCCTTAAGTTGAAATCCCCCCAGATCAAGATGTTGGGTGCCGGAGCTGGAAGTTTTTCCAACAGTGGTCAATTTTTAAACAAGCTGTTCCTGGAATTGCTGGGATGGTTGCATCCGGAGGCTTGTAGACTACCGACAAATGACTAGTTTTGGTTCTCGACCTTTACACTGCTAAAACCTTCCACTACATCATTTGAGGATTAAGCATTTCTGTGCAACAAGTGACTCCTGCAATGTACAGGCCAAAGCATCCCCCCCCTTTTTGCCTGTTTCTCTCTGTCACATCCGTATAGGTTTGTAACCTGGATCCATATTCGTTGTCCCACGTGATCCTTTATGTGGGTCTCAGTGAAAGCCGCGAACATTGCCTTTGCCTCTGCAAGCAGTCCACGGATGAAAGGTATTTTGTTGTTTGTTGCTGGCTTTAGACCCTGTATATTTGCAAATAGAATGTTATCACTGGTGGTATTGTTTGGTACTCGGTTTCGGGGGGGGGGGGGATATTTTTTTCCGGCATTAGTATCTGTAATCTGTTATATGTGAATGACATGACGGAAGGGATAGACTCAGAAGTGTCCCTGTTTGCAGATGATGTGAAGTTAATGAGGAGAATGAAATCAGGCTGGATGCGTGGTGCAGCAACTGGCACCTAGAATTTAACCCCGCCAAATGCAAAGTCATGAAGATCGGAGAAGGGCAAAGGAGACCGCAGACGGAGTATAGGCTAGGTGGCCAGAGACTGCAAACCTCACTCAAGGAGAAATATCTAGGAGAGAATATAATACCGAGGACATCGCCAGAAGCAAACATTCGGGGTCAGGAGCTAGGACTCGACCCCTTGGTGAGTACATAAACCAGATAACTGCTGCGGCATGTGGGCGCCTGGTAAACCTGAGAATAGCGTTCCGGTACCTCAGTAAGGAATCGTTCAAGACTTTATACACCGTGTACGTCAGGCCTATACTGGAGTACGCAGCACCAGTATGGAACCCACACCGGGTCAAACACGTCAAGAAATTAGAGAAAGTGCAAAGGTTTCCAACAAGGCTGGTTCCAGAGCTAAGGGGAATGTCGTATGAAGAAAGGTTAAGGGAAATCGGACTGACGACACTGGAGGACAGGAGGGTTAGGGGAGACATGATAACGACATACAAAATACTGCATGGAATAGACAAGGCGGACAGAGACAGGATGTTCCAGAGATGGGACACAGAAACAAGGGGTCACAATTGGAAGCTGAAGACTCAGATGAGTCAAAGGGATGTTAGGAAGTATTTCCTCAGCCACAGAGCTGTTAGGAAGTGGAATAGTCTGGCAAGCGATGTAGTGGAAGCAGGAACTATAGTTTTAAGACGAGGTATGATAAAGCTCATGGAGAAGGGAGAGGGAGGACCCAGTAGCGGTCAGTGAAGAGGCGGGGCCAGGAACTGAGTATCGACCCCTGCAACCACAATTAGGCGAGTGTACACACAAGACTAGTCCCGGAGAGGAGAGGTTAAGGGAAATCGACCTGACGACACTGGAGGACAGGAGAGATGGGGGGAAGACATAAGGACATATAAAACACAGAGGAATTGACAAGGTGGACAGAGACAGGAAGTCCCAGAGATGGGACACAGCAACAAGGGGTCACAACTGGAAGTTGAAGACTCAGATGAATCACAGGGATGTTAGGAAGTATTTCTTCAGTCACAGAGTCGTCAGAAAGTGGAATAGTCAGGGAAGTGATATAGTGGAGGCAGAATCCATACATAGCTTTAAGAGGAGGTTAATGTGGGCTTCCGGCGATGTGCTCGGTATTATACTCACCCCCAGATCTTTTTCCATGAGTGAGGTTTGCAGTCTTTGGCCACCCAGCCTATACTCTGTCTGCGGTCTTCTTTGCTCTTTGTTCTATGCCATTCTCTTTCTCCGAACTTCATGACTTTGCATTTGGCAGGGTTAAATTCTAGGAGCCAGTTGCTGGAACACGCGTCCAGCCTCTCCAGGTCTCTTTGTAGACCTGTCTGGTCCACATCTGATTTCATTCTCCTCATTAACTCTTGTGAGGAACTGTGTCGAAGGCCTTATTGCAGTCCAAGAAAATGCAATTGACCCACCCCTCTCTCTCATGTCTTACTTCAGTTACCTTGTCATAAAACTCCAGTAGCTTTGTGATACAAAGCCTTCCATGAATCCATGCTGGCTGTCGTTTATAACCTTGTTCTATTCTAGGTGCTCCACCTCTCTCCTCCTGATAATCTTCTCCATGACTTTGCATACAATACACGTCAGTGACACTGGTCTATAGTTTAGCGCTTCATTTCTGTCCCTTTCTTAAAGATGGGGATCACATTTGCCGTCTTCCATACCTCAGGCAGTTGCCCAGTTTCAAGGGATGTGTTGAAGACTGTGGTCAGTGGCACACACACTGTCTCTGCTCCCTCTCTAAGGACCCACGGAGAGATGTCCGGTCTCACTGCCTTCGAGGTATCAAGGTCACTTCGAAGCTTCTTCACCTCCCCGGTGGTGTGTATTTCATCCAACACTTGTTGGTATATCCCTTGTTGGTGTACCCTTCTGTTTTGACTTTCCAGTGTCCCATCTGCCTCCACTGTATTTACTTCCTGAAATCTCGTGTTGAGCTCACAGACTTCTTGGTCGTTTCTTGTGAGCTTCCCACCCTCTTTCCTCAGCCTGATTACCTGGTCCTTGACTGTTGCCTTCCTGATGTGGCTGTAAAGCAGTTTCGCGTCAGACTTGACTTTCGATGCTATATCGTTTTCGTACTGCCGCTGGGCCTCCCTCCTTATATCTGTGCACACTCGTTTCTGGCTCGTCGACTGATCTCTCTATTTTCCTGAGTCCTTTGACTTCTGTACTTTTTCCATTCTCTAGCGCACTTAGTTTTTGCCTCCCTACACCTTCGGGTAAACCAAGGGCTCATTCTGGTCTTCCTATTATTTCTGTTACCCTTGGGAACAAGGGTAACAGAGTGCGAGAGAGAGAGAGAGAGAGAGAGAGAGAGAGAGAGAGAGAGAGAGAGAGAGAGTGTGTGTGTGTGTGTGTGTGTGTGTGTGTGTGTGTGTGTGTGTGTGTGTGTGTGTGTGTGTGTGTATGTGTGTGTATGTGTGTGTATGTGTGTGTGTGTGTGTATATGTGTGTGTGTGTGAGTGTGAGAGAATGAATGAATGAAATCCTCAATCCTCATTTACAATAAATTACTAAATTCAGTGCACAAGACTTATACACGATTTACAATGTTTTTCATAAACAGTGTGAGGGACATAATATCTCGCACACCTACACAGATGGCTGGCTGCCTTAACTGGAACAGTGGGAGGGCGTGAGGTGCTGTTACAGTCAACCAGTTTGATTGTACTATAATCCACAGATGCATCAGAATCAACAACTGCTGGGCTTCCACCGCACACACTGAACTAAGTACCTTTCATATTGATCTCAAGCTAACAGAAACTACAATTACAGACAGTTTAATTATTTCTGACTTCCTATCTTCATTACTTGTTCTAAACAGCCTGAGATTTTAATGTAACATGCTTGTTATGCAAATTAGACACAAAATGCTGGTTATAAAATTTTATTGTGACGACGTTTCATCCATCAAGTTTATAAATTGCCTGGTAGACGAAACATCTTCACAATAAAACCCCATAACCCGCATTTTGTGTCTTATTTACAAACAGACGGTAGTCTACCATCGTACTACAGTAACATCTAGGAGTAGAAAGTCAAACTCAGATATATACAAATTACTGACAGAAGAATTAATGGCAAATTCTTGTTAATTTCATCTTGCCTAAGCATCGTGTCTTGACCAAACCAGCATTAGCTAGTACCCTCAAAACAAGAGATGACAAGCCACTGATGACACTCATCACTCATTCTCACTAGGTTGGAATATTGCTGTGAACTGAAGGCACTCTTCAAGGGAGGTGAAACTGCTAAGCTGGAAAATATACAGCTTATATAAACTCACTCAGGCACCTAAACTCCTAGGAGCGCTGCAAGTCCATGTAAATGCACTCCTTAGAACGTAGGCAAGAAAGGTGCATCATAATCTACACCTACAATATACTGGGGTGATATGTCCGGAATCTGCACATCGTAATTACTACCTGTGATATGTCCGGAATCTGCACATCGTAATTACTACCTGTGATATGTCCGGAATCTGCACATCGTAATTACTACCTGTAAACACAAGAGACTTGCGAGACGGTGCAGGATACCTCAGATGACAATGAGAGGCGAGTACAATGAGAGAACTCAGTAAGTGTTAAGGGCCACGACTTCTCACCGCCCTCCCTTCATGCATAAGGGGGATTATCAACTGTTAGCTGTCATCAAGAAGGAACTTGTCAGATTCCTTGAGACAATTTCTGATCAGCCGGTTGTGGTACATACGCTGGGCTGCTGGCAGTGGACACTAACAGCTGTATCGATCAGGCCAGCAACCAAGATGCTTGGCCTGGGACCGGACCGCGGAGGGGGGGGGGCGTTAACACCGGAAGTTACTTCAGGTAAACGCTAGGCAAACCCCTCTATTTCTACGTCTTTCCAGAGTGCAAATCTAGTGCCTTCAGCCTCTCTTCGTAGGAAAGGGTTTTAATACATGGAATTAATTTCGTCATTCCTCTCTATATATTTTCCGGCGTGTTTATGTCTATTTTGTAATATGACGACCAGAAATTAGCAGTGTAATCTAATGAAGTGTAACTTTCGGACATCTGTTATTTATAATTCTTAAAATGAAGCCAAGACTCTTATCAGCTTTATGTAAAGTGTATTGACAGAGGAAACCATGCACCAGAACATTACATCATAACAGTGCCCAACATGCAAACCATTTGGAGACAAATCCAAACAAACCTTATAGAAACTAATAAATCATTGCACTGCTGATGATAAGATATCTGAAATCTTGAGATTGTGTCGACACCTTGCACCTAGAAGATAAATTCACTACTATATAATGAGATTTTAATTATGAAATGATTCAATGCTTTCATTGTTAATGTTAATTAAGGAAATGACAAAATAAATAAAAGACACAACTACCCAATGGGGTGTGATAAAGACCCATTATGAATGAACTCTGCAATCCTGCCTTATTTGCTCAGTCTCTCACGTGTTGCAACTGTACAATCAACTACTTGTTCAGAAGGCACAAATTAAAATATATATATTTAAATTAAATTTCCTGTGTAGATTACACCATCTATCCTGGACTTACTATTACATACGAATTACTTTTAAGCTACCTGTATTATACCCGTAACCTATATCAAGAGTTTTCCTACCCTCGCAGCCCGGCCTGGGATTATTTTTTTTTTTATTGACTGCCTGCTTAACCAGGCTGTTGCTGTTGGCGGCCCGCTGACTCACGCATCCAAATAGATTTAGCAATTGGTGGAGGTAACGATCCAGTTTCTGCACTTGTTCGGGGAATGTGTCTGATATAAACTAGTATCAAGTTCAAGTCTTGGACCACAGCTGTTAAAAGTGTTGCCTTATTGTATCAATGGCGCCCTTGACTTTCACCAGGTTTATTTCTTGAACCCACAGAAGAATGCTTGAAGCTCTCATCAACCTAATGAAGTCTTCCAGCTCAAGACAGATTTCATTACTTACTAGTCTTAATGAAAAAAACCGTATGTGAAGGAATGTGACTGAAACATAGCTTTTGTTTTCATAAGGTAACTAGCAGAACAATGCTGGTGTTCCTACCATATAAATATTATACAGAATAGTGCAGCAGCACTACTGGTGTTGTCATGCAACTATTATACCAAACAGTGTGTTCCCACCCTGTAACTAACACACAGTAGCACAGCAGCAAACTGTGCGTGTTCTCACTGTGTAAATAGCATATACAACAGCACACTGCGGATGCACCCAAGTTGGTAAGTTTAAAAATGCACCCTTAATATAGATTGAAGAATGGTGGCATTTTTCGCGATGGAAAATGTCGCCTGACATTCACTAAAGTAAGGTAAGGTAAGGTATGGGTCTGAGGAAGGGAGTGAAAGAGACTGAGAGAGCAGTGTATGAGGGAGGGAGGGAGGTAGGAAGGATGTAAGGGAGTAAACAAACATCAAAGGTTAAGACAAATGTCATTTCCCCTGCGCCTGTCACCACCATGTTGCTACTCGCCATTATCAACTTCACATCATCACACACACACACCCGACACCACTATTCATCCACAGTGACAAAATCATCATACCGCTAGGCTCCAAATATTAAGATATTACAGGGACCCCAATGGAAATAAGTCACTTCGACTTTTTTGGGTTATCCTAGGTAATTTTCACATGTTAAACTATATATGGTAATTGTATTTATGTGTACCTGTACCTAAATAAACTTACTTATACGAAACCTTACACGAGATTCTTCAATACTTGTCCTGTTGCCTGGCAAACCTTACCTAACCTAACCTATTATTCAATCAGTCTTGGACCAATAAATATAGTCAACTGTGTTTCCTTAAGGCACTTGCTGTACATGTTCACCTATCAGTAAAATAGGTACCTGAGTGTTAGTCGACTGGTGTAGGTCGCATTCTGGGACAAGCAAGCAAGCATGCAAGCAAGCAAGTGCAGGTAAGATCCCAATGGGATGAGCGGGGAAGACGGGACAGACGAAGAATATCGCTGGAGAGGAGTGTTCTTAGTCGTAGAAATAGAGCCAGGGCTTGACCCAGCAGCTAAGGCGATCGTGGGACAGACTTGGAGAAAAACGGGAAGAGAGCAAGCTGTGTATGCAACAGTCTCGTGGTAGGTGAGGTCTTTGAGTCTCGAGAGCTGGAAGTTTCCAGGTCGCAGAGAGGGCAGGCAGGTAGGATCATCAGAGGGCAGCAGACATGTGGGAGGTTTAGTAGTTGAGGAGGCAGGTTTGCAGTGGAGCCATTTGCAAACTTCTTGAAGCTGCTCCTGGAGGGTGGTATAGCGTTGTCTTGTTGGAAAAAGTGAAACGAAGAGGCTTGAACTCAAGAACTTGCGTGAGTGTGAAGTGAAGAGGTGATTCGCAGGCATACTTGACTGTTCCATCACCGAGGCCTTTGTAGAGTTCAGAGCAGGTCATGGTGTCAGCGTTCGAGGGAGAGGTGTAGAAAGTAAGGTTTTCCCAAGAGGGTGTACTGGAGTCGTCGCTATCTGCTTCGTCGGGGGATTCGTCAGGAAATTCTTGTTCAATTGTTTCTACAGTGATTGTGTCAAGAGGAGGCTGGGAGTCTAGAGTATTTGCGGTCTGGCTGGTTGTTGGTGGTTGTTGAGAGGTGGCAGTGGTCACTGGGCGTGGTTCAGGAGTGTTTTTTGGGGCAGAGTTAGGATTTGGGCCTGAAGTTGATGTGAAGTTAACGATGTTTGGGATAATCTTGAGGAAGTCCTGTGATGTTGGCGAGTCAGGAAAGTTGAATGACGGCATGTTAAGACGGAATAGTTCGTTAATTGTAGTGTTGAATGTGCCTGGGTTTGCTGCATTTGCAAGGTGTGCATACATCATGCAGTACAACACCTTAGAGGGAGCAGCGTCAGGGAGTGCAGAAAGGGAATTGCTGGATAGAGATGACTGCTGTGTGGCTTGTAGAATTCTGGTGGTGTCCGACTGGAGTTTTGAAATGGCGGTATATGTCGGCGATTTGGGACTATTCTTCTTGGTTTCTTCTTTAATTTTTTTCGACATTACTTCTTTTCGTAGTGGGCATTTAGCTGCAAGGGTATGATGAGTACCCTTGCAGTTAAGACATGTTGGAGTGGCATTGGTGGTGGTGCAGGCTTTGAAGTTATGACCTTCTTTTCCACAGGTAGAACAGAACTTTTTGTCTTTAATGGGACAGTCCTTTGTTGAATGTTGATAAGAGTAACCGTTCCAACAGGGAGAGACATGGGCAAAACGTTCAGGTTCAATGTGGCGTGGATGTATGTGGTAATATGAGATAGCTAGTCCATTAGCGAGTGCTTGGGTAGCCATATCTATGTTTGAAAAGGTGATTTTGATCATAGATGAGGCATTGGGAATTCGTGTGATGGTGTCTACAGAGGCCCAGGTGTTTTGGTCTTCGATAGAGGTCTTCAGTTCATCCGTTGGTATGGATGTGATTATCTTATCCAATTTGTAGATGAATGGTTCAGAGAACCGACATGTTGATAAATTAGACACATGTGCAACTCTTGGGTATCTTTGAGGAAACGTTTCGCCACACAGTGGCTTCATCAGTCCAAACGTAGGAGAAACTTGAAGAACAGGAGGAGAATCAGGTAATCAGTCCCTCAACCTTGAGTCGATGTGTTCAGTCCATCAATCTTGAATAGAAAACGTTTCCTCAATAAAGATTACCCAAGAGTTGCACATGTGTCTAATTTATCATCTTATCCAATTGTTTAACAAAAACTGAACGTTTCGCCAGCAAGGAGGGAGACGGTGATATGATGAATTGTCGGTCCCGTAATGTGTTCATTGCAGTGTCGTCCATAAGTTTAGCTGCTTCATTGTCGTCGGTGCAGACGACAATAAAGGAATCCTTGAGTGGGTGGATCGCTGTGAATTTGAGATGTAGGCAGGTCCTCATAGCGGCAGCAAGTAATAGTTTAGTGGAATAATTTATAACACCACTGGCTGGTTTGATTTTAACACGATGTGCGAACATTGACGAACAGGTAGAGGTTACCCTCCCCAACGGGAATCGTAGGGAAAATGCTCAGCATAACAAGGGACTTTCTATATAGAAGTATGTCATTGATGTCAATAGGCCTGTATACCTTGTACATGTACTTATAATAATAATATAATAATAATAATAATAATAATAATAATAATAATAATAATAATAAATAATAATACTTATAATTATTATTATAGCTGGTGCAGGCCGAAACGTAGTATTTAACTCACCGAGCGTCAGTTATTTGTGAAAAGTATTTATGGTACAGTGAATTATTTTTTACAAATTACCATGCTCTGTATGATGTCTGTAGTCAGTACCTGGGTCCATGGCGGTGGTTGTATCTCCAGTTCCTTAATGTCAAGAATTCTTCACCAGCATCAAGGTACCCAGCCCCGCGAATATAAGTGCTTTTGAGGACTACCCAAGTGTACTGCAAGGGTCGCTAAGTGTGTCAGGGTAGTGAAAAATCCTTGAAGCGATTTACAATTAGCCCTGAGCCACATAAGTGTGGGGAGAGCCACAATTTTGTAAGTGAACTAGGTGATACTTGGTGGCACATTCAGACTGGGCAGGCCTAGTGTGTTCCAGGCGACGTTGTCACGTGTCACCCATGAAAGATAATAAAGTGAAACAAATGTGTGACCAGTGAAAGAAATACAGTGAATACTGTACATTATGTATTGAGAAGAAACGGAGGTGGATTTACGCCAGGACGTCACATCAAGCTGGACAATCTACAGGCTGCTACAGGCTGCATTGCAAGTATTCACCTATGTGTGGTTGTTGGGTATGTGTTTGGGTTTCCTAGTTACCGCCAAGCTGATTGTGAACGGTCCAACTCTCCTAGCACGATAAAGAATAGGCTATCAAGTACTCATTAAGGAATAGCAACTGGTAATTTACAGAACAATGCAAGACAGGATTCTATTACACTAGGTGGAAGTAAAAGCACAGAGGATGCAAAATAGTAGGTAGGTGTGGGTTAGGTCACAGGAGGGTGTGGGGTAAGCCAGTAAGCCAGGTAAGGGAGCACTGCAAACTCCACATACATAAGCACATAATAATAATAATAATAATAATAATAATAATAATAATTTATTTACTACATGTACATGGTATACAGGCCCAATTTGCCCGAAATGCTGAGCATTTCGGACAAATTAGGTCAGTGTCCCAGGATGCGACCCACACCAGTCGGCTAACACCCAGGTACCTAGGTACATAAGAACATAAGAAAGAAGGAACACTGCAGCAGGCCTACTGGCCCATGCGAGGCAGGTCCAAGTCTCCTACTGGCTTAAGCCAATGCCCCAACCTAGTCAGGCCAGGTCACATTCACTTATTAAGGAAGGAACACAGCAACTGACCTAGTAGCATAAGCTAATCAGGTCCAACTCACACCCACTCATGTATTTATCTAACCTATTTTTAAAACACAACGTTTTAGCCACTATAACGGGAGTTTGTTCCACTCATCCACAACTCTATTACCAAACCAGTGCTTTTCTATATCCTTCCTGAATCTGCATTTTTCCAACTTAAAACCATTGCTACAAGTCCTGTCTACACTAGATATTTTCAGCACGCTATTTACATCCCTTTTATTTATTCCTGTCTTCCATTTATACACCTCAATCATATCATCCCTAATTCTACGCCTTTCTAGAGTGCAGATTCAGGGCCCTCAGTCTATCTCATAGGGAAGATTTCTGATACATGGGATCAACTTTGTCATCCTCCTTTGTACGTTTTCCAGAGCATTTATATACATTCTGTAATACGGTGACCAAAACTGTGCAGCATAATCTAAATGAGGCCTAACCAAGGATATAGAGTTGAAGAACAACCTGAGGACTCCTATTATTTATGCTTCTTGATATGAATTATTATTATAATCAAAAAGAAGCGCTAAGCCACAAGGACTATACAGCTCTTGATATGAAGCCAAGGATTCTGTTAGCTTTATTGCGAACACTAATGCACTGTTGTCTTAGTTTCAGATTACTGCTAACGAGAACTCCCAAATCCTTTTCGTAATCAGTAGTATTAAGACCTACATTATTTAGTTTATATCTGGCGTGGCTATTTTCCTGTCCAATGTTTAGAACTTTGCATTTGTTTATATTAAACTGCATCTGCCACTTCTCCGACCACTGCATCAGTCTATTCAAATCTTCCCGGAGTGTTCTAATGTGCTCGTCAGAATGAATTCGACGGCCTATTTTGGTGTCATCGGCAAACTTGTTTATATGTCGCTCTTTATGCCCTCATCAATGTTGTTTATGTAGGTTGTGAACAACAGGGGGCCCAACACTGACCCCTGTGGAACACCACTCGTGACGCTTCACCACTCTGATTTCTCCCCATTTATGCAAACTCTCTGCTGCCTATTTGTCAACCATGCCTCTATCTAGGAAAAAATTCTCCTCCTATTCCATGTGCCTTAATTTTCCTCAGTAGTCTCTGATGTGCGACTCTGTCAAAAGCCTTCGTGAAGTCCGTATACACAATATCATATTCATTACCATGATCTACCTCCTCAAATACCTTAGTGAAAAAAAAAATTAATAAATTCGTAAGGCAGGAACGCTCCTTTGTAAAACCATGCTGAGATTCGTTGATTAATTTATGTTTTTCAAGATGGCTACGAACTGCCTCGGCAATTATTGATTCCATAAATTTTCCCACTATGGAGGTTAGGCTTATTGGTCTATAGTTCGAAGCTAAGGACCTGTCACCTGCTTTGAAAATAGGTATCACATTTGCCAGTTTCCACTTATCTGGCACCATGCCAGTTGGTAGTGGTATGTTGAAAAGATTAGCCAAAGGTTTGCTAAGGTCCTCTTTACATTCCTTTAGAACCCTTGCATACAGTTCATCAGGGCCTGGGGATTTGTTAGGTCTTAATTTATCTATTTGCCAAAGGACCATGTCACTTGTGACCCTAATTGTGCATAGTTTATTATCGTCCTGTTCTACACAATTTATTATTTCTGGAATATCGCTGGTATCTTCCTGTGTAAAAACTGAGAGGAAGTATGTGTTAAAAATTCTACACATTTCCTTATCACTGTCAGTGAGCGGACCCGAGTAACTTTTGAGACAATAAACCCACATATAGTTCCCCACACACACACGTTTACACCCACACATTCTCACATACACAGACTCACACACACCCAATTTCCCCTGCACCCTTCCCCCACCTATATCCCCCTCCTTCCCCTGATCCCCCCCTCTCTCTCTCACCCTCCTTCTCCCCCTCCTCTCCCTCTCTCCCCCTTTGCTTCTTCCTCCTCCTCACTCCCCATAATCCCCCTCAATCCCCCTCCCCACCCCTCTCCCATTTAGCCCCTGTCTCCAGCTTCCTCCTCTACCTCCCCGCCCCCTCACACTCGGACAAGCACACCACAAAACAAACACACAGAATTACATAAGTTTTTAATTCTGTAGCAACCAAAAAAAAAAAATGGGTTGCCAGAGAGCAGGAAGGAGAACCATGGGACTGGAGGACGAGTCTGCAAAGGAAGATAGGGCAGCATAGCTCATGAAAAGGGAACATGAGTGGGGAAAGAAGCTAGAACAACTTAACATGAGAATGGAAGAGAGGATAGATGCAGAAAGCAAGAAGTGGGAGATGCAAGTCACAGCAGCAGAGGCTAGGATACAGAAACTAGAAGAGGAACTGAAAAAGTCTGAAACAGCCTGAAGAACTAAAGAACAATTTGGGAATGACATCAGAGACTGCTACTTCAGTCACAAACATGGGGACTGTAGGAAACTAAGGAGTGAGACTGCATACAGAAGCCCTATCAGACCATTGTGGAGCCCGAGAAAGAGAGACTCGCATCAGGAGCAATCGAGGGGACTGTAGAAAATGAAAGAGCTAAGCTATATGTGGAGGTCCTAATAGACCACAGCAGAGCTCAAGGAAAGCCGAGAAGGGAAAATGACAGGCCACTGAGCCCAAGGACAACAGATAGTGAAGAAACTGAAAGAAAGCTGCAATGGAGGAAACTAAATTGAATCAGGGGATACATAGGGATATGCAGTGGGAGAATGAAAGGGAGAGATCAGGCTTTGTTTATGGGCTCCAGGAAGTTGAAGGGGAAACTTACGAAGCAAGAAGACAATGGGAGAAAAATGCAATCAAGAGCATCATAAAAGCAATAGAAGATGACATTACACAGCTGGCAAATTTTTGGAGAATAGGGGAGTTTGCAAGAAGAACCCAGTCAGTAAGTGACTTTCAATCAATGCAGAATCGACTCGGAACAGGATCCTGCAGGAGAAAGTAAGACTAAGGGACATGCCGGCATATTGGAAGGTGTATCTCAACCATGACAGAACACAAAAAGGCAAAAATTGAGATGGTACAAAGACGAAAGGAAAGAGAGGTGATGATAGAGATGGACAGGAGAACCCAGACTCAGGAGGGAGATCAAATGCAGCCTCCCTCACAACCACCTACAGAAGCCCCCAACCAGGGCAACCCCAATGCAACCAAACATTCTAACCCAAAACACACAGGCCATATCCAATGCCCACCACCCATCTCATTACAAACTCCACCCCCACAGCAACCACCCACAGTTCCTTATCAGATCTCCCATTTCCCAAACCACAACGTACCCTTCAGACCACAGTTTTAGAAAAGAAATTGAAGGTGTGGTATACAAATGCAGACAGAATAACAAATTAGTGTGAGGAGTGGCATGAAAGAATCAAGGAGACATCCCCAGACATAATAGAACTCACAGAAACAAAACTCACCAGGATAACAGATGCAATCTTTCTACCCAGATATCAAATCCTCGGGAAAGATGGAGGGAGGAGAGGAGGAGGAGGAGGAGGAGCAGGAGGAGGAGTTGCACTGGTCATTAAAAACCAGTGGGGATTGGAGAAAATGGAAGGAATGGACGGTATGGGCGAAAGGGACTACTTAGTAGGAACAATCCAGTCTGAGGGCCATAAGGTGGTAATTGCAGTAATGTACAACCCACCAAAGAACTGCTGGAGGCCAAGAGAAGACTACGACGAGAGCAACAGAGCAATGGTCGACACACTAGCCGAGATGGCCAGAAGAGCTCACATGGGGGGAGCAAAGTTACTAGTTATGGGTGATATCAATCACATGGAGACTGACTGGGAAAACCTGGAGCCCCATGGGGATCCTGAAACATGGAGAGCCAAGATGATGGATGTGGTACTGGAAAACTTCATGCATCAACATGTTATGAGACACTACCAGAGTGAGAGGTGAGGATGATCCAGCAAGACTGGACCTTGTATTCACCTCGAGTAGTTCGGATATCGAGGATATGTATGAAAGGCCCCTAGGAGCTAGTGATCGTGTGGTTCTGTGCTTTGACTACACAGTTGAGCTACAAGTGGAGAGAGTAGCAGGAATAGGATGAGAAAAGCCAAACTACAAAAGGGGGGACTACACAGGCATGAGGAACTTCCTGCAAGATGTTCATTGGGAAAGAGAACTGGCAGAAAAACCAGTAAAAGAAATGATGGACTATGTGACAACAAAATGCAAGGAGGCAGAGGAGAGGTATGTTCCCAAGGGAAACAGAAATAATGGGAAGACCAGAATGAGTCCTTGGTTCACCCAAAGGTGTAGGAAGGCAAAAACTAGGTGTACTAGAGAATGGAAAAGGTACAGAAGACAAAGGACCCAGAAAAATATAGAGATCAGTTGAAGAGCCAGAAACGAATATGCACAGATAAGAAGGGAGGCTCAGAGACAATACGAAAATGACATAGCATCGAAAGTCAAGTCTGACCTGAAGCTGTTGTATAGCCACATCAGGAGGAAAACAACATTCAAGGACCAGGTAATCAGACTAAGGAAGGATGATGGGGAGTTCACAAGAAACGACCAAGAGGTATGTGAGGAGCTCAACACAAGATTTAAAGAAATATTTACAGTAGAAACAGGTAGGACTCCAGGAAATCAGAACAGGGAGGTACACCAACAAGTGCTGGATGAGGTACACAGAACCAAGGAGGGGGTGAAGAGGCTATGTGAACTTGATACCTCAAAGGTGGTGGGACCAGACATCTCTCTGTGGGTCCTTAGAGAGGGAGCAGAGATGTTGTGTGTGCCACTAGCAAAGATCTTCAACATATCCATTGAAACTGGGCAACTACCTGAGGTATGGAAGATGGCAATGTAGTCCCATTTTTTTTAAAAAAAGAGACAGACACGAGGCATTAAACTACAGACCTGTGTCACTAATGTATAGTATGCAAAGTCATGGAGATCATCAGAAGAGTGGTGGAGCACCTGGAAAGAAACAAGTGTATAATCGACAACCAGCACGGTTTCAGGGAAGGAACATCCTGTGTCACAAACCTTATGGAGTTTTATGACAAGGTGACAGAAGTAAGACAAGAGAGGGGTGGATAGACTGCATTTTCTTGGACTGCAAGAAGGCTTTTGACACAGTTCCTCACAACAGGTTAATGAAAAAGCTAAAGTATCAGGCACACATAACAGGAAAGGTACTGCAGTGGATCAGAGAATACCTGACAGGGAGGCAACAACGAGTCATGGTACGTGACGAGGTGTCAGAGTGGGCGCCTGTAACAAGCGGGGTTCCACAGGGGTCAGTCCTAGAGCCTGTGCTGTTTTTGGTATATGTGAATGACATAACGGAAGGGATAGACTCAGAAGTGTCCTTGCTTGCAAATGATGTGAAGTTAATGAGGAGAATCAAATCGGTCGAGGATCAGGCAAGACTACAGAGAGACCTGCACAGGCTACAAGCCTGGTCCAGCAACTGGCTCCTTGAATTTAACCCTGCCAAATGCAAAGTTATGAAGATCGGGGAAGGGCAAAGTAGACAGCAGACACAGTATAGTCTAGGTGGCCAAAGACTACAAACCTCAGTCAAGAAAAAAGATCTTGGGGTTAGTATAATACAAAGCACATCTCCTGAGGCGCACATCAATCAGATAACTGCTGCAGCACAGGGGTGTCTGGCAAACCTAAGGATAGCGTTCCGATACCTCAGTAAGGAATCGTTCAAGACTTTGTACGCCATATACGTCAGGCCCATACTGGAGTATGCAGCACCAGTTTGGAATCCACACCTGGTCAAGAACGTCAGGAAATTAGAGAAAGTGCAAGGTTTGCAACAAGACTAGTCCCAGAGCTAAGGGGACTGTCCTAAGAAGAAAGGTTAAGGGAAATTGGCCTGACGACACTGGAGGACAGGAGGGTCAGGGAAAACATGATAACGACTAATAAAATACTGCGGGGAATAGACAAGGATGTTCCAGAGATGGGACACAGAAACAAGGAGTCACAATTGGAAGTTGAAGACTCAGATGAGTCAAAGAGATGTTAGGAAGTATTTCTTCAGTCATAAAGTTGTCAGGCAGTGGATTAGCTTAGAAAGTGACGTAGTGGAGGCGGGAACCATACATAGTTTTAAGACAAGGTTTGATAATGCTCATGGAGCAGGGAGAGAGGATTCAGTAGCAATCAGTGAAGAGGTGGGGCCATTAGCTATGACTCGACCTGTGCAACCACAAATAGGTGAGTACAAATAGGTGTGTACACACACACACACACACACACACACACACACACACACACACACACACACACACACACACACACCTGAAGAGTGGTGGAACACCTAGAAAGGAATGATCTCATCAACAGCAGCCAACATGGTTCAGGGACGGGAAATCCTGTGTCACAAACCTACTTGAGTTCTATGACATGGTGACAGCAGTAAGACAAGAGAGAGAGGGGTGGGTGGATTGCATATTCTTGGACTGCAAGAAGGCGTTTGAACCAGTTCCACACAAGAGATTAGTGCAAAAACTGAGGACCAAGCAGGGATAACAGGGAAGGCACTACAATGGATCAGGGAATACTTGTCAGGAAGACAGCAGCGAGTCATGGTACGTGGCGAGGTGTCAGAGTGGGCACCTGTGGCCAGCGGGGTCCCACAGGGGTCAGTCCTAGGACCAGTGCTGTTTCTGGTATTTGTGAACGACATGACGGAAGGAATAGACTCTGAGGTGTCCCTGTTTGCAGATGACGTGAAGTTGATAAGAATTCACTCGATCGAAGACCAGGCAGAACTACAAAGGGATCTGGACAGGCTGCAGACCTGGTCCAGCAATTGGCTCCTGGAGTTCAATCCCACCAAGTGCAAAGTCATGAAGAATGGGGAAGGGCAAAGAAGACCACAGATGGAGTACAGTCTAGGGGGCCAGAGACTACAAACCTCACTCAAGGAAAAAGATCTTGGGGTGAGTATAACGCCAGGCACATCTCCTGAAGCGCACATCAACCAAATAACGGCTGCAGCATATGGGCGCCTAGCAAACCTCAGAATAGCATTCCGACACCTTAATAAGGAATCGTTCAGGACCCTGCACACCGTGTACGTTAGGCCCATATTGGAGTATGCGGCACCAGTTTGGAACCCACACCTAGCCAAGCACGTAAAGAAATTAGAGAAAGTGCAAAGATTTGCAACAAGACTAGTCCCAGAGCTAAGAGGTACGTCCTAAGAGGAGAAGTTAAGGGAAATGAACCTGACGACACTGGAGGACAGGAGAGATAAGGGGGACATGATAACGACATACAAAATACTGAGAGGAATTGACAAGGTGGACAAAGACAGGATGTTCCAGAGATTGGACACCGTAACAAGGGGACACAGTTGGAAGTTGAAGACACAGATGAATCACAGGGATGTTAGGAAGTATTTCTTCAGCCACAGAGTAGTCAGGAAGTGGAATAGTTTGGGAAGCGATGTAGTGGAGGGAGGATCCATACATAGCTTTAAGCAGAGGTATGATAAAGCTCACGGTTCAGGGAAGGTGACCTAGTAGCGACCAGTGAAGAGGCGGGGCCAGGAGCTCGGATTCGACCCCTGCAACCTCAACTAGGTGAGTACAACTAGGTGAGTACACACACTGGAACAAGACCCGATGTAGCTTGACCGAGTGTCAACAGGAACAATTTGCTGTGCTGAGTGACCACATAACGCTGCTGACAACACCATACTACTGATAACACCCCAATACTGACAACACCATAGTGCTGACAACACCATAGTGCTGACAACACCATACTGCTGACAACACCATAGTGCTGACAACACCATACTGCTGACAACACCATACTGCTGACAACACCATCCTGCTGACACCATCCTGCTGAGAACACCATAGCTGTTGACATCATACTGCTGACAACATCCCAATACTGACATCACCATACAAGAACATAAGAACGAAGAAACACTGCAGTAGGCCAATTGGGCCATGCTAGGCGGTCCAAGTCAGACTCACCCACTTACCCGTCCAACCTGGAGGTTACCTGGAGGTTATTCCGGGGATCAACGCCCCCGCGGCCCGGTCCATGACCAGGCCTCCCGATGGATCAGGGCCTGATCAACCAGGCTGTTACTGCTGGCCGCACGCAGTCCGACGTACGAGCCACAGCCCGGCTGATCCGGCACTGACTTTAGGTATCTGTCCAGCTCTCTCTTGAAGGCAGCCAGGGGTTTATTGGCAATTCCCCTAATGCTTGATGGGAGGCTGTTGAACAGTTTTGGGCCCCGGACCTACCCAAAATGTTCACCTCAATTACACTACAAGGTAGTATGACCCTGGTGGTTCAGCGCTTAGCTTCGATTATAATCATCTACTCATGTATAACTATTGCCAACCCAGTACTTCCCTATACCCTTTCTAAACCTAAATTTCTCCAACTTTAATCCACTGCTGCGAGTATAAGAATATAAAAAAGGAGCACTGCAACAGGCCTACTGGCCCATGCTATGTAGGTCCAAGTCTCCTACTGGATCTTGATTACATATTTCTAACACGCTCTTTATATCCCCTTCATTCCTCTTTTCCCCTTAATTCTAAGTCTTTCCAGAGAATGCAAATTCAGTGCCTTCAACATATCTGCGTATGAAAGGTTTCTGATATATGGGATCAACTTCGTCATCCTTCTCTGTATATTTCCCAACGCATTTATGTCCATTTTGTAATATCGAGACCAGATCTGAACAAAAATTTTCTAAATGAGGCACAGTACTCGCTCCCATCTTGTTCCTCATCCTCATATCTGACATAGACAAGGATGTCAGCCGCAGCACCGTGTCTTCCTTTGCAGATGACACCCGAATCTGCATGACAGTGTCTTCCATTGCAGACACTGCAAGGCTCCAGGCGGACATCAACCGAATCTTTCAGTGGGCTGCAGAAAATATGAAGTTCAACGATGAGAAATTTCAATTACTCAGATATGGTAAACATGAGGAAATTAAAACTTCATCAGAGTACAAAACAAATTCTGGCCACAAAATAGAGCGAAACACCAACGTCAAAGACCTGGGAGTGATTATGTCGGAGGATCTCACCTTCAAGGACCATAACATTGTATCAATCGCATCTGCTAGAAAAATGACAGGATGGATGAGAACCTTTAAAACTAAGGATGCCAAGTCCATGATGACGCTCTTCAGATCGCTTGTTCTATCCAGGCTGGAATATTTCTGCACACTAACAGCACCTTTCAAGGCAAGTGAAATTGCTGACCTAGAAAATGTACAGAGAACCTTCACAGCGCGCATAACGGAGATAAAACACCTCAATTACTGGGAGCCCTTGAGGTTCCTGAACCTGTACTCCCTGGAACGCAGGCGGGAGAGATACATGATTATATACACCTGGAAAATCCTAGAGGGACTAGTACCGAACTTGCACACGAAAATCACTCACAATGAAAGCAAAAGACTCGGCAGACGATGCAACATCCCCCCAATGAAAAGCAGGGGTGTCACTAGCATGTTAAGAGACAATACAATAAGTGTCAGGGGCCCGAGACTGTTCAACTGCCTCCCAGCATACATAAGGGGAATTACCAATAGACCCCTGGCTGTCTTCAAGCTGGCACTGGACAAGCACCTAAAGTCGGTACCTGACCAGCCGGCCTGTGGCTCGTACGTTGGATTGCGTGCAGCCAGCAGTAACAGCCTGGTTGATCAGGCTCTGATCCACCATGAGGCCTGGTCACAGACCGGGCCGCGGGGGCGTTGACCCCCGGAACTCTCTCCAGGTAAACCAAAGATATACAAAGTTGAAGTATAACCTCAGGACTTCAATTATTTATACTTCTTGATATGAAGCCAGGAATTCTATTAGCTTTATTACGAACACTTAAGCACTATTTTCTTGGCTTTAAATTTCTGCTAACCAGAACCCTTAAATCTTTTTCGCATTCAGTTTGACTTCAGATCTACATTATTTAGGTCGTGTCATAGTTATTTTTTTTTCCCAGTATACGAACCTTGCACTTGTCAGCATTGCACGGTATCAGCAACATTTCAGACCACATCAACCTGCCCTGATCATCATGTAGCTTTCTAGTGCTCTTATTAGAAAATGACAGCCTGTTTTAGTGCCATCAGCATACTAAAGTCACTATTCCCTCACCTATGTTATTTATGTAACCAAGGGTCTCAGCACTGACTCCTGTGGCACACCACTTGTAACGGGTCTCCATTCTGATTTTTCTCCCATTAATGCAAACTCGTTGTTGCTTATTAGTCAACCATACCTTTAATATACCTTTGAAGAGTTTCGAGAGTTTCACTACTCTAGGAGCCCGGCCATGGGCCAGGCTCGTCTGGTGCTTGCTTGGTCAACCAAGCTGTTGCTACTGGAGGCCCGCTGCCCCACATATCCATCACAGCCTGGTTGATCTGGCACCTGGTGGAGATACTTGTCCAGTTTCCTCTTGAAGGCTTATACACTTGTTCCAGCAGTGTTTCTGATATCTTCTGGTAAGATGTTGAATAGTCTGGGACCCCGGATGTTGATACAGTGTTCCCTTATTGTCCCCACCGTACCCCTTCTCCTCACTGAGTTTATTTTAAACTTCCTCCCATATCTCTCACATATCTTATGGCGGTGTGCAGATTTGGGACCAGGACCTCAAGTGCTTTCCAGGTATATATTATCATGTATCTCTCTCTCCTCCGCTCCAATGAGTACAAGTTCAAGATTTAAAGGTGCTCCCAGTAATTTACGTGCTTTACTGACTCAATGTGAGCTGTAAACGATCTCTGTATTTGTTCCGGCTCTAATATTTCTCCTGCTCTGAACAGGGCCATCAGCACTGACCAATATTCTAAATTCCTATATCCAGCAGATAATTTCTTCTATGCAATGTGCAGCTACTTTCTTAATATCGAAGAACTTACTGGAGTCAACCTGGAGGGTATTCGGGGTTCAATGCCCCCGCGGCCCGGTCTTTGAGAAGGCCTCCCAGTGGATCAGGGCCTGATCAACCAGGCTGTTACTGTTGGCCACACGTAGACCAACATACGAACCACAGCTTGACTGGTCGGGTACTGACTTTAGGTATTTGTCCAACTCCCTCTTGAATTATAATCAAATAGTAAAGCGCTAAACCGGCAAGGGTCATGCAGCGCTCCCTCTTGAAGACACTCCATATACACAGTAATATATTCATCTTAATCTACTGCCTTGGTGAAAAGGGTTAGTAAATTCGTAAGGCAAAAATGTCTCTTTGTAAAACCATGCTGAGATTCATTGAACAAACTACAGGATGACCCAAAAGTCTGGACACAGGAAATGTTTTTTCTCCCGCAGTTACAGCAGTTACTGCATCGTGTTGATGTGAATCTTGCAGAGCGCGTTGAACTCTCCATCATTAATGGTGGACAAGTTGAAGATATTAAGATTACTGTATAATTATTACAAAAATGCAATTTCGTCTATGTGTCCAGACTTTTGGGTCACCCTGTACATCTTTCACTGTGGTTTCTAACTGCAGCAGCAATTACTAATTCCATCAACTGAGGTAAAGCTGATTAGTCTATAATTTGAAATTAAAGACATTTATCCTACTTTGTAAACGGGTATCATATTTACCGTTTTCTATTTATCTGATATGATACCCCGTTTGAAGAGATTCGTTGTTATATTAAAAAAGAGCTAAACATGCATGGGTAACGGGAGTAAGTGAACGAAGGACAATTGGGCAAAATCTGCAGACTGGAATTAGAGAACAGGTTGAGCAAGAAGCGGAGCTTCGCCCACCACTCTTCACCCATATTACCAGTTCTTCTGGTCACCTACACACTAATACCTGACCTATCACAGTTGAGAGAGAGAGAGAGAGGGTGTGGGGGCTGACTGTTTCTTTCCTCCGAGAATTTCGTTTATAACTCCAGAACGCCTCATCGGATCAAATTTTCAACGCTACTGTAACTAGGGAAAGGTTCATATAACCACTGCCATGTGCAGCTGCCCTTTAGTCAATGTTATCTACACCATTCCCGACTTTGGTTTCTGTAATAACTTGAGAAAACCTCGTCTAATCTTCTTTAAAGCATAAACACTGGTATATCTTACTTGAAGAAGGGCTGGAATTGCTAGTGGAGCCTGTAGGTGCCAATCTGCTAATTTCTTAAAATAGCGTAGTATTTTTCCCATGAACTCTAAGTACACATCTTGTGAAGGCTAATACGTCGTGTGTGAGAAGGATCAAACATTTTGAGTTTAGGCTGCATAGGTGAAAAATTACTTACTTGTTTACTAAGTTAATAAACTTGAAATTAATTTGGGTTCAGGCTGTGTAGGTACAAATTTACATATTTACTAACAGTTAATAAACTCGGAATTCTAGGTTCCTGTGACGTAACTGAAGCTTCAGTTTATGATTAAGACACATACGTAACAATTGGGTATCTTTATCGATGAAACGTTTCACGTACACAGTACGCCTCTTCAGTCAAATACAGAGGCAGCAAGTTCATGCAGTAGTGAAATGAAGACGATGTAACCTGTTCATCACCCCTGGAAAAATAGTATTTGATGTGGTCAGTCCCTCAGCCTGGAGAAGAGTTTAGCTGCATGGTCTGGAACGATATCGTTCCAGACCATGGACCACGGCTGATAGACCGATTACATCTCCATTTCACTATTACACCTGCTGCCTCTGTATTTGACTGAAGAGGCCTACTGTGTAGGTGAAACGTTTCAACAATAAAGATACCCAACTGATGAACATGTGTCTTAATCATAAACATGTCGGTATTTTATACCATTATGCAGTTTCAGTATAAACTGGGACAATATGCTCTACAAGGAGTGATACTCTTCCATGCCTGGTAAAGGGATCTTCGTCCAGGAAACTGGCAAAAACCCTCTCTTCCCTTTCCTCGGATCAAAACGGATTGCCTCTCACTCCCCAGGCGTTGTATAACCCAAACCGGCCAACGCTTCCAAGTGAATACAATAATAAACGCAGCTCCCTCCGATCAAATCTAATTATTATGCATTCTCCGATCACTAAGATCCCCTACGGTTTTAATAACTAAGAACAATGATAATAACTAATAATATGAATAAAAATACTAATAAGTAAATAATAACTAAATAATAGTGACGAGTGCTCACACAAACATAAGCTACAATAAACATTCTGTGCATAATGTGACTTTTTTCAATGAACCTTAAAAACTCGTAATAAAATACTAACAAATTTCCAGAACCAGTTTAATAGACCACAGGTTCAGGGGGTTACCATATCCAGGATCCAGAGGATTACCATGTCCAGGATCCAGAGGATTACCATGTCCAGGATCAAGAGGATTACCATGTCCAGGATCCAGAGCATTACCATATCCAGGATCCAGAGGATTACCATGTCCAGGATCCAGAGCATTACCATATCCAGGATCCAGAGGATTACCATGTCCAGGATCCAGAGCATTACCATATCCAGGATCCAGAGGATTACCATATCCAGGATCCAGAGGATTACCATATCCAGGATCCAGAGGATTACCATGTCCAGGATCCAGAGGATTACCATGTCCAGGATCCAGAGGATTACCATGTCCAGGATCCAGAGCATTACCATATCCAGGATCCAGAGGATTACCATGTCCAGGATCCAGAGCATTACCATATCCAGGATCCAGAGGATTACCATGTCCAGGATCCAGAGAATTACCATATCCAGGATCCAGAGGATTACCATGTCCAGGATCCAGAGGATTACCATATCCAGGATCCAGAGGATTACCATATCCAGGATCCAGAGGATTACCATGTCCAGGATCCAGAGGATTACCATGTCCAGGATCCAGAGGCTTACCATGTCCAGGATCCAGAGGATTACCATATCCAGGATCCAGAGGATTACCATATCCAGGATCCAGGGGATTACCATGTCCAGGATCCAGAGGATTACCATGTCCAGGATCCAGAGGATTACCATATCCAGGATCCAGAGGATTACCATATCCAGGATCCAGAGGATTACCATGTCCAGGAACCAGAGGATTACCATGTCCAGGATCCAGAGGATTACCATATCCAGGATCCAGAGGATTACCATGTCCAGGATCCAGAGGATTACCATATCCAGGATCCAGAGGATTACCATGTCCAGGATCCAGAGGATTACCATGTTCAGGATCCAGAGGATTACCATGTCCAGGATCCAGAGGATTACCATATCCAGGATCCAGAGGATTACCATGTCCAGGATCCAGAGGATTACCATGTCCAGGATCCAGAGGATTACCATTCCAGGATCCAGAGCATTACCATATCCAGGATCCAGAGATTAAATACCATGTCCAGGATCCAGAGGATTACCATGTCCAGGATCCAAGGATTACCATATCCAGGATCCAGAGGATTACCATATCCAGGATTCCAGAGGATTACCATATCCAGGATCCAGAGGATTACCATATCCAGGAACCAGAGGATTACCATGTCCAGGATCCAGAGGATTACCATGTCCAGGATCCAGAGGATTACCATATCCAGGATCCAGAGGATTACCATGTCCAGGATCCAGAGGATTACCATGTCCAGATCCAGAGGATTACCAGTCCAGGATCCAGAGGATTACCATATCCAGGATCCAGAGGATTACCATGTCCAGGATCCAGAGGATTACCATGTCCAGGATCCAGAGGATTACCATGTCCAGGATCCAGAGGATTACCATGTCCAGGGTACCAGAGGATTACCATATCCAGGATCCAGAGGATTACCATATCCAGGATCCAGAGGATTACCATATCCAGGATCCAGAGGATTACCATGTCCAGGATCCAGAAGATTACCATATCCAGGATCCAGAGGATTACCATATCCAGGATCCAGAGGATTACCATGTCCAGGATCCAGAGGATTACCATATCCAGGATCCAGAGGATTACCATGTCCAGGATCCAGAGGATTACCATATCCAGGATCCAGAGGATTACCATATCCAGGATCCAGAGGATTACCATGTCCAGGATCCAGAGGATTACCATGTCCAGGATCCAAAGATTACCATGTCCAGGATCCAGAGATTACCATTCCAAGGATCCAGAGGATTACCATATCCAGGATCCAGAGGATTACCATATCCAGGATCCAGAGGATTACCATGTCCAGGATCCAGAGGATTACCATGTCCAGGATCCAGAGGAATACCATATCCAGGATCCAGAGGATTTAAATGTCCAGGATCCAGAGGATTACCATATCCAGGATCCAGAGGATTACCATATCCAGGATACCAGAGGATTTACCATATCCAATCCAAAGGATTACCATGTCCAGGATCCAGAGGATTACCATGTCCAGGATCCAGAGGATTACATGTCCAGATCCAGAGGATTAACCATATCCAGATCCAGAGGATTACCATGTCCAGGATCCAGAGGATTACCACGTCCAGGATCCAGAGGATTACCATATCCAGGATCCAGAGGATTACCATATCCAAGATCCAGAGGATTACCATATCCAGGATCCAGAGAATTGCCATATCCAGGATCCAGAGGATTACCATGTCCAGGATCCAGAGGATTACCATGTCCAGGATCCAGAGGATTACCATATCCAGGATCCAGAGGATTACCATGTCCAGCATCCAGAGGATTACCATGTCCAGGATCCAGAGGATTACCATGTCCAGGATCCAGAGGATTACAATGTCCAGGATCCAGAGGATTACCATGTCCAGGATCCAGAGGATTACCATGTCCAGGATCCAGAGGATTACCATATCCAGGATCCAGAGGATTACCATATCCAGTATCCAGAGGATTACCATGTCCAGGATCCAGAATTACCATATCCAGGATCCAGAGATTAACCATCCATCCAGGATCGTCAGAGGATTACCATATCCAGGATCCAGAGGATTCAATATCCAGTATCGAAGGGATTACCATATCCAGGATCCAGAGGATTACCATATCCAGGATCCAGAGGATTACCATGTCCAGGATCCAGAGGATTACCAATCCAGGATCCAAGGATTACCATCAGGATCCAGAGGATTACCATTCCAGGATCCAGAGGATTACCATATCCAGGATCCAGAGGATTACCATTCCAGGATCCAGAGATTACCATATCCAGGATCCAGAGGATTACCATGTCCAGGATCCAGAGGATTACCATATCCAGGATCCAGAGGATTATCATATCCAAGATCCAGAGGATTACCATGTCCAGGATCCAGAGGATTACCATGTCCAGGATCCAGAGGAATACCATTTCAGGACCAAGGATTACCATGTCCAAGATCCAGAGGATTACCATGTTCCAGGACCAGAGGATTACCATGTCCAGGATCCAGAGGATTACCATATGGTGTCCAGGATCCAGAGGATTACCATGTTCATGGGAAATGTGGTTACCATGTCCAGGATCCAGAGGATTACCATGTCCAGGATCCAGAGGATTACCATGTCCAGGATCCAGAGGATTACCATGTCCAGGATCCAGAGGATTACCATGTCCAGGATTCAGAGGATTACCATGTCCAGGATCCAGAGGATTACCATGTCCAGGATCCAGAGGATTACCATGTCCAGGATCCAGAGGATTACCATGTTCATGGGAAATGTGGTTACCATATCCAGGATCCAGAGGATTACCATGTCCAGGATCCAGAGGATTGGAAATTCAACCAAAAATGCAGTATAAGTGATCCTATGACACGTTTCTCCCACCAGTGGCTTTTTCAGTCACAAACACTTGATAAGACCACTTGTGGCGAAACGTGTCAATAAGAGATCACATTACACTGCATTTGGGTTTATATTTCCATTGTGTCGGTATTTTATACCATTTATTTCCAGAGGATTACCATGTCCAGGATCCAGAGGATTACCATATCCAGGATCCAGAGGATTACCATGTCCAGGATCCAGAGGATTACCATGTCCAGGATCCAGAGGATTACCATGTCCAGGATCCAGAGGATTACCATATCCAGGGTCCAGAGGATTACCATGTCCAGGATCCAGAGGATTACCATGTTTATGGGAAATGTGGTTACCATATCCAGGATCCAGAGGATTACCATGTTCATGGGAAATGTGGTTACCATATCCAGGATCCAGAGGATTACCATGTTCATGGGAAATGTGGTTACCATATCCAGGATCCAGAGGATTACCATGTTCATGGGAAATGTGGTTACCATATCCAGGATCCAAAGGATTACCATGTTCATGGGAAATGTGGTTACCATGTCCAGGATCCAGAGGATTACCATGTTCATTGGGAAATGTGGTTACCATGTCCAGGATCCAGAGGATTACCATGTTCATTGGAAATGTGGTTACCATATCCAGGATCCAGAGGATTACCATGTCCAGGGTCCAGAGGATTACCATGTTCATGGGAAATGTGGTTACCATATCCAGGATCCAGAGGATTACCATGTTCATGGGAAATGTGGTTACCATATCCAGGATCCAGAGGATTACCATGTTCATGGGAAATGTGGTTACCATATCCAGGATCCAGAGGATTAGCATATCCAGGATCCAGAGGATTACCATGTTCATGGGAAATGTGGTTACCGTGTCCAGGATCCAGAGGATTACCATGTTCATGGGAAATGTGGTTACCATGTCCAGGATCCAGAGCATTACCATGTTCCATGGAAAATGAGGTTACCATATCCAGGATCCAGAGGATTACCATGTCCAGGATCCAGAGGATTACCATGTTCATGGGAAATGTGGGTTACCATGTCCAGGTATCCAGAAGATTACCATGTTCATGGAAATGTGGTTACCATATCCAGGATCCAGAGGATTACCATGTCCAGGATCCAGAGGATTACCATGTTCATGGGAAATGTGGTTACCATATCCAGGATCCAGAGGATTACCATGTCCAGGATCCAGAGGATTACCATGTTCATGGGAAATGTGGTTACCATATCCAGGATCCAGAGGATTACCATGTCCAGGATCCAGAGGATTACCATGTCCAGGATCCAGAGGATTACCATGTTCATGGGAAATGTGGTTACCATGTCCAGGATCCAGAGGATTACCATGTTCATGGGAAATGTGGTTACCATATCCAGGATCCAGAGGATTACCATGTTCATGGGAAATGTGGTTACCATGTCCAGGATCCAGAGGATTACCATGTTCATGGGAAATGTGGTTACCATATCCAGGATCCAGAGGATTACCATGTTCATGGGAAATTGGTTACCACATCCACGATCCAGAGGATTACCATGTTCATGGGAAATGTGGTTACCATGTCCAGGATCCAGAGGATTACCATGTCCAGGATCCAGAGGATTACCATGTTCATGGGAAATGTGGTTACCATATCCAGGATCCAGAGGATTACCATGTTCATGGGAAATGTGGTTACCATGTCCAGGATCCAGAGAATTACCATGTTCATGGGAAATGTGGTTACCATGTCCAGGATCCAGAGGATTACCATGTTCATGGGAAATGTGGTTACCATATCCAGGATCCAGAGGATTACCATGTTCATGGGAAATGTGGTTACCATATCCAGGATCCAGAGGATTACCATGTTCATGGAAATGTGGTTTTCCAGATCCAGGATCCAGAGGATTACCATGTTCATGGAAATGTGGTTACCATATCCAGGATCCAGGGGAGGAATTACCATGTTCATGGGAAATGTGGTTACCCATGTCCACGGATCCAGAGATTACCAGTCATGGGAAATGGATCATGTCCAGGATCCAGAGGATTACCATGTCCAGGATCCAGAGGATTACCATGTTCATGGGAAATGTGGTTACCATATCCAGGATCCAGAGGATTACCATGTTCATGGGAAATGTGGTTACCAATCCAGATCCAGAGATTACCATGTTCATGGGAAATGTGGTTACCATAGTCCAGGATCCAGAGGGATTACCATGTTCATGGGAAATGTGGTTACCATATCCAGGATACCAGAGGATTTTCCAAGTCCAGATCCAGAGGATTACCAGTTTCATGGGAAATGTGGTTACCATGATCCAGGATCCAGAGGATTACCATGTTCATGGGAAATGTGGTTACCATGTCCAGGATCCAGAGGATTACCATGTTCATGGGAAATGTGGTTACCATATCCAGGATCCAGAGGATTACCATGTTCATGGGAAATGTGGTTACCATATCCAGGATCCAGAGGATTACCATGTTCATGGGAAAATGTAGTGTTACCATATCCAGGATCCAGAGGATTACCATGTTCATGGGAAATGTGGTTACCATATCCAGGATCCAGAGGATTACCATGTTCATGGGAAATGTGGTTACCATGTCCAGGATCCAGAGGATTACCATGTCCAGGATCCAGAGGATTACCATGTTCATGGGAAATGTGGTTACCATGTCCAGGATCCAGAGGATTACCATGTTCATGGGAAATGTGGTTACCATGTCCGAAAGGTTCACCAGAGGATTACCATTTCATGGGAAATGTGGTTACCATTCCAGGATCCAAGGATTGGATTACCATGTTCATGGGAAATGTGGATACCATGTCCAGGATCCAGAGGATTACCATGTTCATACGAAATGTGGTTACCATGATCCAGGATTCAGGAATTACCATGTTCATGGGAAATGTGGTTACCATGTCCAGGATCCAGAGGATTACCATGTTCATGGGAATATGTGTTACCAATTCCAGGATCCAGAGGATTACCATGTTCATGGGAAATGTGGTTACCATGTCCAGGATCCAGAGGATTACCATGTTCATGGGAAATGTGGTTACCATGTCCAGGATCCAGAGGATTACCATGTCAAGGAAATGTGGTTACCATGTCCAGGATCCAGAGGATTACCATGTTCATGGAAATCCAGTGGGATTACCATGTCCAGGATCCAAGGATTACCATGTCCAGGATCCAGAGGGATTACCATGTTCATGGGAAATGTGGTTACCATGTCCAGGATCCGAGGGATTACCATGTCCAGGATCAGAGGATTACCATGTTCATGGGAAATGTGGTTACCATTCCAGATCCAGAGGATTACCATGTTCCAATTGTGAATCCAGGGATTACCATGTCCAGGACCAGGGATACCATGTCATGGACATGTGGTTACCATATCCAGATCCAGAGGATTACCATGTTCCATGAATGTGGTTACCATGGCCAGGATCCAGAGATTACCATGTTCATGGACAATGGGTTACCATGTCCAGGATCCAGAGGATTACATGTCAGGTAAAATGGTTACCATAGTCCAGGATCCAGGGATTACCATGTCATGGAAATGTGGTTACAATGTCCAGATCCAGAGGATTACCATGTTCAGGAAATGAGGTTACCATGTCCAGGATCCAGGGATTACCATGTTCCTGAAATGTGATTACCATGTCCAGGATCCAGAGGATTACCATGTTCATCGAAATGTGGTTACCATGTCCAGGATCACATGTCAGGAAAGTTTACCATGTCCAGGATCCAGAGGATTACCATGTTCATGGGAAATGTGGTTACCATGTCCAGGATCCAGAGGATTACCATGTTCATGGGAAATGTGGTTACCATGTCCAGGATCAGGAGGATTACCATGTCATGGGAAATGATGTTACCATGTCCAGGAAAGGGGTTTACCATGTCCAAGTCCAGGGGATTTTCCATGTCCAGGGAAGGGATTACCTGTCAAGTCCAGAGGATTACATGTCAGGGCCAAGAGGATTACCATGCCAGGGTCCAGGGATTACCATTCAGGAAAGGTTACCATGTCCCGGACCAGGGGTTACCATGTTCCGGAAGGTTAACATTCCAGGTCCCAGGGATTCCATGAAAAATGGGGTTACCATTCCAAATCCAGGGGTTACCAGTCCGGAAAAGGGGGTTTCCATGTCCAGGTCCAGGTTTTCAAAGTACAGGGAAAGGGTTACCATGTCCGGTTTTCCCGGAAATACCATGGTCAGGAAAGGGTTACCATGTCCGGATCCAGGGGGGTTACCATGTCCAGGAAGGGGTTACCAGTCCAGGACCAGGGGTTACCATGGCCAGGAAGGGGTTTCATGTCCAGGGTCCAAAATACAAAGTTCCCCAGGGAAATTACCATGTCCGGCCGGGGGTTTCCGTCCAGGTCAAAGGGGTTACCAGTCCCGGATCCAGGGATTACCCTGTCAGATCCGGGGGTTACCAGTCCAGGTCCAAGGGTTACCATGCCAGGATCCAGGGGTTACCATGTCCGGATCCAGGGGTTCATGTCCAGGATCAAGGGATTACCTGTCCAGGGGAAAAGGGGATTTTCATGTAAGGGGCCCCGGGGTTCCCATAAAGGAAAAACCCCCGGAAAACCCAATTTTAAGGTCCAGGGGAAATAATGTCAGTCCAGGGGATTTACCAGTTCAGGGGGCAGAATTGACCAAAGTCCCGGGGATAAGGGGTTTCCATTCCAAGGTAAGGGTTACTGTCCCGGGGAAAAAAGGATTTACCATGTCGGGGAAAAGGGATTTTTCCATTCCGGGGGAAAAGGGGATTACCATTCCCCCGGGGGAAAAGGGGGGTTTCCATGTCCGGGGGGGGGGTTACATGCCGGGGGGTAAAAAGGGTTTACAAAGCAGGGGGGAAAAAGGGGTTTCATTTCCCGGGGGGTGAGGGGTTTTTCCCTTGTCCCGGGGGAAAACGGGATTAGTCCAGGGGGATGAAGGGGTTACCTTCCCCGGGGGGAAAAGGGTTCATGTCCGGGGGGGTGGGATTAAAGTCCCGGGAAAAAGAAGGGGTTACCATGTCCAGGAAAGGGGGGGGTTTTTCCATG
>NC_069413.1:10865312-10950413 GCF_026875155.1 Cherax quadricarinatus | reverse complement strand
CGGGGCACCGCACTTCCTATTATGAATTGAGGCCTATATTAATCCTTAAGCGCCGTGAACGCCAGTTTCCTCATCCCCGCTTTTCACAGCCTCCTCACCCATTCAAAACACTGCCGCCACCTCGTGCCCCAGCTCGACCCCTCACCCCCCACACATCTGCGCAGGCGCAGCGGGAACCCAGTTGGTTCCATTCAAAATACAAATACATTTTGACCCAAATCAACACATTAAACACTTATTAGGCACTATAGCTTCGGAAGTTAAATAATTTCCACACTGCGGCGGGCGGAAAGTCGTTGTTAGACGAATTAAATTGCGTCTTCCTCCAGGAGACGATTCCAGCCCTCTCTAGATTGCGCTGCTGTTTTCCTAGTGGGTCTTACTACAATTTCTTCTTGCATTACCCGGTCAGTGTCTTCAATATCACTCGTGTCACATTCCCTTAGATTTCCATCTGCACTGGATTGAACACCATTTAATTCTAAGGGAATTAATTTATTAATGGTACGCAAAACTTTCCTGACCACGACACAACACTTTGACGTTTCTGACAACACCTTGTGCATCTGGGTATAATGTAACTACCGTTGCCCAGAGGCCACAATGTTCGATGTTGTTCAGTATCAATTAACCCAATGTCACCTGGTTGAATGTTCTGTCGGTTTACTGCCTCTGGCGCACCATAAAAGTGTTCACGTAGTGTAAGAAGATATTCTTTACGCCACACATCAGACCAATGAGTAATTACCTTATTTAACATCTTGAACTTATCACTCAACACGGTCACGTTATTGTAATCCTCATCACTTCCCTCGGGATTATCTCTATAGATAGGTGCAGCTTCTAACCTTTGTCCACATATTAGGTGAGAGGGAGTCAGTATCTCCGCGTCAGGAGTGTCGCTCATGTATGACAGAGGGCGATTGTTTACCCGATTCTCTGCCTCCACCAACATTGCACGGAATTCCTCCAAAATTAATTCTCTTCCTGTGTAGCACCTTACGAAGACATCTTTTCACTGTACCTATCATTCTTTCGTACAGTCCTCCCTGCCAAGGGGCTTGGGAGTAATAAATTTCCAGGGCACACCCTCGCTGGGTCAACAAAGAATACAGTCGATACAGAAAATAGGCAGGAACAGTAGAGATGTGAAGACGATGTTCATCTTGTCAGACACTGCAAACACATGGCATTCTTGGTACAGAAAACACCTTGGACAAGCTTTTCAAACTTTTCATCACTCTTGTTTAATTCCATCAAGTGTTGAGCACCCGCTAAAAAATTGGTGGAATTATCTGAGTTCATCAATCTTGGACAGGATCGCCAGCTGCAAATTTCCGGAAAGTTTGTATGAATTTTTCTGCGCCAAGTCCTGAGCACTTCTAGTTTGGAAAAGGCCTTGGGTAGCTTAAAGTAAATGGGTTTACATACCCCTTAAAGGGGGAACCCTCTAAAATTTCCCTGTTAAAATGTTTTGGGCCCCATATAGTCCACTCCGGTCACACCCAAAATTTGGTTTTTTACCAACTGCACGCTTTCCCTTGGCAAGGGGTGGAGGACCGGGGGTAATGTAGGTTTGGCATCCCCGGCGACATTTTTACACCGCCCTGGAAAACCCCTTTTTTAACTTTGCCGCCTTGGGGAACCCAAAAGGGTTTTCCCGAATAATTTTAAGGTATCCTGTTAACCCCCCCTTTGAATCACTTTATTATGGGAAAAAAGGGAAGTCGGGGTGTCAGGTGATGATTTTTTGGGCAGCAAGATGGGTGTTTAGCATTTTCCCCCAAAATTTCGGGCATTTTGAAACCCGCCCCCTGCACCTAATTACTTTTTTCATCCCCAAAAATACACCCCCCGTTTTTCTAAATTGAGCCTTTCAAAAATTTTTCTTTCCATCTTAAATTTTAAATAAAACCTTGTAGGTTTCTTTTTGGTACCCTTTTGTAGCCAGTTTTGGGGGAGGGGAAAAAATTTTATATGAGATTTTACCCTTACTTATTTTTTAAAAGTTTTTTTAAAAGTTACATTAAGATTAGTACTGTTATTGTAGTTTTTTTTTGAAAAGTTTTTTTTGTAAGTTTTTGTTTATTATTGACATTTTATCGAGAGGTTATGGGCCCCCATTGTTCTGAAAATTTTATGTTATTTTTTTTTTGTCTATTTATTTTCGGGGAATTATGTTTTTTTGACCTTTTTTAAAAAAAAATTATAATAAAAAAAAAATAGATTGCTACACGAGCAAAAAGGGATAGTAGTAATATGTTGACTTTCCAGGAAAAACCCTGGGGTGGGGGTTATGCTTTTCCACCAGGAAAACCCTGGGGTAAGGATGTTATCCACCCAGGATAACCGGGGGTTTAAGAGTTATCCCCCCAGGAAAAACCTGTGGTAAAGAGTTTTTCCCCCCAGGATAAAATGTGGCCCAAGAGTGATTTTCCATCAGGTTTTAACGTGGTAAAGGGAGTGTTTTTCCACCCGGATAAACCTGGGGTCGGGTTGTTTTCCCCCCAGGAAAAACCTGGGGTCAGGTAGTTATCCCCCCGGAAAACCGGGGGCTAATGTTATCCCCCCAAGGATCCCTGGGGTCAAGATTTGATCCACCCAGGAAAACCTGTGGTCAAGGTGTTTTTATAAATTGGGGTTGAACCGGGGATAGGGTAAAAAAAATACTAAAGTAGGTGGAAGTCCCTATATTAGGGGATAATGTTTTGAAGGCCCTAAAAAGCCATGCCCGGGCCTTTTTGGCTCATTTCCGTAAGAAAAAATTTCCCCCAAACCCATATGTGAGGGGGTTTTTGAAATTGCTGTGGTAAAGCCCCAAAGGGAATAAGACAGTGTTCACACAGAAAAAGGGGTTGGTAGTGAGTCATCTACTGGTACATGGTTATGGAAACTGGTTACTACTACTGAGAGCTGGCGACGCTAACGTATGTGCCCCGGACAACAACTAATAAAAAATAGAGGGCAGGCATAGGCGGGGTGATTCTATAAAATTTCCCAAAGTCAAATTTGGGAACATTATAACAACAAAAAGTGAACATTGGAATGGAAGTTCTTTAAAGAAACTGTAATGCAATAAAAGGTAAAATTTAAAGCACAATATCGAATAAAACTAAACGTTGGGTTTTCCCAAAATAGAAGTGATAAAAAAAAATTTGATCGTTCGAACGTATTCATGTAAATCTAGGTTTCTGAGGAAGGAAAAATATACAAAGAAAGGGGGTTTAAAAAAAAAGGCCCAGTTTGGGTTTTGCACTCAAACTAGACTTTTAACCCCCAAAACTGGGTTTGGAACGTGAACACACAAAAAAAAAATTTCTTAAATTTCTGAAAGTTGATACTGTAATTTTATCTTTTACAGGTTTTTTAAAAATTTAAACCCCCAACTCTTTGGGAAAGATTGCCCATATGCAAAATTGGGTGTATCTCGGGGAGGATCGAATTTGTAGCACGGGTTTAACTCAGCTGTTTTTTGGGGCAAATCTGAATTGGAAGTTACAAATGATACTTGGGTTTTCCCTTTTCCCTTTGGTACGTGGGGGAATTTAACGACTTTCGGTTTGGGTTGTTTTTTGACTAAAGTATCAGGGAAGAGAGTACAGGATAGGGGGGTTTGTCGGGTCGTCTTTTTTGGTCTGGGTTGGAACATCATTATCAAAATTTACTAACTTCAATGATCAAAATTTGGATTCTTTATACTGCCCAGAAACAAATTTTCCCTTTTAACCTTTTAAATTATTTACCGGAAAGGGTTCAATTTACTGGGTTAAGGCCCAAAAACTTTTGTTTCAAGTTTTGGCATTTGCAGACGTTTTTTTAAAAATTTTGTCAGTTAATTTTAAATTTACTTTGTTTTTTGGATGCTTTGCTCGGGTTTTTGGGCGATCTTGTAAATTCTGCTGTTGATTATGAAGTTTTTTTCAGGTTTTTCTTAAAAACATTTTGAGCTAAGTGGTATGAGTTGCTATGAAATCTGGGGTTTGGGAAATTTTGGGGTTTCGGTTTAGATATAACAACTCAAAAGGAAAAACGTTTATTTCCCGTAAAAATGCATAATGTGGAGTGTCCCCTATAGAAACATTTTTGCGGGAATTCTGCAACTGCACATCGGGTTTAAAAACTTATCCCAAGTTTCATTTTGGGGAAAAATTGATAGTGGTCTAAAAAACAAAATACTTTTTTATTTGGGTTTTTTCCGCTAACCCCTTGCTGGGGGATGATGGGAAAAAATTTGGGGGATTTAGAGATCTTGTACAAGGTACAAAATTTTTCAAGAATCTCATTTCGAATTCCCCTCCTTATCTGGTTACTAGGGGTTTGGGGTGGTATGCCGCGATAATGCGTTCTTTAAACACTTTAGCTATGTCTCGGCGGGCTTATCTGTTATTTGGGAAATAACTCACAATTTCTGGTGAAAAAGGGTTTTCCCTTAAAACAAGATGTTTGTTGCCCTTTGGGGGGGAAAAAATTTGGGAAAATTTTTTTTTCAAATCTAGCGCAAATTTTTTCCCCAAGGTTGCTAGTGGTTGGATTACTTGGATTGGAAATTTGGGCCCTTAGCTTACCTTTTTGGTTTCATGCAGACACTCCTTTTTTTAAAACTCGAAATATGTTTTAAAACGAGGCCAAAAAAATTTTAATCGGTTGGGTTTTAAAATGAACGTTTCCCTAGCAGGGTGTGAACCCCCTGGTAATTTGAAAGCTGTAAGGTACAATTTTACTGTGACTGTGGGGAAAAAAATGGTTTACCCTTCTGTAGGTTACCCAATCGTTTTGTTCGTACAGTAATTTTTGGTTATGACAAAAAATCATTTTGGGTGTTTGGGGGCTTCACAGTCAGGAATTTAAAATCTTCCGGGCAAAGGGAATTTGAAAAAACCCAGACCACATGGGGAAACTGTTTTGTTGGCATTTTTACCCCTTTTAGCACTAAATGGAGGGTCTGCAGTTTCTATACTAACATGTCGCGATAAACATCTGCGGGTACATTTGACTTTCGAGGTAAAAGGGTTCCCAAAAGGTTTGGGGTTTAATTTGGAAAAGTCAAGGTCCCTCCCGGCTAACCCTTTCCCGTAGGTTGTTTGTTCTGGGAAAAAAAGGTACGTGGGCATGGTTTTGTCAAGAAGAACGGGTTTCTGATAAAAAAAGTTTGGGGGCTTTTTAAGGGCCCCTACCCATTGCTAAAAACTTCTTGGGTCGTTATGTTTTAATTTGTTCAGCCCTTGTAAGGGGCTCGGTGCAAAAAGCAATGGTTTTTTATTGCTATCGGTTTTTCTGAGTAGTACGGGGCCTATGCCCCAAATTTAATAGCATAGTTGCCGAAAGAAGGGGTTGAAAATCTGGAAATTTTAAAATTTGGAAACAGTGTTAGTTTTCTTTTAGGAGTTGGAATGCTCTTTCTTGACGGGGAAAAGGTTTTCCAAAACCAAAAAGGGGCATTTTTTAAGGAAAATCGTTAGAGGAGCAGTTGGAAGGAAAATTTTTCAAAAAAGATCTATAAAAACCGCTAAGCCCCCAAAGGATCTTCGGCATCAGCGTTTTGGGGGGTTTGGGAAAAATTTCAGTACTGCAGTTACTTTATTTGGGCAGTGTAAACCCCCCTGGGTGATCGTGAACCCAAAAAACTTAATTTTGGGGTTCAAAAAAGACCCTTTAGACGTTTGATCTTTAAATTGGCTTCCCTCAAGGTTACCAAGTACTACATCAAATCTTTTTTAAGTGTGGGATCCAGCTTTGGACATGACGATTAGTCATCTTTAAATTTTACCTTTAAATGCTTTTCCTAGAGACCCCTAAAAAGGAAATTGTATGAGTTGAGAAAGTGATAGGGGAGGATCATAAACCAAACGCCATTTCGGAGGGGATTTAAATGGGCCCGTAGGAGTGGGGGGAATGCAGTTAGCTTTTTGGCTGTCCTCATGAAGAGGGACTTTTCCAAAAAACCCCTTTTAACAAATCCGGGTCGAAAAGACCTTTTTTTATCTCCAATGTTTGCAAAAGATACCCCAAATCAGGAAGTGGGAAGCGATCTGGGAATTTTTCGCGTTTAACTTCCCAAAGTCAATTTTCTGGGCGCCAAATACCTTTTCTTTGGTACTAGGATCAAGGGGCATTCCCAAAGGGGAATTGTAGGTGCAATAATCCCTCATCAACCATTTGATTGATTTAAATTTTTTTCTGAAAAGCAAATTGTGAAAGAGGCATTTTTTGTTCAGGTATTAGTTTGGTTTGTAACCCGGTTCAAGGGGGGAAAACGATGGGAAATAAGTTGTTATACCATTTCTACCCGGTTTAAAGGGGGTGGCTTTAGACGTTTGTTCAAAAAGGGGTCAACGAACGCTTGAATTCTTGGGAAAAATAGGGGGGAGCTAAGTTTTTTTCCCCAACTGGTTGGGAAAAGATTGATCCCGTGAAGTGGATGACTCCCGGCAGAAAATAGCCCGCCCACTGGTAGGTTTACAATCAACCCCTTCCGAAAAAAGGGGAAGGATAGGAAAAAGGTCAAAAAAGATTGGTTTTGGCTTGAGACGAAAACCCCTGACCCGAAGGTTAGCTAGGAAGAAAAGGAAATTTTCTATCTCTTAAATGTAAGGATGGTTCAAAAATTTGACCTTTTACTTTGCAAGAATCACTGTCAAAATAGGGACGTTTTCAAAATTGGAACATAGGAAAATACGGGCACTTTTTTGTGAGAGCATAGCCCCAAAAGGGGGAGTCTTTCTGCGACCCGGGAAGGCATCAACAAGAGATTGGGGGTTTTCTAGTTTCAAGTAAACGTTTTCTGAAAGGATCCCCGTGGGAAACTACTACTCGAATAGCAGGGGCATTGCGGGGATAGGGTTTTGCACTCAAGGCAGTTGGTGTCCTCGGACATTGAGGCAAACACTATCCCGCAGGGTTTTAAAGGGTTTAGGGGGAACAAAAGGGAGTGACAGAATTACCCCGTGCTGACCGCTTGGGTTTCGGGTTGGAGAATGCATTGGTTGTAAGGACTTTAAACCGTAATTCATACTCTGTAGCAGTATGACGATTTTGATCCAAGCTGGAACCCCCGAATGGAAAAGTCCCAAATCGCCCAAATTTGGGCCCTGCCCTCGGAAGGGTCGAGACAATTTCGTTAAAATCTCGCATGGAAAAAAAATACAGGTAGAAGGGGCACCCGGGAAAGTAAATTTTGGCCAACAAGGAAAGGGGCAGTGAAATCTCTACCTTTGGGTAGAAAAAAAATTAGGGAAGTCCTACCTCGGGGCACGCAGGGGAGAACCGTATCCATAAGGGAGGAACTTTAGTCGGTTTACGAGAAGGACATGTCGTTTAAAGCCTTTTCCCTTTAAAAAAACTAGATAATAAAATTGACTTGGCACCCGGGTCCATGAAAAAAAAGAAAGGGGGATTTTTGAAAGATGCCTTTTCCTATAGGGCCTTGGTTGCTTGGGAAATTATATGCAAACAAAAAGGTTTGGGTTGGGCCTCAGAAAAAAATTGTTCCCCTTAAACCCCAAAATTTATTTTTATGTCGAGAATTTGAAGCAACTTTTCAGCGGATTGTAATTTTCGGAGCCCTTTAAGGGTTCAAAGGAAATTTTGAACGGGGATTTGGGGGTACTCATTATTACCCATGTCCCCATGGGGGGGTTTGATGGGGGCGCTCGAATTCCCCGAATTGGAAAAAATGAGCTGGGGTTTTGGTTATTTTTAGAAAGGGGAAAAATGGAAACCCGGGTTTTGGTTATTTTGAGAACCAGATATTGTTTCCTCTACGGGTTTGCGGGGTTTGGGAAAGGCCCCGGAAAAAGAATAGAGTAATGAAGGTTTTTAGAAGGGTTTTCACTCGATGTTTTCATGTCCATGGGGTTCTATGATAAGTTTCGTAAAGGCAGTGGGGTGGAAAATACATTTTGTAGGAAAGTCTTTAGGGTAAAATATAGGGGCCCAAATTTAAATTTCCCAAAATGGCCATGGGAAAACCCCGGGTTTTAACAAATCCGTGACTATGGTTTTGAAATTTCTTTGTAATTTACCCAGGGTTTTTTAAAGACTTTTGTACAATGGTTCTTGGTGATCTCTGAGTGGTTTTAAAGACCACGATTTGTTCTGTGGGCAAACCCCCAGGTGGTGCAGACTGGGCATAGGGGTGAAAATTTTTTTAAACATGGGGAAAATACCCCCCGGGGGGGGGCAAGGAAAGACATGATTTAGGGCCCGTAAGTGGTTCCATCCCTCAAGTTGGAGGATTTGCCCCAAAAAGCACAACGGAAAAAAGGGGCATTAGTCTTTAATTGCTCCAAAAATGTATTTTAGCAAAAGGTTCTGTGGGAAAGGTTTTTTTAAACCCCATCAGGGACAAAAGTGAGGATGGACAGCTTTATAAAAAGATGATTAAAAGTTTGTTTAATTAAAAAGCAAAGGCACTCAACGATTCATTAGTATTTGGGGTAGCATTCATAGTTCCCTAAGAAAAGAATATGGATCCTTTTTTTTTTATGGTACAAGGGAAAAAAGAAAACAGTTCCTCAAATTTTGACCCCTTGTAAGTTCCCGAAAATCACGCATATCAAGGAGATCAACAACGTTTTAAAAGCAGCAGGGGAACGGTTTAAGGCTTTTTCGCAAGTTGATAAAACTTTCCCCTTGAAGGAGGGGCCCCTTCCCAAATAAAACATTAGCAGAGGGAAAGAATGGCAGTAAACCATGCTTCAAGACTAGTTTCATGGCCATTGAAATAAGGTAAGATTAAGGAAACACGGTATAACAATGGATCTCGTGTCTTTTTTTTTTATTAAAGAAATTTGCCGGTATTCTCCCCGGCCCCGGCCCCTTTTCCCAAATGGTGGGGCCCTTTGGCCATTACACTACTCTACCATCACCACTACCAAACCAGCAGAATATTACCATGCTCAGTACAATCATCTCTACACTTCAATCACCATTACTCAACATCACCATTAACTAACATCACCGCGACACTACCATCCCACTTCTTTACCATCACTACGCTACACTATCATCACCACTACTATACCAATCAGAACACTACACTCCATTCCCACATGAATTCCAACATCTCTATTGTCGCTGCCATAATGCTGAAAATATAGGGGGCCATCACAATAAACTCGCATATGCAGTCCCCGTGTAATAGCTTATTAGATGTACTTACTTAAGCACCAACTGTTGCACTTGTCCTCTTTATCTGGAGTACTGTGTTATATACCTTGAAAAAGTGTAACGTAAAATTTGTGAAGTTTATTTCCACTAACTTTCCCAGTCCTGATTTTATTATAGTGATTTTTGTAATCTCTTTGACTACCCGCAAAGGTGGGTATGGTGTCCTTAATCTCCGCCAAATGTTCTAGGTAGTGGCTTATTGCAGATATTAAACCCCTTATAATGAGAATTTGATTTTTATTAATCAAAAAGTAGCGCTAAGCCCACAGGGCTATACTGCATAAAAGAAGAATAGATATGGATAAAAATTGCCACGTGTACTGAACAGTACGTGAATAAAGCGATTCATACTTGACCAGAAACACTGACAAACACGCAAATCATTAGATATTTTAAGATCGAGGTAGGCGACATTGTTCTTAGCAAGGACTTACCTAAATTCAAAAGGTTTACATTTATGTTCAGTATTCAAATTTGAAAAATGGCAGCTTGTATTAATGTAATTTATTTCATGATTGTAACCATGTATAGGGTGTTGATGGTTCCATTACCTTTGTAACTATTCACTATCATAACTTTGTGGTTACAGTCCGCAGGACCCATTTATGTACCTCTGTAAATTTTTTTGACTACCTCCCACTGGATGGCTTGGGGTGACTACCACCCTCAGGAGGGGTATGGGTGACTAACCACCCACAGGATGGGCATGGGGTGACTACCGCCCACAGATGGGCAAGGGGTGACTACCACCACAGGATGGGTTTCAGGTTCATAAAAAAGATATTAAAAGAAACTTGAACATGAGGTAGCTTATTGTCCAACAAAATGGTGAGTAGTTTCCAGGTGTATGACACTGGAAATACTTCCTTCTATGTCTGGTAGGAATGTTATGAATCATCTTCCTGAGTTAATTATGTTAGTTTGAGTGTACTAGATGCCAGCGGGTGATATAGTGTTGAGGAGAGACTTGAGTGGCCAAAACTAGTGTGTGGACAGTGAGTCACCACCTTGTTGTGATACAGAGAGGAATGTGACGGCGCAGGGTACTGCACACCTTACCTACCACCTGCGCCCACACCGATGTTGCTACTCTGCTCCAGCACGAGTGCTGATACACCTGCTCCAGCACGAGGCTGTTTGCTACACCCTTGCTCCATCACGAGTGATGTGCTACTCTTGCTCCATCACGAGTGCTGTTTGCTACACCGCTCCTGCTCGAGTGCTGTTTGCTACACCTGCTCCAGCACGAGTGCTGTTGCACACCCTGCTCCAGCACGAGTGCTGTTGCCACAACCTGCTCCAGCACGAGTGCGTTCTACACCGGCTCCTGCAGAAGGGCTTGCTACAACTGCTCCAGCACGAGTGCTGTTGCTACACCCTGCTTTCCATCACGAGTGATGTTGCACACCTGCTCCAGCACGAGTGATGTTGCTACACCTGCTCCTGCACGAGTGCTGTTGCTACACCTGCTCCAGCACGAGTATGATGTTGCTACACTTGCTCCATCACAGCTGTTTGCTACACCTGCTCCATCACGAGTGAATGTTGCTCACCTGCTCCAGCACGATGATGTTGCTAACACCTGCTCCATCACGATTGATGTTGCTACTGCTTGGCTCCATCAAAGTGCTGTTTGCTACACCTCTCCATCACGAGTGATGTTGCTACTCCTGCTCCGGCACGAGTGAGGTTGCTAACACCTGCGCCATCACGAGTGATGTTGCTACTCTTGCTCCAGCACTAGTTGCTGTTGCTACACCTCTCCAGCACGAGTGATGTTGCACACCGCTCCAGCACGAGGATGTTGCGACACCCACTCCATCCACGAGTGGATTTGCTACACTGCTCCAGCACAGTGCTGTTGCTACACCTGCTTCCAGCACGAGTGATGTTGCTTACACCTGCTCCAGCACGAGTGCTGTTGCTAACCTGCTCCAGCACAATGCTGTTGCTACTCCTCTCCATCACGAGTGCTGCTGGAACACCTGGTCTGGCGTGTATTTGCTACACGTGCTCCAGCTCAAGTGGTACACATGCTTCAGCACTTGAGACCATACAATAAGTGTCAGGGGCCCCGAGACTGTTCAACTGCCTCCCAGCTACATAAGGGGATTTCAACAGCCCCTGGCTTTCTTCAAGCGGCACTGGACAAGCACCTAAAGTCGGTTCCTGACCAGCCGGGCTGTGGCGCGTACGTTGGTTTGCGTGCAGCCAACAGCAACAGGCGGTGATCAGGCTCTGATCCACCAGAGCCTGGTCACAGACCGGGCCGTAGTGAGAGCGGACAGGGCGTTGACCCCCGAAACCTCTCCTGGTTAAAGAAAATAACTCCAGGCAATTAACTACTACTACTACGACCCTTGCACTACAATACATACGCTTGTCCTGACCACTACTGTCACAGCATTACATCTACTACGAATCAACTTCAACTATTATCATTACTACGACTAGGCGAAATTGGTAGAATAATAATAAATAATAAGCTTTAGAGATTGAAGGAGGGGTGTTAATGGTCAAGTTTTACAACTAGTGTAGGGGCGCCTCTGGCAAGACAGGGATGGATGAATGAGGTGAAAGTTTTTTCTTTTTTGGCCACCCTGCCTTGGTGGAGACGGCCGATGTGTTAATAAAAAAAAGGTACATGGTTACAACCATAGCTGACATTAATAACAGACTAATATATATATAGAAAACCCCTTGTTTTGCTGAACATATCCCGAAATTAGTCAGGTTGTCCAAGGATGCGACCACACCAGTCCACTTAACACCCGGTACCCTTTTTTCTGTTGGTGAACTGGGGACCAGCAGGTGTAAGGAAACATGCCCAATATTTCACTACTTCTACTATTGAACTAATGTGACACCAACCTATGACTGCTGCCTCCTCTCCGGCCTACGGTTTATAAGCTGCGTCTCCGCTCATAAGCCGTATTCTATTCAAGATTGATGGACTGACACTCGACTCAAGGTTGGGGACTGATTACCTCATTTCACCTCCTGTTCTTCAAGCTTCCCCGGTGTATGGGACTGATGAACCACTTGTGTGGCGAAAACCGTTTCCTTAATAAAGATACCCATGATTTGCTCAATGGTCGATACTTCTTTGAATTTATCCCACTAATCTATTTGCCCTATTACGTACGCTTTAGGCCAGTGCTGTCGGGGTTTAAGGTTGCTGCTCAACCATAACCCCCAAGTCCCTTTTTCACATTCTGTATGCTAAGTTTCTACATTATTTAACTTTATTAGTGCTAGGGTTATGGAAACTGCCCGAGCTTCCAGCAACCTGCATTTATCTACATTGAACGCAGCTGCCATTTGCTGACCAGGTATTAGTTTGTCCTAATCCCCTGAAGTGCCCTGTAGCATACGTTTTGAAGCAATTTATCCTACCTCTTTGTGTCATCGGCGAATTGCTCATTTCACTAGTAATCCCGCACAAGATCATTGAGATATACGTAAACAACTAACGGCCCAAGGACTGTATTCCCTGGGGGACGCCACTTGTTGACACAATCCCCACGCGGCGTTAAACCCTTTAGGACACTCTCGCCTGTCCGGTCTGTGAGGCCATGACGCGACCACGAGAGCAACTTTTCCCCCAATGCCATGTCTGCCACTTTCCTTGACACCATCTTTGGTGCCGGAACTCTATCAAAAGCCTACGAAAAGCTAAGTAAATAATATCAATGCTTGATCGGGATGCCATCAGCCTCAAAAGTTACTGAAAGTTAAAAATAGTTTACAAGAACGGCCCTCGTGAATCATTCCAACCGTAAAACTTTCGTAACTGTTCTTGTGTGTAGCTATACCGAATCTCGTATCTGTGCTTGTGTGTACCGATACATAACCATAACTTTACGAAAAGTTACAGGCAGATAATGGTATAACAATACCCACAGGTGATAAGTAAGACACATGGGCAGCAGTTAGGTTTCTTTATTCCGTAACGTTCGCCTACACAGTAGGCTTCTTCAGTCGAGTACGGCAGCAGCAACAGCAGCAGCTGTACAGCAGCAGTAGCAGAAATGCGCTTTCTCGGGATCTCACATACAGGCTTTAATCGTTGGCGTCCGCGGCAACAATCTCTTGACCAATTATGTGAGCCCAAACAGAATTAGGACCCGGTACAAGGTGCAAACAGCCACAGGTAGAGTGGTGGATGGCTGGTGGTGGTGGTGGGGGTGGTGTGGTGGTGGTGTGAGTAGAGTGGTGGTGGTAATGGGAGTGACTCTCTGCTGGCACTCACTGCGCAACATCTCCACCTCACTACACACGTAAGGTGCTGGATAAGCCACTCTATGCCACAGGGATGGTGAAGACCACTCTAGCATCCAACTGGGAGCACAAAGCGATATAAGAGACAATACTACAGAGGAACTGGCGTGGCTTACTTCTCTCTCTCAGCGGGGTTAGAAGCTGGGTTGCGGACTGGCTTAACCCACCGAGAATGGCTGACCTGGTAGACGGGTAACGAGCACACAGCAAGAACGAGCCAGGGATACAGGATCAAAGCTGATGACAGGCTGACTGGCGTACCTTCCACAGTCTCTTACTGACTGGCTTAATTGCAAAATCCGGGTCAACCCCTCAGAGATTGAAGCAATTAGCACACGAACTAAGCCAGGAAGCTTGTAAAACAGCGCAACAAGGCTTGCAGGCTGGTGTACAGGGTGGGGTTGGAGTGAGGGTAAGGCAGCATACGGTTCACCTTGACCCGCCTGCTCCCCACATACAGTCTTCAACGTCTTGAATACCCGTAAGAAAAGCTTAAATCCATGCTATCCCACCGCTGTCACCATTTTATCAGTGGGGTTCGAACTCGGGATAGGGTAAAGAAAAACTCTCGAGGGCGGAAGTACGGTATAATTACGGATAATGTGGGAAGCGCCAAACAGCCGGTGACCTGCCTCCGTGCTTCTCTCTCGTAAGACTAACAAACCCCAGTACCCATATGGAGGGGGTGTTTGAAAATACTGGCTGGATCAGCACAATATGAATACAGACAGTGAGTCACGCAGAGACGGTTTGGTAGTGAGTCATCTATGGTACACTGGATACTGGTAACTGGTTTACTAGTACTGAGATACAATGCCCAATGTTTCTACCCTCGACGGAATCGGGAACCCGGTCGGTTCGATGTGAGTGTTGTAAGGGTGACTGTGAGGTTGTTGTGAGGTGGACGAGGTGACTGTGAGTGGTGGAGGTGGACTGTGGGTGTTGTGAGGTGAATGAGCGTTGTGAGGTGACTGGGTCTTGTGAGGTGACTGAGGCCTTGTGAGGTGCTGAGGCGTTGTGAGTGAGTGTGAGGTGTGTGTTTATTGTGATCTTATTTTGTATATATATTCTTCTTGTCTTCTAACATCCGGCCGTATCCCACCGAGGCAGGGCGGCCCAAAAAGAATAAACTAAGGTTCGGAGGAATGAATTCTTTTCCACTTCCGCAAAACCATGGTGAAAGTTTTGGCTAGACAATGGTGACAAAGCTGACCATGGGTGAAATGACCACTGTAATAATCCTGTCCAGGATAAACGGTTGTACAGTACAATTCCCATTGTGTTCTAGCGCATATTAAATTACAACTGTGGTGAAACTATGGTACAAGGTATCCCCGTGTGGTTTATACATTCTCTACAAGTCCTTCATGCATACATAAAAAACTGTATACGTACGGGGGGGGGGGGGGGGGGGGGGGGAGGGGGGGGGGGGGGGGGGGGGGGGGGGGGGGGGGGGGGGGGAGTCAGTTTCACCTAGTACAGGGGTCTCCAAACTTTTTCACTAACGATGGCTACTTTCCATATTATTCACAGCTTCCCGGCCAAGAAATATAAGTCTTATTAAATATATAATTTATATATATATAGTATATTTAGATATATGATATATATATATAGATAGATATATTATATATAAATATATAATATATATATATATATATATATATATATTATATTATAATATATTTATATATTTAATATATATATAAATCACGTCACCACTATAACCACTACACTACCATCACACACCTACAATCACCAGACACTACCATCACTCTCTACAAGCTCCAGACACTACCATCACAACACTACAATCACCAGACACGACCATCAACAACACTACAATCACCAGTACACTACCATCACAACACTTCAATCTAACCAGTACACTACAATCACAACACACAATCACCATACACATCACTATCGGGGCCAGAGCTATCTCGACCCCTGCAACCACATTTAGGTGTGTACAACACTACAACACCAGTACACGATCACTTACACTACAATCACCGGACATTCTCACAACACTACATCACCAAGACACTATCACTACACTTACAACCAGTACATTGTCAAAACCTACAATCCCCAGTACACTAACCATCACTACACTACCCGCCCAGTACACTATCACAACACTACAATTACCATACACTGTCATCACAACACTTCAATCAACTGACACTCCATCACACAACTTCAATAACCAGTACACGACCATCACACCTACTACTATCACCAGTACACTACGTCACTCTAGCAATCACCAGTGTGACTCTACCATCTCACCACTACAATCACCAGTTACCACCTACATCACAACACTATATCCCAGTACACTACAATCTATATGCCTCCTTTCATGGCTGGTGAAATTGCTGACCAGAATGTACCAGAGAAACCTATACGCGCGCATAACGGAGGATTAATCACCTCAATTACTGGAGCGCGTGAGGTGTCTAAACCGGTATTCCCTGATAACGCTGCGGGAGAGATACATGAATTATAACACCGGGGATTATGCCGAGAGGGACGAGTACCGAACTTGCTCACGAAAAGCACTCACGACAAAGCATAAGACTTGGCAGACATGCATCATCCCCCCAAGAAAAGCAGGGGTGTCACAACACGTTAAGAGTCCAATATCATTAAGGGTCAGGGGCCCGAGACTGTTCAACTGCCTCCCAGCATACATAAGGGGGATTACCTACAGACCCCTGGCAGTCTTCAAGCTGCACTTGGACAACTCATAACGTCGGTTCCTGACCAGCTGGGCGTGGCTCGTAAGGGGTTTGCGTGCAGCCAGCAGCAACAGCCTGTTGATCTGGCTCTGAGCCACCAGGGAGGCCGGTCACAGACCGGCCGCGGGTCGTTGCCCCCGGAACTCTCTCCAGGTAAACTCGCCAGGTAATCACCGTACACTACCATCACAATACTACAAGCTACAGTACACTACCAATCACAACACTACAATCAAAAGTACACTGTCATACACTACATCACTGACACTACCATCACAACACTACAATCACCGTACACTACCATCACTACAATCAACCAGTACACTACCATCACAACACTACAAGCACTACACTACAATCTCCACTACACTAACCAGAGCCATAACCCTCGCCATTACACTTCCATACCATAACACTACAATCACCACTACACGACCTCACATTTATTTTCTGTCACCACTACACTAACATCACCATTACCATCTCGACTCTACCAACACAAACATATCACACTACCCTACCATCACTTCTACACTAAACCATCACCACCACACCACAACACTTCAGTACAACATCTAAATCGCCACTACACTAGCCACCACTACACTACCTACCACGACTTCTACCATCACCACTTACTCTGCCGTTACAACACGACAATCACCACTACTCAACCATCAAAGCAACTGCCTTTCAACTCTTCACTTCCATCTCATTTCTATCGCCACTACAGACCCTCACACTACAATCACCACTACACTATCTCACACGACAATCACCTCTACCATCACAACACCTTACAATCACACTACAATCCATGCCCCGGTGGCCTGGTAGCTTAAAGCGCCGCTTCACACACGGAGGGCCCAGGTTCGATTCCCGTGGGTGGAAACATTCGACACGTTGTCCTTACACCTGTTGTCCTGGTCACCTAGCAGCAAATAGTACCTGGTGTTAGTCGACTGGTGTGGGTGGCATCCTGGGGGACAAGATTGAGGACACAATGGATAGAAGTGAGATCAGGCCTCGTTGACGCACTGACTTTCTTGGTTTATCCTGGGTGGCTAACCTCCGGGTTAAAAATCCCTAACGAAATCGTTTCTTAAATACCACAAGCATCACTACTCTACCATTCTCACACACTACCAGTCTATCATCTTCGCCTACCAGGACAATCACTACCATCCCACTCGACAGTCACTACCTTCCACAACACTACAAGTCATACACTACTATCCCTACAATACAATCACTACCTACCATCACTATACATGCACTAACACGTCCATCAAACACTCCTTTCACTACTCTACCTTCACAACACTACATTCACTACATCGGTGACAATCCCAACAATACAATCACTACAGCTACCATCAACATACAATCACTACACTACCATCACAACAACCACAATCACTACACAACCAGCCCCCAGCCTACTGCCACCCAGACGCTACTAGGACCCTACCACAAACCACCACTAAACCGTAAATGATTCATCCTCATTGCACAAGACCGGGCCCACAGTACAGAGTACGAGAGGAGTCTCATAATTCTTCCTCTACTGTGGAAAGGTAGATGGAATCCAGGATGGGCTGGCCCTGGCTTGGATACTGATGATTAATAGTGCAGTCCCAATCCTGCAGAAATTGACAACACCCCGCCCATTACATTTCCTCAACCAAGGTGAATGTATGCAAATATGCTTGGGGCAATCCTGTAAGCATGTATATCTGGAAAAGAATGGGACATGCTACTTTGAGCATCCCTAAAAAATGTAGCGACCTCCTACCTATAGGTAGGTGTCGTCTGCGGCCGGGACTTCTTTCACCGCTAAAATGTGTGCACTCCCTCGTCCGCCAGAAGCATGTTACAACAACGACTGCCTGCAGACCACTTAAAAGGGACCAGGAGGCACAGACCCACTAGACAAACAATAGTAGCTACGACAACCCTTCTCCAGTAATTTTTTAGTGGCAGGATACGGAAAAAGAAAATGGAAGGAAATTACAAAAATTGTCCACCGCCTTGGAGCCTTGTTGGTCGGAGGCAAGGCCGTGCCACCCATGGCCCGCCTGAATTACAACTACTGTGCCAAGAACAAAATCCCCCCAACAAACACAGAAGCTTCTCCGTTCATATTGCTAATATACAGGGCCTTAACCAGCCTCCACCATCAAAGACTTTTACCAGTGGACTTCTAGTGAGTCTAAATGCAAGTTGTTTGCAGCCTCACAGAGACTCACACTAAGGAGCACAGTGACAGTTAAATATGGTTAAGGTGTTACAACCTTTTTAGATGCAACAGAATAACTGGCAACAAGGGGGGGGGGGGGGGGGGGGGAAAAGGGGTTGGCCTGTATGTCATTGAGTCCTCATCTGCACGGAGTTGCTGAACTCCACAACGAGGTAGGTTGTAGTTCTATCAATAAAGAGCGAGTACCATAACCTAGTCTGTGTGGGTGTATAGAAGCCACCAGTTGCAACTCCCTACAGGTCAAGGAACACTACTGAAAATTGATTACTGTCTGAAAACCTTCCAGGCCCATCCCCAAACATCTACTGCGTGGTGATTTTCAACCTAAAGGCATACAATTATGGAAGAAGAGCAATAATGTTGATAAGCTGAAACAATCCCCGGAGGTAGTGCAGATGATAGGTCACACACTCGAGCGACTAAGCCGCTGCAAAAACTCACCTTCAGCCGCATTAGTAAGCAACAAGACGAGAAAACACACTTGACCTTAGCTTCACAAATATGAGACCGGATTATTTAAGGTAATATGTTTATTTGGCTCCCTTACCCTTCCGGTGGGCGTAGCAAATAAGATTATCAGAGGGACATAAGGTGGTCCAGGGACTGGACTCCTATAGTTTTGATTAGCTTGAGCAAGTTACAGATGCAGATCTCATCAATTTACATAGGGAACGAACTCCATATTTACAAAGGTAATGAACACACATGGACAAAGGTTAGGATACTCCGGTATTCGGGTCACATTCTTGTGACTAAGTTTACAAAGGATGGACAGATACAGAGGTACTAATGGTCCAGGGTCTGGGCCCCCAAAGTTTTGAGAGCTGTACTAGGTACAAAGGTATATGTGCGCACTAGTTACGAAAGGTAATGAAGTCTGGAAATGGTTCTTACGTTTATACTTGGCCACATTCTGGGAAACAAATTATAGAGTACATGACAAGTCACACTCCACACCCGGTCACAACTGAATGAGTTATTTGTGCAAATATTTGATTGTTGAAGTCACACACACCAAACACACACACACACACACACACACACACACACACACCCACACACACTCACACACACACACACACTTTAGTTAATATCTTTATGCACCCCATACCCATCTTGTGCGTAGTCAAAAGAGGACAAAGGTACAAAGGGGTCCAGGGACTGGACCCCAAAAGTTATGATAGCCTGAACTAGTTACAAAGGCAATGAACTCCCAGTAGATTCTGGTCACTAATTCAGGCAAGTTTCAGAGGTAAGGAATCAGCGTCACTCCGATACATGGTTACTGTCATGAACAAAATTACATAGTAATGAACCACGATACGGCCACACCTGGGCCACAATTGTAATGCTTATAAATACAAATAAGTAGTGCGCTTACACCCTCACTAGTGCGCGCGCGCACCACACACACGAGGGCGCACGCACGACAGGTGCACTCTGCGTACAAAGATATGCATACACTCAAGGACGCATCACCACACACGCACACCACAAACACTCACAAGAACACCCACACACTCACACCCTCACACTCACCCACACTACACACACCCACACACAACCCACACACACTACACCCACAACACCACTCACTCACCCACTCACGCTCACACACAACACACTCCATCACGCACACACAGCACACACACACCCCTCACTCACACCCTCTACACAACACCCTCACACACGCCACACACAAACACACACACACACACACACACACACACTACTCTCTCTCTCTCACTCACCCACTACACACACAACAGCACACACAACACACACATCACACACCACTCACACACACACACATAGTCCCCTAAGAAAGAAGAAGAGCAGGAGTAAAACTGGGAGAAAGACGCTCCCGCTGCAGAAGATGACGAAGAGTCACTGACTCCTCGGAGTGCTAATTATCTGAGACACAAAAGAGGCGCTGACCAGGGAAGTGGAAACTATCGAACTAAGTTAAATGACTCGTACCTATCGACCAGGAGTGACAGGAGGAGCGCAAAGCTTTTAGTGATGTGATAGAAATTCAAAATATTGTCTTTTCATATGCCCATTAACTAGGCAAATACCACAGCTAAGTATCGGCCCTTACCTCTGACGGAGGATGGGAATTACACAGATGACAACAAGAAAGGAGTGAAATATTGAAAATCCCAGTACGACTCTGGGTTTAGTGAACCACTATCAGTCGGAGGACGACGTCCCAAGGATTTCTTCATGAAATGAGCCTCAAAACTCCATAAATGTTATGCCAGAAATTTTCCGTCAGTTCCATTACTCCCGATAGATTTCGATAAAGCCATTGACAACATGCCATGCACTCAGCCCCGCCCAGACTCGGGAACTCTGTTTTCATTAGAACTGCAAGAAACCCCTCTCGCGTGGCCCTAAGTACACTATGGAGGAGGAGCTTGGGACATGGGTGAAATTTTCTCAGGCGGACTTAAAACGCAACGGACATGGATATGGTCCCCACCTCCATAAAGGTGGCAGCTAAACATTAGGCTAAGAACTAGAGATCAATACTCTGACTCCTCAGCAAATAAAATCTTTGAAAGTGCGCTAAGAAGCAGATTGCTAAATCACCTGGTTTCCAAATGCTGCACAATCCAGGGCAACATGGGTTCAGGGCAGGTCGCTCCTGCCTCGCACAACTACTGGATCACTATGAAATATGGCCTGGATGCACTGGATGTAAATCAGAATGCAGATGTACTAACACAGACTTTGCAAAAGCTTTTGACAAATGCGATCATGCGTAATTGCCCATAAAATACTTGCTAAAGGAAGTACTGGGAAAGGGGGAGATGATCTTCAACTTCCTAACCAAATGAACACAAAAAATGGTCAATTGAGTTACATCGAGGCTGCCCAATAGTGAAACTCTTTTTCCACAAGGCACAGTACTCGCCCCATCTGATTCCTCAGCCTCAATCAGACATGGGACAGAGATTACTTCACTGCACTGTTCTTCCTGGCGGATGATTCTAAGGTTCTGCATGAGGCTGTCATCTGCTGAGGACGCGTATCCTCCAGAAGATCTTACACATAGTTTTCCAGTGGGCTACGGTAAACTGATTGTTGTTCATTTGTACAAATTCCAACTACCCGTTATGGAAAACTGGAGGAGATATGTATCTAGAAACAGAGTATAATACTGACGCCGGACATACAATAGAGCGGAAAAATAATGTAAGGGACCTGGGAGTAGTAATGTCTCAGAGGATCTCACTTTCAAGGATCACATCAGTGCCTACGATCGCACGTGCAAAGAAAAGGATAGGTTGGATAATGAGAACGTTCAAAACGAGTAGATGCCAAGCATGATGATCCTTTTTCAAATCACTTGTTCTCCTAGGCCTGGTAAGACTGCTGTACATTAACACTCCATTCATAGCAGGTGTATATCGCAGATCAGATGAGTGTACAGAGGTCCTTTACGGCCCGTAATAAGTTGTCTGTCAGCACCTTTTCTACTGGGAACGCTTGGTTGCTCTTGACTTGGACTCGGTTTGGAACGCAGGAGGGAAGATATATCATATCTACACTTGGAAAATCCGGAAGAATGGTCCCAAATCTGCACACAAGAATGCACTCCCTTCGAAAGTAAAAGACTGGGCAAGGCGAGCAAAATGCCCCCTATTAAAAAGGAGGGCGCCATGGTACACTAGGGAAAACAACAAAGTATCCATGGGGCGCATCTGTTCAACAACCGCCCATCAAGCATAAGGGAATTGCATTTTGATACCCCGGCTGCCGTCATGAGCTGGACAGATACCTAAAGCCCAGGTGCCCGGATCAGCCGGGCAGTGGCTCGTACGTTTGGTCTGCGTGCGGCCAACTGTACGCCTAGGTGTTCAGGCCCTGAGCCATCGGGAGCCTGGTCATGGACCGGCCGCGGGGCGTTGATCCCCGAATAACCTCCAGGAACCAGCACATTACCCTACAATCACCACTTTACTACCATCACCAATCAATACATTCAAACCCAAAATAACTTAACTTCCTACCATCACTACTCTATAATGAACAACTCACTAATAAACACTATAAGCACCACTACACTACCATAACAAACTACAATTCGTCCACGATACATTGGTACACTATATCACACTACACTATCCGTGGCAACACTACCATCACTGTAAAAACACTACTAGTTATTTAATTATTTATTTATTTAAAAATTGGAGCACATACAGAGGTACAAAAAATACAGATATGAGCAGCATGCCAAAGCCACTTATACATGCATAGCAATTACGGGCTGGCTTAAAATGACTTAAGATGAAACTATGCAATGAAATGACAATCAGGGATAAAACTTTAATGAAACAGATTACTTATATAGCTCAAGTGAGTATTACAAAGACAGGATCATATTGTTGTATGCTTGTTTACATCAGTAAAATGGAGTATTCTGTGAGGTAGTGTATTAAAAATATATAAATTAGATGGTTTTAGGTTTAACATTTTTGTGATATAAATGGTGAGAAACATTTAAGAGATTCAATTTATAAGGTTCAGTTATTCAGGATTTATGGTGGTGTTGGTGAGTAAGTGATCTTTGAGAAGAGACTTGAATTTATAAACAGGAGTGTTTCTTGTATATTTACAGGTAATGAGTTTCCAGATTTTAGGGCCTTTTATGTGCATTGAGTTTTGCATAGTGTGAGATGGACACGTGGGATACATCAAAGAGTGATTGTGCCGTGTGTGAGGGGTCATGTATTCTGTTGAGGTGGCAAGGAGATGTTTGAGGGGAGGGTAATATCAAGTTCAGTGTTTCTATGTATGGAATAGGTGCAGTAATAAGTATGGATATGTTTGGATGGTGAGTAGGGTGAGTGTATTGAATATTGGTGGAGTGTGCTGCTATAGTGAATTTGTTATCATTCTAACGCAGCACGTTTGGTTTGGGTAATTAGGGTCTGAGAAGGGTACGTGTTTGTTGAGCCCCATGCACAAATTCCATAGGTGAGATAGGGGTAAATAAGAGATGTTATAGGCAAGGAGGGCTGACTGTGGATCATAGTACCGTATCTGCGAGTGTATGCCGACAGTCTGGAATTTGTTCTTAGAAATTTGTTGTATAATGTGTATGAATTTGATCCTATGATCAAGGTTATTCCTAAGAATTTTCCTCGTTAGTTTTGTGATAGTGATCCATTTATCATTATGTTAAGAGGGACATCTGTACTCGTTACCATACTGATGAAGTAGGTTTTTGTCAATGTTTAGGGTAAGTTTGTGAGTACTCATCCTGGTTGATATTTTTTGTAATTCGGTATTTACATATTGGCTAGCGTGACTGGGCTCGGGAGAGAAGAGTATGTATGGTTATCTCATCACACTATAATCACCACAGCACTATCCCAACATACTAACACTACTATCACAAAGTACAATCTCCACTACACTGGACATACGACACTACAGTCTCCACTACACTATCATGACACTACTAAAACCACTACACTAAACATCACCTATACTTTACCATTACCACTACACTACCATCACAACACTATAATCACTACTACACGGTGCTGTGTGGCCTGGTGGCAAAGCTCTCGCGTCACACGGGAGGGTCCGGTTCGATTGTCCGGCGAAGGGCTGAAACAGTGGGGCGGGTTTCCTACACCGGTTGTCTGTGTTCACCCATCAGTAAAATGGGTACCGAGTGGACTGGTGTGGGTCGCATCCCTGGGTGTAATGGACGATGTGGTCGCATCCTGGGACAAAACTGACTTAATTTACGGGAAATGCTCAGCATAACAAGCGGCTTTCTATATAGTAGTATGTCACGAATGTCAGCTAGGGGGGGGGGGGGGGGGGGGGGGGGGTCTTGTATACCTTCTACACGTTCTTGTAGAATTAGATATACTACCATCACTAATACACCACACTACCTCACAACACTAAATCACTACTACACTACCTAAAACCTATAATCACTACACATGCTCCACGCCACACTACCACAATCATCATATCACTTCAGTCAGCCCAGCATCAAATTACAACTTACCATCACAGCACGTCATTTACCCCAGCACTCAACATTACGCTACCAGCACAACACTACAACTATGACACTTCCATCACAACACGTACTATCACCATTACACACCATCAAACACTACAATCACTTCCTACAATCAATTACTACACCAGCATAACACACTCACCACTACACTACCATCACAACACTACAATCTACACTACATCACAAACTACAATCAACACTACCAACACAACGCAACAGTCCACCAATACACTACCATCGAAATCACTACAATCTACACTTCTCTAACTATTCATATCACACTCTCAACACGACCTTCACAACACTACTATCATCACTACCAGCAACACTAGTATCACATACAATCAACCCTACACTACCCATCACAACACGTATTATCACCGCTACACTACCATCCCTACACTACCATCACAACACTACAATCAACAATACCATCACTACACTACACTTAACCATTATCTTTTATCCATCACGAACTAACATTAACAACACGAACAATCAAACACTACCATCACAACACTACAAGTCAACATTACCATCACAACACTTCTCTAACCATTACTTTACCATCAGCAACACTACAATCAACACTACCATCACAACAACTACAATCAACTATACCATCACAACACACACTAAACATTACTTGTACATCACCACTACACTACATTACAACCTACAATCAACACTACATCTACCATCACTCAATACTATCAACATTACACTACTCTACCATCACCACTACCAAACCAGCAGAATATTACCATGCTCAGTACAATCATCTCTACACTTCAATCACCATTACTCAACATCACCATTAACTAACATCACCGCGACACTACCATCCCACTTCTTTACCATCACTACGCTACACTATCATCACCACTACTATACCAATCAGAACACTACACTCCATTCCCACATGAATTCCAACATCTCTATTGTCGCTGCCATAATGCTGAAAATATAGGGGGCCATCACAATAAACTCGCATATGCAGTCCCCGTGTAATAGCTTATTAGATGTACTTACTTAAGCACCAACTGTTGCACTTGTCCTCTTTATCTGGAGTACTGTGTTATATACCTTGAAAAAGTGTAACGTAAAATTTGTGAAGTTTATTTCCACTAACTTTCCCAGTCCTGATTTTATTATAGTGATTTTTGTAATCTCTTTGACTACCCGCAAAGGTGGGTATGGTGTCCTTAATCTCCGCCAAATGTTCTAGGTAGTGGCTTATTGCAGATATTAAACCCCTTATAATGAGAATTTGATTTTTATTAATCAAAAAGTAGCGCTAAGCCCACAGGGCTATACTGCATAAAAGAAGAATAGATATGGATAAAAATTGCCACGTGTACTGAACAGTACGTGAATAAAGCGATTCATACTTGACCAGAAACACTGACAAACACGCAAATCATTAGATATTTTAAGATCGAGGTAGGCGACATTGTTCTTAGCAAGGACTTACCTAAATTCAAAAGGTTTACATTTATGTTCAGTATTCAAATTTGAAAAATGGCAGCTTGTATTAATGTAATTTATTTCATGATTGTAACCATGTATAGGGTGTTGATGGTTCCATTACCTTTGTAACTATTCACTATCATAACTTTGTGGTTACAGTCCGCAGGACCCATTTATGTACCTCTGTAAATTTTTTTGACTACCTCCCACTGGATGGCTTGGGGTGACTACCACCCTCAGGAGGGGTATGGGTGACTAACCACCCACAGGATGGGCATGGGGTGACTACCGCCCACAGATGGGCAAGGGGTGACTACCACCACAGGATGGGTTTCAGGTTCATAAAAAAGATATTAAAAGAAACTTGAACATGAGGTAGCTTATTGTCCAACAAAATGGTGAGTAGTTTCCAGGTGTATGACACTGGAAATACTTCCTTCTATGTCTGGTAGGAATGTTATGAATCATCTTCCTGAGTTAATTATGTTAGTTTGAGTGTACTAGATGCCAGCGGGTGATATAGTGTTGAGGAGAGACTTGAGTGGCCAAAACTAGTGTGTGGACAGTGAGTCACCACCTTGTTGTGATACAGAGAGGAATGTGACGGCGCAGGGTACTGCACACCTTACCTACCACCTGCGCCCACACCGATGTTGCTACTCTGCTCCAGCACGAGTGCTGATACACCTGCTCCAGCACGAGGCTGTTTGCTACACCCTTGCTCCATCACGAGTGATGTGCTACTCTTGCTCCATCACGAGTGCTGTTTGCTACACCGCTCCTGCTCGAGTGCTGTTTGCTACACCTGCTCCAGCACGAGTGCTGTTGCACACCCTGCTCCAGCACGAGTGCTGTTGCCACAACCTGCTCCAGCACGAGTGCGTTCTACACCGGCTCCTGCAGAAGGGCTTGCTACAACTGCTCCAGCACGAGTGCTGTTGCTACACCCTGCTTTCCATCACGAGTGATGTTGCACACCTGCTCCAGCACGAGTGATGTTGCTACACCTGCTCCTGCACGAGTGCTGTTGCTACACCTGCTCCAGCACGAGTATGATGTTGCTACACTTGCTCCATCACAGCTGTTTGCTACACCTGCTCCATCACGAGTGAATGTTGCTCACCTGCTCCAGCACGATGATGTTGCTAACACCTGCTCCATCACGATTGATGTTGCTACTGCTTGGCTCCATCAAAGTGCTGTTTGCTACACCTCTCCATCACGAGTGATGTTGCTACTCCTGCTCCGGCACGAGTGAGGTTGCTAACACCTGCGCCATCACGAGTGATGTTGCTACTCTTGCTCCAGCACTAGTTGCTGTTGCTACACCTCTCCAGCACGAGTGATGTTGCACACCGCTCCAGCACGAGGATGTTGCGACACCCACTCCATCCACGAGTGGATTTGCTACACTGCTCCAGCACAGTGCTGTTGCTACACCTGCTTCCAGCACGAGTGATGTTGCTTACACCTGCTCCAGCACGAGTGCTGTTGCTAACCTGCTCCAGCACAATGCTGTTGCTACTCCTCTCCATCACGAGTGCTGCTGGAACACCTGGTCTGGCGTGTATTTGCTACACGTGCTCCAGCTCAAGTGGTACACATGCTTCAGCACTTGAGACCATACAATAAGTGTCAGGGGCCCCGAGACTGTTCAACTGCCTCCCAGCTACATAAGGGGATTTCAACAGCCCCTGGCTTTCTTCAAGCGGCACTGGACAAGCACCTAAAGTCGGTTCCTGACCAGCCGGGCTGTGGCGCGTACGTTGGTTTGCGTGCAGCCAACAGCAACAGGCGGTGATCAGGCTCTGATCCACCAGAGCCTGGTCACAGACCGGGCCGTAGTGAGAGCGGACAGGGCGTTGACCCCCGAAACCTCTCCTGGTTAAAGAAAATAACTCCAGGCAATTAACTACTACTACTACGACCCTTGCACTACAATACATACGCTTGTCCTGACCACTACTGTCACAGCATTACATCTACTACGAATCAACTTCAACTATTATCATTACTACGACTAGGCGAAATTGGTAGAATAATAATAAATAATAAGCTTTAGAGATTGAAGGAGGGGTGTTAATGGTCAAGTTTTACAACTAGTGTAGGGGCGCCTCTGGCAAGACAGGGATGGATGAATGAGGTGAAAGTTTTTTCTTTTTTGGCCACCCTGCCTTGGTGGAGACGGCCGATGTGTTAATAAAAAAAAGGTACATGGTTACAACCATAGCTGACATTAATAACAGACTAATATATATATAGAAAACCCCTTGTTTTGCTGAACATATCCCGAAATTAGTCAGGTTGTCCAAGGATGCGACCACACCAGTCCACTTAACACCCGGTACCCTTTTTTCTGTTGGTGAACTGGGGACCAGCAGGTGTAAGGAAACATGCCCAATATTTCACTACTTCTACTATTGAACTAATGTGACACCAACCTATGACTGCTGCCTCCTCTCCGGCCTACGGTTTATAAGCTGCGTCTCCGCTCATAAGCCGTATTCTATTCAAGATTGATGGACTGACACTCGACTCAAGGTTGGGGACTGATTACCTCATTTCACCTCCTGTTCTTCAAGCTTCCCCGGTGTATGGGACTGATGAACCACTTGTGTGGCGAAAACCGTTTCCTTAATAAAGATACCCATGATTTGCTCAATGGTCGATACTTCTTTGAATTTATCCCACTAATCTATTTGCCCTATTACGTACGCTTTAGGCCAGTGCTGTCGGGGTTTAAGGTTGCTGCTCAACCATAACCCCCAAGTCCCTTTTTCACATTCTGTATGCTAAGTTTCTACATTATTTAACTTTATTAGTGCTAGGGTTATGGAAACTGCCCGAGCTTCCAGCAACCTGCATTTATCTACATTGAACGCAGCTGCCATTTGCTGACCAGGTATTAGTTTGTCCTAATCCCCTGAAGTGCCCTGTAGCATACGTTTTGAAGCAATTTATCCTACCTCTTTGTGTCATCGGCGAATTGCTCATTTCACTAGTAATCCCGCACAAGATCATTGAGATATACGTAAACAACTAACGGCCCAAGGACTGTATTCCCTGGGGGACGCCACTTGTTGACACAATCCCCACGCGGCGTTAAACCCTTTAGGACACTCTCGCCTGTCCGGTCTGTGAGGCCATGACGCGACCACGAGAGCAACTTTTCCCCCAATGCCATGTCTGCCACTTTCCTTGACACCATCTTTGGTGCCGGAACTCTATCAAAAGCCTACGAAAAGCTAAGTAAATAATATCAATGCTTGATCGGGATGCCATCAGCCTCAAAAGTTACTGAAAGTTAAAAATAGTTTACAAGAACGGCCCTCGTGAATCATTCCAACCGTAAAACTTTCGTAACTGTTCTTGTGTGTAGCTATACCTAATTTCGTAACTGTGCTTGTGTGTACCTATACAAACCAAACTTACTAAAAGTTACAGCGTGATAATGGTATACAATACCCACAGGTTGATAAGTAAGACACATGTGCAGCAGTTAGGTTTCTTTATTCCGAACGTTTCGCCTACACAGTAGGCTTCTTCAGTCGAGTACTGCAGCAGCAACAGCAGCAGCATAGACAGCAGCAGAAAGCAGCCCAGCAACAGCAGCAGCAGCAACAGCAGCAGCAGCAGCAGCAAATCAAATCAAGTTTATTCTCTATATGGGTTACAATGTGGGGTTTACAGGATTTGGATATTGTGTGGTTGTTCATGTTTGACTCGATCGATCTGTATTCATGTGATCTACGGATTCTGAGGCAAGAAATATATACAAAGAAGAAGTGCTTAACGAAAGGCAGATTTAGTGCACTCAAATTAGACTGTTAAATCTCAGAACTTTCGAGAGAACGTGAACACACAAAAAAATTCTTGATATTGATAAGTTGATACTGTAATTATTTATTCTATTTTTTTTTTATTATTAACACACCGTGCCGATTCCACAAGGCAGGGTGGGCCGAAAAAAGAAAAAAACTTTCAACAACATTCACTCCATCCTTGTCTTGCCATGAAGGGTGCTTTACACTACAGTTTTTAAATGCAACATTAACACCCTCCTTCAGAGTGCAGGCACTGTACTTCACACTCCAGGACTTCAAGTCTGCATGCCGGTTTCCCTGAATCCTTCATAAATATTACTTTGCTCACACCAACAGCACGTCAAGTAAACCCCCCCCCATTTGTCTCAATTACTCTCTACCCCACAACGCTCACGCATGCCAGCTGGACAGTCCAAGCCCCTCGCACACAAAACTCTTTACCACCTCCTCCAACCTTTTCTAGGCTGACCCTGCCCCACCCCTTCCTTCCATTACAGACTGCTTAAGGGTATTTAGATATTAACCCCAAACTCTGCTAGGGTGAGAATGACATATGCAGAATGGGTGTCATCTCTGGGAGGATAAACTCTGTTGCACTGGCTAAACTCATGCTGTATTTGAGGCAAATCTTGAATTGGTAGTTACAAATGATACTTGAGGATTTTCTCAATACTTCGTGTACGTGAGGAATAACGACATTCAGGTTGATCGTCTGACTGAGTATCAGAGGTAGAGAGTACAGGATCAGGAGGATGTCAGAGTCTGTCTCATTTGTCTGGGTTGGAACATCATTATCATCACATACTATGCTTCATATGATCTAATGCCGATTCTTATTACTGACCGTACTTATTTCTCTAACCTTATTTCCTTATTGCCATTGATATGTTCCAACTATCGATAAGGACAACAAACTTTTGATAAGCTTAGGCATTGCGAGTTTTGTTAAAGTTAATCAGCATAACATCTGAACTACTTTGATTTTGGACGCTTTGCTGAGTGTTTGCGGAAATCTCTTGTATTCTGCTGTTGATTTTTGAAGTGTTTCACGGATTCTTCTAAGATTTGAGCTAGGCTGGTACGAGTTGCTATGAAATCATCAGGGTTGTAATTTGGTTTTGATTGAATTAACATTTCATAAGGCAAACCGTTTATCTACACCGTACAATGCATATTGTGGGAGTGGTCACTATGGAACATTGTAAGCAGAAATTTTAAGCACGCTGCACATCAGTATAACTTCATCCAAGTTCACTGTTGGGTTTGATAGTGCTTCAAGACATCAAGTACTTTCATATTGGTTCATTCCGCTAACCATTGTGGCAGGATGATGAGGAACAAGGTGGATTTAGTGATCTTGTACTAGGTACACAAGTTTTCAAAAAATCTCATTACAGAATTCACCTCCCATTATCTGTTACTAGGGACTTAGGGGTGTTTGCCTGCTGATAATACGTTCTTTAAACGCTTTAGCTACTGTCTCTGCAGTCTTATCTGCATTAGGAAACTAACTCACAATATCTGTTGAAATGGTTCTACCGTAACACACAGATGTTTGTTGCCCTGGAGAACATTTGGGAAATTAGTTAACAAATCTAGTGCACTCTTTCCCAAGGTTTCGCTAGTAGCTGGATACTCACTTGGATCGGATTAGGACCATTAGCTTACCTTTATGTTACATGACAGACATTGCATTCTTAATACTCAGAAATATCAGTTGCCGTATGAGGCCAGAAGTATTTCAATTCTGGCTTGTTTTACTGAACGATTCCATACCCGGGTGTGCAAACCTGGTTTATCGTGAACTAGCTGTAGGCTACATTCATAGTGACTGTGGAACTTACTAACGGGTATTTACCCTTCTGTAGGAGTACCCACTCGGATGTTCGATAAGTAATTCTTGGTTCTGACAAAGTCACTGATGGGTGTGGTGGCTTCACAGTCAGAATAAGATCTTCCTGGAGCAAAAAAAAAAAAATCGAAATCACTACCAGTCCACATGGGATCTGTTCGTTGAGCTTTTTTACATCCTAGCAATAAATGGAGGGTCTGCAGTTGCTATACTAACATTCGTGATAAAGCATCTGCGACTACATTTGACTTGCCAGGTAAGTGTTCAAAGGTCAATTGGTCTAACTTCAGTAGGTTGCTTGTTCTGGAATAAAGGTATCAGTGGAGCATGGTCTGTCAAGACATGAACAGGAGTAATGAAAATAATGTCTCGGAAGTGCTTTAAAGGACCATACTCTTGCCTCAGGTACTGTATAAATTACGTTTCATGCCTTGTAAGTGACGCGGTTCTGCATATGCAATAGCGTTGTACTTGCCATCGTCTTCTGGGCTAGACGGCAACTATACTAATAGAACTAGCATCAGTTGTGAGATAGATAGGCTTAGTAAAATCTGGAATTACAAAATAGGAGTGGTCATTAGCTTCTCATTTTAGTGTATGGAATGCTCTTTCTTGACGGAAGGTCCAAATGGATGGAGCATCTTTCTTAAGCAACTCAGAGGAGCAGCTATAGAGAAAAAATAGGCAATGAACAGTCTATAAAAAACCTGCTTAAACCCCAAAGGATCTTTCAGCATTTAGCAGTTATGGGGAGTTGGAAAATTTAGTATGCAGTTACTTTACTTTGATCAGTCGTAACCATCTAGGAGTGACTTCGTGACCAAGAAACTTGATTTATGATCTGAAAAATTGCATTTAGACTGTTTGATCTTTAAATTGGCTTCTTCAAGCTTACCAGTCTACATCAAGTCTTTTCAGTGTGTATCCACGTCTTTAAGCTGACAATTATGGCATCTAAGTACACCATAAGTGCATTACCTATGAGACCTCTAAAGATATTAGTCATGAGCTTGAGGTAAGTCATAGGGGAGGATCGTAATCCGAAGGCCATACGGAGGAGTGATAGGACTGTAGGAGTGGAGAATGCAGTTAGCTCTTGGCTTGTCCTCTGAACAGGAGTCTTGCCAAAACCATTGTAACAAGTCCAGGGGTGAAAAAACTTTGTTATCTCTAATGTTATGTAAAAGATCACCTAGTAACAGGAAGTGGGAAGCGATCTGGAATAGTTTTTGCATTTAAATTCTAAAGTCAATCACCCGGGGTTCACTTTACCAGGCCTCCTCTCCCCATCACCCCCACCCTAACCCGCCCCTTTTTATCCCTATTTTTGCGCCAAGACCCTCCTTTTAGGTACTAGGGATCTAGGGCGCATACCAAGGTGAATTGCAGGTGCAATAACTCCATCATACAAGCATTTGATTGATCAATTCTTCTGCGACAGCAAACTTGTGAATGAAGGCATTCTGTATGCAGGTATATAGAAAGGTTAGTACAGGTTCTAAGTGGAATACGATGGGACAATAAGTTATTATACCGTCTTCTCACATGGTAGCAATGGCTTTACACGTTTTTTCAACAGACCCAACAAACCTGACCTATCTGGGAAGTCAGTGGAGCTAAGTCTTTCTCCTCAACGGGGTGGAAGGGATTGATCCATGAAGTGATGAGGTCCCCCCGGTAGAAATAGCATGCCCTACTGTCAGGTGACAACTATCCTCTACCGAGCGGGGAAAGGAAGTAAATGAGGTCAACAAGATTGCTTTTTCCCTTGAGACAAACATGTACAAAAGTGTTAACGGGAAGAAAGGATTTTACTACTCTTAAAAACATGTAATATGCTCAAAAAATAAAACCCTTTTTTATTTGCAAGAATACTGTCAACCAGGACGCTATCACCATCGAACACTAACAACAAAAACCCCTCTAGTGAATGTACCTTACCGGGAAAAGGGTCTAGTAGTTCACATTTTCCCCAAAAATCACCCCCCTGGTATGGATCGTTCACTAAAACAAGCCAGATTGAAATTTTTTGGGCCTTTGTATGGCAACTATATTTCTGAGTATTTTTAAGAAATGTGTGTCTGCTGCAAAAAAAAGGTAATGCAATGGCCTAATCCATCCAAGTGAAACCAGTTTTAAACGAACGGGGGGAAAAAGTTGCACAGATCTGTTAACTAATTTCCAATGTTCCCTCCGGGGCAACAAACACTGTTTTATGGTAGCCATTTCACCAGATTTTGATTATTTCCTATGCAGATAAGACTGCAGAGACAGACAAAGCTTTTAAAAAAATGCTTATCCGCAGGCTTACCACCCCTAATCCCTATAACAGAAAATGAGGTAATTCTTAATGAGATTCTTAAAAATTTGTGACCTTGTACAAGATCCAAAATCCACCTTTTTTCCCATCACCCCTGCCGCAATGGGTTAGTAGAACGAACCAATAAGAAAGTACTTGATGCCCTGGAGCCACTATCAATCCCAAACAGTAAAAACTTGGGATGAAGTTATCCTGAGTCCATGTGCTATAAATTCTGCTTTACAATTGTTTTATAGCGCACTCCCTTTATGCAGTACGGTTGAAAAACGTTTGCCTTATGATTGTTATATTCTCCCCAAAACAAATTAAAAACCCCCCTATGTTTTCCCTAGCAACTCGACCACCTGCTAAAAGCGTTTTTAGAAGAATCCGTGAAACACTTAAAAAATCAACAGCAAAATTTAAAAGAGTCGAAACACTAGCAAAGCCATCCAAAATCAAAGTATTTTACCGGGAGTTTACCTGGAGAGTTCCGGGGGGTCAACGCCCCCGGGGGGCCCCCCCCCCCCGGCTGAGACCGGGCCTCCTGGTGGATCGAGCCATAAACCCAGGCTGTTGCTGCTGGTGTAGCAAACCAACCATACGACCACACCCCGGGCTGACCCGGAACGATTTTAGGTGCTTGCAGTGCCAGCTGACAAATTTAGCAAAACTCTGCATGCCTAACTTGATCAAAAAATTTGTTGGTCCTTTCGAGTATTACATTCACTGGGAAAAATATAAAGGGTTGAGAAATTTGTACGGTATATAAGAAAATTTCATTTTAAACAAATAAGTTGGTTTGGGGTGTAAATGTTCCCAACCCGACTAAAGTACAGACTCTGACAAACCCCCGATCCTGTACTCTCTCCTCTGAACTCAGTCAGATGATCAACCTGAAAGTGTTATTCCTTACATACACACAGTATTGAGAAATCCTCAAACATTTGTAATACCAATTTAGTTTTCCCCTTTTTCAGCATGAGTTAGCCAGTGCAACAGAGTTGATCCTCCCCGAGATGACACCCATTCTGCATTGTCATTTTTTACCCTAGCAGAGTTGGGGTTAAAAGTAAATCCTTTAGGTAATTGTTCAATTATAATATTAAAAAATTTTTTTTTTTTTGTTATGTTTTTCCTCTGAATTTTTGAGATTTTAACAGTCAAATTTAGTGCACCAAGTCTGCCTTTCGTTAAAAATTCTTTCTTTTTTATATTTCTTCCCCAAATCCGTTGTCACATGTCAGATCTTTGTTTTTTTTATTATATTTTTTGTGTTCCCCAAAGTTAGTTTTTATTGATGATTGTGCTACACTACCTTTTTGCATTATGTTTTATTACATAAATTAATTGCTTCCATTCTAAAATTCATTATGATTTATAATGTTCAATTGTTGAGTACTTTGACATTGTATGAATCAGCCCCCAGTAGTTTTTTAAAAAAGTACCCACTGATCAGTAGATGGTTCCGAACCCTCGACTGGGCGAACCCTTGACTGGTCCGAACCCCGACTGGGGCCAAACCCCTTTACTGGTCCAAACCCTCGCTGGTCTGAACCCTTGTTGGTCGAACCCTGACTGGTCCAAACCCCTTTTGGTCCGAACCCTTACTGGCACAAACGTTTCGTTGGACAAAAAAGCAGACTGAAAGGTGGGGTTGTAGGCGCCTTATCAAAAACAAACAATAAAAAAATCGGAACGTACAGGTAAGCTGTCCAATATAAAAGTACAGTTAAAAATAGAAATCAAAAGCTAAGTTCATTTAAGGGGGTTTATTAAAAAGGATTAAAGGGGTTGCTATAAATTAATAAAACAACCTTCAAATCATTATGAAGCCCTGTGTAGTCTGCGGTCAATCAAACAAACGGGCTTCCCATGGATAAATTGTCATTTTTGGAAATTGGTGTCACGCCCCCTTTTGCAGATATCCCAAAAACAGGGAAAAAGCAGTATTAAAAAAGGAAGTGTTTTTGGGGAGCCCAAATGAGATAAACTGTGGGCTAAAAACACAAGGGTATTAAAAGGATAACATCAAAGCTGCTTTCATAGAAAACCTGGAAGCTTTCTACAACAGATGGGAACATACAAAGTCTTGGCTGAATGGTACTGCCCTTGATACTGGCCATGTAGTCAGAAACTGTAAGGCTGGAGGTGATGTCCTGGTAGTCAGTAAATGTGGGGCTGATAGTGCTGTCCTAGGAGACAGTAATGGTGAAGCTGGAGGTGCTGTCCTGGGAGACAGTAATGGTGAAGCTGGAGGTGCTGTCCTGGGAGACAGTAATGGTGAAGCTGGAGGTGCTGTCCTGGGAGACAGTAATGGTGAATCTGGAGGTGCTGTCCTGTGAGACGGTAATGGTGAAGCTGGAGGTGCTGTCCTGGGAGACAGTAATGGTGAAGCTGGAGGTGCTGTCCTGGGAGACAGTAATGGTGAAGCTGGAGATGCTGTCCTGGGAGACAGTAATGGTGAAGCTGGAGACTTTGTCCAGGTAGTCAGGAATTATACACAGGAAGGAATACATATAAATGACCTCATAGGGGACAGGAGCCGTAGTAGGGAAACAAGTGTAGTCAAAGATAAGATAAAACCAATATTGCAAACTAGAAATACCACAGGAAATAGCAAACAAGAGGACTCCACTAGCAATAGTGAGGATATATTACCAAAACAACTGGTGGGAGCTCCATTGTTGGTGCTAGGGAGGATAGGAATAAGACAAGGGAAACATGCACCAACAGGGAATACAGTCACAGAAACCCAAGGCAAACGGAAACCAAGCCTGTGCACATACTATGCACTTGGTATCTGCAGACATGGGAAATCTGGAAAAACAGACGGGACATGCAACTATGACCACCTAGAAAATGCCATCCCCATATGACAACGGGAAAATGCAAACTCCCTTCCTGTAAGCTTTTTCACCCTGAACTGTGTACCTCTTCAGTACAGGAAAGACTGTGCTATAACTTAAATTGCCAGGCACACATTAAAGGGGACAAAAAGATACAAAACATCCAGGTCATGGGAAAACCTGGGTAGCCACAGCCACTCAAGATGGAGAGGTTTTTTAGTGCCAGGAAGGAAAAAAATGGCAGGAAATGCAGAAATCGTACACCAAATCCAGTCATTCCTAGAGTGGAACCACAGTCGATGGCCTCCACTCCAAACCAACAGATACAGATACTAATGCCGGAAAAAAAATCCCCCCCCCAGTACCAACAATACCACCAGTCCGATGACATTCTTCTTTGCAAATATACAGGGTCTAAAGCCAGCAACAAACAACAAAATTCAATTCAATTCAATTCTGAGCTTACAGAAATTTGGTTATTGTTTGGTTTACATGTAGTAAAATTGTGATTACAGAGTGTACCACTAGAACGCTTAGCATGGCTAGGCATTTCGGGCATACTTAGTTTTATTCTTAATCGTAAAATATTACAAATTATGAGGTAAGTTGGTATTATGGCTAAGTGACTAAATACTAGTTTGTGAGTTTAGCAATGTGAATGCTTTTGTTTTGGCACAGTATATGTTTCAGTATTGGAGTATCACAGGATTCATTATTTTAAGACTGAGATTAATATTTCTGTTTATGGTCAAATGAGTGGGGCGAGTGTAAGTGTGAACCACCAGGTGGTATTGTGTAGTTAGTTGACGGGGTGTATCAGGGAGATAAGATGTTTTTTAATGGTAGTTTTGGAAGGTGATGAAGGTGTCTGCAGTTCTAGAGTTCTCAGGTAGGGTATTCCAGATTTTAGGGCCTTTGACATACATTGAATTTTTGTAAAGGTTTAGTCGGACACGGGGAATGTCGTAGAGATGTTTGTTTCTGGTGTTATGCCTGTGGGTTCTGTCACAACTATCAAGAAAGCGTTTTAGGTCAAGGTTGATATTAGAGTTTAAGGCCCTGTAGATATAGATTGCACAGTAGTAAGTGTGGATGTACTGAACTGGGAGTAAGTTTAGATCTTCGAAGAGTGGGGGGGTGTGCTGCCAGGGATGGGATTTAGTGATTATTCTTACTGCAGCTTTTTGTTGGGTTATTATTGGATTTAGGTGTGTTGCTGCAGTTGATCCCCAAGCACAAAATAGCATAGGTGAGGTATGGATAAATAAGTGAGTGGTATAGTGTGAGAAGGGCATTTTGCGGCAGTAGTATCGTATCTTGGAGAGGACCCCAACCGTTTTGGATACTTTTTTGGCTATATGCTGGATATGGGTGCTGAAATTCAGGTTGTTGTAAAGGTATAAGCCTAGGAATTTTCCCCCATTATTTCTGGTAATTAGAGTGTTGTCAATCTTAATGTTAATTTGTGCATCTCCTGCTCTGCTACCAAACATAATATAGTAAGTTTTGTCAGTGTTAAGCGTAAGTTTATTGGCTGTCATCCAAGTCGATATTTTAAAACAGTTCCTCATTCACAATGGTGTTGAGGGTGGCAAGATTAGGGTGAGAGATGACATAAGTCGTGTCATCAGCAAAGAGAATGGGTTTCAGGTGTTGGGATACGTTTGGAAGGTCATTGATGTATATGAGGAAAGCAGGGGACCAAGGACACTTCCCTGCGGAACTCCAGTATCAAGTGGCCGTGCTGCTGATGCTGTGTCTTTAATGGTGACGTACTGATACTATTAGTAATGTAAGATTTGAAATAAGCAAGCGCATGGCCTCTTATACCGTAGTGGTCAAGTTTGTGGAGTAGGATTTCGTGGTTTACTGTGTCAAAAGCTTTTCTTAGGTCAATAAAAATTCCTAGTGGATATTCCTTATTTTCCATGCTGTGTAAAGCAGATCTAGCATTTTTATGATTGCATCATTAGTGCTTTTATTTTTCCTGAATCCAAACTGGCAGGGGTTGAGTATGTTTTGAGCCGTTATAAATGAATACAGTCTCCTGTGCACGAGTTTCTCAAAGATTTTGGATAGCAATGGTAAGTTAGATATTGGCCTATAGTTGTTTAAGTCTGTAGGGTCACCACCTTTATGTATTGGTGTAACCCTTGCCATCTTGAGTAGTTTCGGGAAGGTGCTAGTCTCTATTGCTTGAAGAGGCAAAGGCAATGTTCGCGGCTTTCACTGAGACCCACATAAAGGATCACTTGGACAACGAAATATGGATCCCAGGTTACAACCTATACAGATGTGACAGAGTGAACAGGCAAAAGGAAGGGGTTGGCCTGTACATTGCAGAGTCACTTGTTTGCACAGAACTGCTTAATGCCTCAAATGATGTAGTGGAAGTTTTAGCAGTAAAGGTCGAGAACCAAAACCTAGTCATTGTGGTAGTCTACAAGCCTCCGGATGCAACATCCCAGCAATTCCAGGAACAGCTGTTAAAAATTGACCACTGTCTGGAAAATCTTCCAGCTCCTGCACCCAACATCTTGCTCCTGGGGGATTTCAACTTAAGGCACCTAAAAAAGGAGGAATATAGCAAAATAATATTGTTGCAGTAATAACACCAGGAGGCAGCTCTGATGAAAACTCACACTCACACGAGCTTTTAAATCTCTGCACAAAATTAAATTTAAACCAGCAAATAATAGAGCCTACTAGACTGGAGAATACACTAGACCTCATCTTCACTAACAATGATGATCTGATAAGAAATGTCACCATATCAAAAACAATATACTCAGGTCACAACAATTGAGGTTCAGACATGTATGCGTGGAGCCCCAGACCGACATAATGAGACTAGTCACGAGGGAGGCATTCACCAAATTCAACTTCAATAACAAAAACATAAAGTGGGACCAAGTAAACCCAAGTCCTAACCGATATAAGCTGGGAAGATATACTAAGCAACACAGACCCCCAACTTATGCCTAGAACAGATTAACTTGGTGGCACTCGATGTATGCACAAGGCTTATTCCTCTAAGAAAAAGGAGGAGTAGATGTAAAATAGAAAGAGACAGGCGCTCTCTTTACAGGCGATGGAAAAGAATAACAGAGCGGCTAAAAGAGGTCAGTATATCTGAAATGCGTAGGGAGACACTGGTCAGAGAAATAGCAAGCACCGAACTTAAGCTAAAGGAATCTTATAGGAGTCAGGAATCACGGGAAGAACTAAAAGCCATAAATGAAATCGAAAGAAACCCAAAGTATTTCTTCTCCTATGCCAAATCAAAGTCGAGAACAACGTCCAGTATTGGGCCACTACTTAAACAAGATGGGTCCTACACATATGACAGCAAGGAAATGAGTGAGCTACTCAAGTCCCAATATGACTCAGTTTTTAGCAAGCCGCTAACCAGACTGAGAGCCGAAGATCAAAATTAATTTTTTATGAGAGAGCCACAAAATTTGATTAACACAAGCCTATCCGATGTTATCCTGACGCCAAATGACTTCGAACAGGCGATAAATGACATGCCCATGCACTCTGCCCCAGGGCCAGACTCATGGAACTCCATGTTCCCTCAAGAACTGCAAGAAGCCCCCATCTCGAGCCTTTTCCATCCTATGGAGAGGGAGCATGGACACGGGGGTCATCCCACAGTTACTAAAAACAACAGACATAGCCCCACTCCACAAAGGGGGCAGTAAAGCAACAGCAAAGAACTACAGACCAATAGCACTAACATCCCATATCATAAAAATCTTTGAAGGGTCCTAAGAAGCAAGATCACCACCCATCTAGAAACCCATTAGTTACACAACCCAGGGCAACATGGGTTTAGAACAGGTCGCTCCTGTCTGTCTCAACTATTGGATCACTACGACAAGGTCCTAAATGCACTAGAGGACAAAAAGAATGCAGATGTAATATATACAGACTTTGCAAAAGCCTTCGACAAATGTGACCATGGCGTAATAGCGCACAAAATGCGTGCTAAAAGGAATAAACAGGAAAAGTCGGTCGATGGATCTAAAATTTTTCCTCACTAACAGAACACAGAGAGTAGTCGTCAACAGAGTAAAGTCCGAGGCAGCTACGATGAAAAGCTCTGTTCCACAAGGCACAGTACTTGCTCCCATCTTGTTCCTCATCTCATATCCGACATAGACAAGGATGTCAGCCACAGCACCGTGTCTTCCTTTGCAGATGACACCCGAATCTGCATGACAGTGTCTTCCATTGCAGACACTGCAAGGCTCCAGGCGGACATCAACCAAATCTTTCAGTGGGCTGCAGAAAACAATATGAAGTTCAACGATGAGAAATTTCAATTACTCAGATATGGTAAACACGAGGAAATTAAATCTTCATCAGAGTACAAAAACAAATTCAGGCCACAAATAGAGCGAAACACCAACGTCAAAGACCTGGGAGTGATCATGTCGGAGGATCTCACCTTCAAGGACCATAACATTGTATCAATCGCATCTGCTAGAAAAATGACAGGGTGGATAATGAGAACCTTCAAAACTAGGGAGGCCAAGCCCATGATGACACTCTTCAGATCACTTGTTCTATCTAGGCTGGAATATTGCTGCACACTAACAGCACCTTTCAAGGCAGGTGAAATTGCTGACCTAGAAAATGTACAGAGAACCTTCACGGCACGCATAACAGATATAAAACACCTCAATTACTGGGAGCGCTTGAGGTTCCTAAACCTGTATTCCCTGGAATGCAGGCAGGAGAGATACATGATTATATACACCTGGAAAATCCTAGAGGGACTAGTACCGAACTTGCACCACGAAAATCACTCACTACGAAAGCAAAAGAAATTGGCAGACGATGCAAAAATCCCCCCAATGAAAAGCAGGGGTGTCACTAGCACGTTAAGAGACCATACAATAAGTGTCAGGGGCCCGAGACTGTTCAACTGCCTCCCAGCATACATAAGGGGGATTACCAACAGACCCCTGGCAGTCTTCAAGCTGGCACTGGACAAACACCTAAAGTCGGTTCCTGACCAGCCGGGCTGTGGCTCGTATGTTGGTTTGCGTGCAGCTAGCAGCAACAGCCTGGTTGATTAGGCTCTGATCCACCAGGAGGCCTGGTCACAGACCGGGCCGCGGGGGCGTTGACCCCCGGAACTCTCTCTAGGTAAACTCCAGCCCAAGCAATACGCCTGCTGTCTCTAGTTTGTATTAGCTGTATGTCGGGACGACATACGTTAGCGTCACCGAGCTCTCAGTAGTACCAGTTACCAGTAGCCAGTTACCAGTAGATGACTCACCACCAACCTTCTGTGTGAATCACTGACTGTTATTCACGTTGCTGCTGACCATAGCATGTTTTTGAACACTGCTCACCCTCTAGGCACTGGTGGGTCAGTGTGAGATAGAGAGCAGAGAGAGGCAGGGTGGCTGATGGTGCTTCCCATACTTTCCGTTATAATTATATGTGCTAACCAGCCTATAAGAACATCAGAACATAAGAACGAAGGAACACTGCAGAAGGCCTAATGGCCCATGCGAGGCAGGTCCAAGTCTCCTACCAGCTTAAGCCAATGCACCCAACCTAGTCAGGTCAGGTCACATTGATTTAAGGGAGGAACACAGCAACCGACCTGGTAGCACAAGCTAATCAGGTCCAACTCACACCCACCCACATCCACTCATGTATTTATCCAACCTATTTTTAAAGCTGCACAACGTTCTGGCCTCTATAACTGTACTCAGGAGTTTGTTCCACTCATCCACAACTCTATTACCAAACTAGTACTTTCCTATATCCTTCCTGAATCTGAATTTTTCCAACTTAAAACCATTGCTGCGAGTCCTGTCTAGGCTAGATATTTTCAGCACACTATTTACATCCCCTTTATTTATTCCTGTCTTCCATTTATACACCTCAATCATATCCCCCCTAATTCTACGTCTTTCTAGAGAGTGCAGATTCAGGGCCCTTAGTCTATCCTCATAGGGAAGGTTTCTGATACATGGGATCAACTTTGTCATCCTCCTTTGTACATTCTCCAGAGAATTTATATCCATTCTGTAATACGGTGACCAAAACTGTGCAGCATAATCTAAATGAGGCCTAACCAAGGAGGTATAGAGTTGAAGAACAACCTGAGGACTCCTATTATTTATGCTTCTTGATATGAAGCCAAGGATTCTATTAGCTTTATTGCGAACACTTATGCACTGTTGTCTTGGTTTCAGATTACTGCTAACCAGAACTCCTAAATCTTTTTCGCAATCCGTAAATATTAAGATCTACATTATTTAGTTTTTATGTGGCATGGTTATTGTCCTGTCCAACATTTAGAACTTTGCATTTGTCTATATTAAAATGCATCTGCCACTTCTCCGACCACTGCATCAGTCTATTCAAATCTTCCTGGAGTGCTCGAATGTCCTCGTCAGAATGAATTCGACGGCCTATTTGGTGTCATCGGCAAACTTGCCGATGTCGCTCTTTATGCCCTCATCTATGTCGTTTATGTAGATTGTGAACAACAACGGGCCCAACACTGACCCCTGTGGAACACCGCTCGTGACGCTTCCCCACTCTGATTTCTCCCCATTTATGCAAACTCTCTGCTGCCTATTTGTCAACCATGCCTCTATCCAGGAAAAATTTCTCCTCCTATTCCATGTGCCTTAATTTTCCTCAATAGTCTCTGATGTGGGACCCTGTCAAAAGCCTTACTGAAGTCCATATACACAATATCATATTCATTACCATGATCTACCTCCTCAAATACCTTAGTGAAAAAAGTTAATAAATTCGTAAGGCAGGAACGCCCCTTTGTAAAACCATGCTGAGATTCGTTGATTAATTTATGCTTTTCAAGGTGGCTACGAAGTGCCTCGGCAATTATTGATTCCATAAATTTTCCACTATGGAGGTTAGGCTTATTGGTCTATAGTTCGAAGCTAAGGACCTGTCACCTGCTTTGAAAATAGGTATCACATTTGCCATTTTCCACTTTCCTGGCACCATGCCAGTTTGTAGTGATATGTTGAAAAGATTAGCCAAAGGTGTGCTAAGCTCCTCTTTACATTCCTTTAGAACCCTTGCATACAGTTCATCAGGGCCTGGGGATTTGTTAGGTTTTAATTTATCTATTTGCCTAAGGACCATGTCACTTGTGACCCTAATCGTGCACAGTTTATTATCGTCCTGTTCTACATAATTTATCATTACGGAATATCGCTGGTATCCTCCTGTGTAAAAACTGAGAGGAAGTATGTGTTAAAAATTACTACACATTCCTTATCACTGTCAGTGAGCTGACCCAGGAACTTTTGAGTGGGCCTATCTTGTCCCTGATCTTACTTCTGTATACCTGAAGAATCCTTTTGGGTTAGTCTTCGATTCTCTTGCAACTTTAACCTCATAATCTCTTTTTGCTTTTCTAATTCCCTTTTTTATTTCTCTCTTTAACTGAATATATCGATTTCTTAATTGCCCCTCCTCTCTTTGATTTGCCTATATATGCCTCTCTTTTGACCAATCAGATATTTTAATCTATTGTTCATCCATTTAGGATCATTTTTGTTTGATCTGATTTCCCTATTTGGAACATAATTTGACTGAGCAGCTAGAACTATGCCCTGGAAAGCATCATATCGGCAACCATCACCACCTACCTGACCCTTAGTCCAGGTCATTCCAGTTCCAGCCCACCTAAGTAATTTTTCAGTCCTATGAAATCAGCCAAGCGAAAGTCAGGACGGAGACTTGATTGTCATTATTAGGGGAATTCCATGATATATTAAAACTGAGTGATTTGTGATCACTTTCCCCAAGCTCATCATTAACCTTAAGATTATTAATTAGTGTTTCCCTACTGGCAAGAACCAAGTCAAGGAGGTTATTTCCTCTAGTTGGCTCTGTCACAAACTGTTTTAAAAAACAATCCTGGATCGTATCAAGAAAGTCACCTGACTCTAAATTTCCTGTCAAATTGCTCCAGTCAATCTGTCTATAGTTGAAATCTCCCATTACCACAACATTTTCGTATGTAGATGCCTTACGAATTTCGTCCCATAGAAGTTTACTGCACTCCCTTTCAAGATTTGGGGCCCTGTAAATCACACCCAAAATTTAGTTTTTCTCGGCCCTCGAGAAGCTGTAACCAAACAGATTCAGTGGCTGACGCTTCTACTTTTATATCTTGTCTAACACAACAATTTAAATTGTCTCTGACATACATCGCTACTCCACCACCCTTCCTGTTGACCCTGTCAGTGTGGAATAATTTATAGCCTTGTATGTGACATTCAGAGGGCATCTCTCTATCTTTCAGATTGAGCCAGGTCTCTGTTATAGCAATAATATCTATGTTTCCTGCACTTGCAATTAAAATTAGCTCATCTATCTTATTTCTTACACTCCTGCTATTATTATAGTAAACCTTAAGGGAGCTAGTCCCTTGCTGTCCTCTGCTGTCCCCCTTTGTTTGCTGACCTGATCTATTGTCTTTATTTATAACTTCATGCTGAATGCCTTTATACATTTACTGATTCCAACCTAGTGTTGCAACCTGCTTGTTTCCCACACACACCCATACCTCTATCTTCTATCAGTTTAAAATATAGCATTTCACCAATGGCCTTCTCAATTGAGTTTGCAAGTGCTACCACCCCAGCCCCAGAGAGATGTACCCCATCCCTTGCATACATATCATGTTTGCCATAAAAGTTGTTCCAGTTGTCAATGAATGGGATTGCAAGTTCTTGCAGTATCTTCTAGCCAGCAATTTACACCATTGCCCTAGACAACCATTCATTTCCTACCCCCTTCTAGGCAAGATGCTACATAATGATTGGGACCCCCTCCTTAGACTTAATGAAATCTATAGCTGACTGTACTTACCTAGCAGCTCTTCTCTCTTACCCTTCCCAACATCATTTCCACCAGCACTGAGACAAATAATGGCTCGTTCCCATTACCTGGCATGATATTATCCAGCCTGTCAACTATGTCCCCAACACCAGCCCCACGGAAGCACACTCTATCTCTCATCTTCTTATTCCTATTACAAAAGCACGGTCAATATTTTCTTACCTGAGAGTCACTAACCACAAGAAGCGCTTACCTCTGTTAGCAGGGGCAGTAGTACCCTTACCTTCACGGGCCACTGAAGTACATTCATCCTGAAGAACAGAGAAGCGATTTCCTACTTCAGATCTTCACTCTTAACTTTCCTTATTCTGATTCTCCTCCCATTACTGGTTACCACTCGCCACTTGTAGCAGGTGCTGGACTGCCCCTCACTGCGGGTAGCCGTTGCTACCTCCCCCCCTACAGCCTCCTCACAGCGAGAGACAGACTGCACCTCACTGCTAGAAGCCTCATTCCCCACAACTCCAGCCACCTCACACTCTCTCCCAGACCCACTGAGGTGGACCTTCAGCCTCCTAATCTCCTCCTGGAGAAGCAAGACCTCCTCCTCCATCTCTCCAACCTCAGTTTTTAAAACACTGCAGAAGCAAGCCATGCTTTGTAACCATCCACGCTAATCCCCAAAGCAGCTCAGGGTCTGTGACCTCACGTGACGACTGACCACTGAACACTGACTGACCATCCCCATCCACGTTTCGAACCCCACATGACAATATAACCCCCCTTCCTGGTGCTGTATGACCCTTACAGGTTTAGCTCTTTGCCGTGATTATAATGTAGTACATGCAGGCACATTCAAGCAGTTGGTCTGCAACATTCTGTCTTGGCACTGACGTCAAGGACAACAGAAAACAACCATTCCCTTACTCAAGTAATTTTATTAGTATTACAAGAATTATTTTTAATAAATATGGAAAAAAGTAAAGGATGTAATACTTTTGAATGTGAGTAGATGCTAATAAGACTTACTTGCCACATTAATGTTTACCTGGAGTTTACCTGGAGAGAGTTCCGGGGGTCAACGCCCCCGCGGCCCGGTCTGCGACCAGGCCTCCTGGTGGATCAGAGCCTGATCAACCAGGCTGTTGCTGCTGGCTGCACGCAAACCAACGTACGAGCCACAGCCCGGCTGATCAGGAACTGACTTTAGGTGCTTGTCCAGTGCCAGCTTGAAGACTGCCAGGGGTCTGTTGGTAAAATAAGCAGTCCTGCCAGAGTGCTAAGTGTTTACTAGACTGCCATTTTTCGCTCATATAAAATATTCCAGACTACGGTGTTGTTCACTTGCTCCTAGGCTCAGGGGGTTGATTACTTCGTCTTTCACTGTCTGCTGTGTATATTTTTACAATCTTCACATTATGTCCATGTATTGTATTGATAAAGCCAATGAATGGCGTAAGGTCAACGTGGCCTGGCTGGCAAAGCTCTCGCTTCACACACGGAGGGCCCGGGTTCGATTCCCGGCGGGGTGGAAACATTTCGACGCGTTTCCTTATACCTCTAGTACTGTTCACCTAGCAGCAAATAGGTACCTGGGTGTTAGTCGATTGGTGTGGGTCGCATCCTGGGGGTGAGACTGAGGACCACAATGGAAATAAGACAGACAGTCCTCGATGACGACCTGACATTCTTGGGTTATCCTGGGTGGCTAACCCTCCGGGGTTAAAAATCCGAGCAAATCTTATCTTATTTTAAGGCTATTGTAGGAAGTGGGACGATATAGACAGCTAAGTGGTAGAGACACAATCCATACATATTCAATTCAATTCAATTCAAGTTTATTCTCTATAAGGGTTACAATGTGAAGTTTACAGGTTTTGGGTATTGTGTAGTTTACATGTTATAAAATACTAATTACAGAGGGGGCCACTAGGACACCTAGCATGGCTAGGCATTTTGAGCAGACATAGATTCATTCTTAACATTAAATCCTTACAGATTATGGTATTAAGGCTAAGTGACTACATCATAATTTGTGAGTTTAGCAATGTGAATGCTTTTGTTTTGGCACAATACAAGGTGTCTATATTGGAGTATTATAGGCATACTTATGACTAGTTAGGATTTATTATTTTAAGATTAAGATTAGTATTTCGGGTTTATAGTCAGTGGGTGAGTGAGTGAAATTTGTGAACCACCAGGTGGTTATCATGTTTTAGTTGTCGGGGTGGATCAGGGAGATAAGATGTTTTCTAATTTGTAGTTTTGAAAGTGATGAATGTGTCTGCAGTTCTAGAGTTTTCAGGTAGGGTGTTCCAGATTTTAGGTTCCTTTGAAAATACATTGAATTTCTGTAATGGTTTAGTCGAACACGGGGAATGTCATAGAGTTGTTTGTGTCTGGTGTTATGCCTGTGGACCTGTCAAAAACTATCAAGAAAAGCGTTTTAGGTCAAGGTTAATATTGGAATTTAAGGTCCTGTAGATAAAGACTGCACAGTAGTAAGTGTGGATGTTCTGAACAGGGGAGTAATTTTAGATCTCTGAAAAAGTGGGGGGGGGTGTTGCCAGGGATGGGTTTTAGTGATTATTCTTACTGCGGTTTTTTGGGTTGGGTTATTATTAGTTTTTAGGTGTGTTGCTGCAGTTGAACCCCAAGCACAGATAGCATAGGTGAGGTATGGTATATAAGTGAATGGTATAGTGTGAGAAGGGCAGTTGCGGCACGTAGTATCGTATCTTGGAGAGGACCCCCACCGTTTTGGATACTTTTTTGTTGTGTGTTAGATAGGGTGCTGAAATTTAGGTGTCGAGGTATAGGCCAAGGAATTTGCCCTCATTATGTCTGGCAATTAGAGTGTTGTCGATCTTAATGTTAAGTTGCTCAACACCTGCTCTTCTACCAAACATAATATAGTAGGTTTTGCCAGTGTTAAGTATAAGTTTATTGGCTGTCATTCAAGTCGATATTTTGATCAGCTCCTCGTTAACAAGGGTGTTGAGGGTGGCAAGATTAGGGTGGGAGATGACATAAGTCGTGTTGTCAGCAGAGAGAATGGGTCTTAGGTTTTGGGGGATATGTTTGGAAGATCATTGATGTAAATGAGGAAGAGCAGGGGACCAAGGACACTTCCCTGCAGAACTCCAGTATCAGGTGGCCATATTGATGAGGCTGTGTGTTTAATGGTGACATACTGATACCTATTAGAAAGGTAGGATTTAAAATATGCAAGCGCATGGCCTCTTTTTACCATAGGGGTCAAGTTTGTGGAGTAAGATGCCGTGGTCTACGTGTCAAACGCTTTTCTTAGGTCAATAAAAATTCCTAGCGGATTATTCCTTATTTTCCAATGCTGTGTAAAGCAGGTCTAGCATTTTTATAATTGCATCATTAGTGCTTTTTTTTTCCTGAATCCAAATTGGCAGGGGTTAAGTATGTTTTGTGACGTTAAATGAAATATAGTCTCCTGTGCACGAGTTTCTCGAAGATTTTGGATAGCAATGGTAAGTTTGATATTGGCCTATAGTTGTTTACGTCTGTAGGGTCACCACCTTTATGTATTGGTGTAACCCTTGCTGTCTTGAGTAGTGTCGGGAAAGTGCTAGTTTCTAGGACTTGTTTAAAAAGTAATGTAATAGCATGCGAAAGGACATGGGCCACTCGTTTGTACAATAATGGTGGGATGTGAGACAGATTCCCAGAGTTATTTTTAAGTGACTTTATGATCGCAGTGACTTTCATGGGCTCAGTTGGTACAAGATAGAAGGAATTTGGGAAATTCCCATCTAGGTAGTCCCCGGCACGGGCATTGGTACATGGGATTTTACTGGCGAGATTAGATCCTATGTTTGAGAAGAAGTCGTTTATCTTGTTAGCTGTATCAGTGGGATGCAGTGGTGTTTCATGAGGTTTAGTTAGAACAATATTCTTGTTTTTTTTCAGTTTGTGGGTCCCCAGAATCTGGGAAAGTGATTTCCAGGTCTTTTTTTATATCTCGTCTTGTGTCAGTGAATCTGCTGGAGTAGTATAGTTGTTTGGCTTTCATTTTTAGTTTGGTGAGAACTGTTGAATATTGTTTAAGAATATCTTTGTGTATTAAGCCCTGTCTATATTGCTTTTCATATTGGTGTTTCTTATCAATGGATTTCAGAATGCTGCTGGTTAGCCATGGGCAACCAAGCCGTTTATTCGTGATCTGTTTCGTTTTTATAGGACAATGTTTGTTGTATAGTCTAAGTATTTTGTTAAGAAAAATGTCTGTCCAATCGTCAATACCATTGGCATTGGAGAATTCTGCAGGCCAGTCAACAGTCTCCAGCTAAGAGGTGGTGCTTGTTCATTTGTCTGTTTGTTATTAGTGACTTTAAATTCTCACTGAAGTTTGGGGTGTTTGTGTGGGGTATTCGGTATATGGCACCGATTGTTATAGGCGTCTTGAGGTTTTTTACAGTAAAATTAGCAAAAATGTATTCCCCATATTCATCACTAAAGCAATTAGTGCTAATACAAGATACATGTATTTGGTTAGAGTAATAGATTGCAGTACCACCCAACTTGGTATGGTCTGCAGTTGTGATTGCTGTGTAATCCTGGTAGTGGTAGATATCAATTGTGTCCCGCTTAAGCCAGGTCTCATAAATAATGCAGGAGAGGGTGTCTTTATGACTCAGGATGCCAGGAGGTTTATATATGTTTTGCTTTAAGGACCTGATGTTGTAGTTAAGAATTGTTAGACTTTGAGCAGTGTTCAGGATAGTGCTGGCTTGTGATTTTGTGTAATAAAGGGAATTACTTTCCAATAAGTTTTGAAATTTTTTCCTGGAGGAGTCCGGGGTCAACGCCCCCGCGGGCCCGGTCTGTGACCAGGCCTCCTGGTGGATCAAGCTGATCAACCAGGCTGTTGCTGCTGGCTGCACGCAAACAACGTACGAGCCACAGCCGGCTGACAGGAACTGACTTTAGATGCTTGTCAGCGCCCGCTTGAAGACTGCAGGGGTTGTTTGGTAATCCCCCTTATGTTTTGCTGGGGCAGTTGAACAGTCTCGGGCCCCTGGCACTTATTGGTATGGCCTCTAACGTGCTAGTGACTCCCCTCTTTCATTGGGGGATGGTGCATTTGTCTGCCAAGTCTTTTGCTTTCGTAGTGAGTGATTTTGTGTGCAAATTGGACTAGTCCCTAGGATTTTCCAGGTTATATAATCAGTATCTCTCCCTCCTTTCTTTCAGGAATACAGGTTTAGGAACCTCAAGCGCTCCAAATAATTGAGTGTTTTATCTCCGTTAGGCGTGCCGTGAAAGTTTTTACATTCTCTATGGTCGCAATTTCACTGCCTTGAAAGGTTTCTGTTAGTGGTGCAGCAATACTCCACCCTAGATAGAACAAGTGACCAGAAGAGTGTCATCATGGTCTTGGCCTCCTAGTTTTGAAGGGTTTATTATCCATCCTGTCATTTTTCTAGCAGATGCGATTGATACAATGTTATGGTCCTTGAAGGTGAGATCCTCCGACATGATCACTCCCAGTTCTTTGACGTTGGTGTTTCACTCTATTTTGTGGCCAGAATTTGTTTTGTACTCTGATGAAGATTTAATTTCCTCATGTTTACCATATCTGAGTAATTGAAAATTCTCATCGTTGAACTTCATATTGTTTTCTGCAGCCCACTGAAAGATTTGGTTGATGTCCGCCTGGAGCCTTGCAGTGTCTGCAATGGAAGACACTGTCATGCAGATTCGGGTGTCATCTGCAAAGGAAGACACGGTGCTGTGGCTGACATCCTTGTCTATGTCGGATATGAGGATGAGGAACAAGATGGGAGCGAGTACTGTGCCTTGTGGAACAGAGCTTTTCACCGTAGCTGCCTCGGACTTTACTCTGTTGACGACTACTCTCTGTGTTCTGTTAGTGAGGAAATTATAGATCCATCGACCGTCTTTTCCTGTTATTCCTTTAGCACGCATTTTGTGCGCTATTACGCCATGGTCACACTTGTCGAAGGCTTTTGCAAAGTCTGTATATATTACATCTGCATTCTTTTTGTCTTCTAGTGCATTTAGGACCTTGTCGTAGTGATCCAATAGTTGAGACAGACAGGAGCGACCTGTTCTAAACCCATGTTGCCCTGGGTTGTGTAACTGATGGGTTTCTAGATGGGTGGTGATCTTGCTTCTTAGGACCCTTTCAAAGATTTTTATGATATGGGATGTTAGTGCTATTGGTCTGTAGTTCTTTGCTGTTGCTTTACTGCCCCCTTTGTGGAGTGGGGCTATGTCTGTTGTTTTTAGTAACTGTGGGACGACCCCCGTGTCCATGCTCCCTCTCCATAGGATGGAAAAGGCTCGTGATAGGGGCTTCTTGCAGTTCTTGATGAACACAGAGTTCCATGAGTCTGGCCCTGGGGCAGAGTGCATGGGCATGTCATTTATCGCCTGCTCGAAGTCATTTGGCGTCAGGATAACATCGGATAGGCTTGTGTTAATCAAATTTTGTGGCTCTCTCATAAAAAATTCATTTTGATCTTCGACTCTCAGTCTGGTTGGCGGCTTGCTAAAAACTGAGTCATATTGGGACTTGAGTAGCTCACTCATTTCCTTGCTGTCATCTGTGTAGGACCCATCTTGTTTAAGTAGGGGCCCAATACTGGACGTTGTTCTCGATTTTGATTTGGCATAGGAGAAGAAATACTTTGGGTTTCTTTCGATTTCATTTATGGCTTTTAGTTCTTCCCGCGATTCCTGACTCCTAAAGGATTCTTTTAGCTTAAGTTCGATGCTTGCTATTTCTCTGACCAGTGTCTCCCTACGCATTTCAGATATATTGACCTCTTTTAGCTGCTATGTTATTCTTTTCCGTCGCCTGTAAAGGGAGCGCCTGTCTCTTTCTATTTTACATCTACTCCTCCTTTTTCTTAGAGGAATAAGCCTTGTGCATACATCGAGTGCCACCGAGTTAATCTGTTCTAGGCATAAGTTGGGGTCTGTGTTGCTTAGTATATCTTCCCAGTTTATATCGGTTAGGACTTGGTTTACTTGGTCCCACTTTATGTTTTTGTTATTGAAGTTGAATTTGGTGAATGCTCCCTCGTGACTAGTCTCATTATGTCGGTCTGGGGCTCCACGCATACATGTCTGAACCTCAATTATGTTGTGATCTGAGTATATTGTTTTTGATATGGTGAAATTTCTTATCAGATCATCATTGTTAGTGAAGATGAGGTCTAGTGTATTCTCCAGTCTAGTAGGCTCTATTATTTGCTGGTTTAAATTGAATTTTGTGCAGAGATTTACAAGCTCGTGTGAATGTGAGTTTTCATCAGAGCTGCCTCCTGGTGTTATTACTGCAACAATATTATTTGCTATATTCCTCCATTTTAGGTGCCTTAAGTTGAAATCCCCCAGGAGCAAGATGTTGGGAGCAGGAGCTGGAAGATTTTCCAGACAGTGGTCAATTTTTAACAGCTGTTCCTGGAATTGCTGGGATGTTGCATCCGGAGGCTTGTAGACTACCACAATGACTAGGTTTTGGTTCTCGACCTTTACTGCTAAAACTTCCACTACATCATTTGAGGCATTAAGCAGTTCTGTGCAAACAAGTGACTCTGCAATGTACAGGCCAACCCCCCCCCTTTTGCCTGTTCACTCTGTCACATCTGTATAGGTTGTAACCTGGGATCCATATTTCGTTGTCCAAGTGATCCTTTATGTGGGTCTCAGTGAAAGCCGCGAACATTGCCTTTGCCTCTTCAAGCAGTCCACGGATGAAAGGTATTTTGTTGTTTGTTGCTGGCTTTAGACCCTGTATATTTGCAAAGAAGAATGTTATCGGACTGGTGGTATTGTTGGTACTGGGGGGGGATTTTTTTTCCGGCATTAGTATCTGTATCTGTTGGTTTGGAGTGGAGGCCATCGACTGTGGTTCCACTCCAGGAATGACTGGATTTGGTGTACGATTTCTGCCATTTCCTGCCAGTTTTTTTTCCTTCTGGCACTAAAAAACCTCTCCCTCTTGAGTGGCTGTGGCCCACCCAGGTTTTCCCATGGCCTGGATGTTTTGTATCTTTTTGTCCCCTTTAGATGGTATGCCTGGCAATTTAAGTTATAGCACAGTCTTTCCTGTACTGAAGAGGTACACAGTTCAGGGTGAAAAAGCTTACAGGAAGGGAGTTTGCATTTTCCTGTTGTCATATGGGCATGGCATTTTCTAGGGTGGTCATAGTTGCACGTCCCATCTGTTTTTCCAGATTTCCCATGCCAGCAGATACCAAGTGCATAGTATGTGCACAGGCTTGGTTTCCGTTTGCCTTGGGTTTCTGTGACTGTATTCCCTGTTGGTGCATGTTTCCCTGTCTTACTTCTATCCTCCCTAGCACCAACACTGGAGCTCCCACCAGTTGTTTTTGGTAATATATCCTCACTATTGCTAGTGGAGTCCTCTTGTTTGCTATTTCCTGCGGTATTTCTAGTTTGCAATATTGGTTTTATCTTATCTTTGACTACACTTGTTTCCCTACTATGGCTCCTGTCCCCTATAAGGTCATTTACATGTATTCCTTCCTGCGTATAATTCCCGACTACCTGGACAAAATCTCCAGCTTCACCATTACTGTCTCCCAGGACAGCATCTCCAGCTTCACCATTACTGTCTCCCAGGACAGCACCTCCAGCTTTACCATTACTGTCTCCCAGGACAGCACCTCCAGCTTCACCATTACTGTCTCCCAGGACAGCACTATCAGCCCCACATTTACTGACTACCAGGACTTCATCTCCAGCCTTACAGTTTCTGACTACATGGCCAGTATCAAGGGCAGTACCAATCAGCCCAGACTTTTTATGTTCCCATCTGTTGTAGAAAGCTTCCAGGTTTTCTATGAAAGCAGCTTTGATGTTGTCCTCTTTTAATACCCTTGTGATTTTAGTCCACAGATTTATCTCATTTGGGCATACCCAAAAACACTTCCCTGTTTTAACACTGCTTGTAGCTAGTTCTTGGATATCTGCACAAGGGGCGTGACACCAATTTCCACAAAAATGACAATTTACCCATGTGGAAGCCCGTTTGTTTGACTGACCACAGACTACACACAGCTTCATAATGATTTGAATGGTTGATTTACTTCAATTCTACTAGCAACCTCTTGAATATTCTATTAATAACCTCCTTAAATGAAGCTCTAGCTATTTGTATTTCTGTTTCTAACTGTTTTTGTATATTGGACAGCTTACCGTGCAGGTTTCTGATTTATATTTAATGTTTGTGTTCATAAGTGCGCCTACAACCCCATCCGTTTACAGTTTGCTTTATTGTCCAACGAAACCGTTTGAAACCAGTCAAGGGTTCGGACCAGTCAAGGGTTCGGACCAGTCAAGGGTTGGGCCCAGTCGATCTGATCTGATCAGTGGGTCACTTATTTAAAACATACTGGTCGGTGATTTGAGCTAACACATGAAGGATCTACTGGAAATTATCTACCCGAGTAAGATGTGATTTGATTGATACAAAAGTATAACTTGCGTGTTGAAGAGCCGGTGACTGCTGGCAACTCCTACAATGACGAACGGTCGACCTCAACCCTTGTTTATCAATCGCTGTATCTAGCTTTTCTATTTTTTTCCGTCTCCACCACAATAAATGCTATATTATCACTATAGTTGACTGGTGGAAATTTTGGAGGAAGGACGCTTTTTCTGTAGTGATAATTGCTTCTCGTTGTGTATATTGCGACCGCTGGTAACTACGGTTTATATGAAATTCACAGTATACGTCTGGTATTTCAAGAAAAAAGAAACTAATGATTGTGTGTTAGATTATGGAGGTTTAGATCAGGGTCAACGTGATCATTCATCTTTTAGGTTTAAATAGTGGTTGTTTATATCCTGTATTATGTGGTGAGTTCTAATACTGATTTCTGTAGTGGTGGGAGGTTTGGATAAGTATACCGCTAAAGCACTTTGGTCATATAGAGTATAGTCACTAATAAACATAATGAAACTGATATTGTCTATGTGTTGTGCTAGAATGAGTTAAAGTACAACTAGGTATAAACTAATACTATAAAAAAAATTACAAGTGGCACCAGACTCACTCTTGTAATTGCACTAAGGTCTAATATAATAAATTTAGTGTTGTCTATGTATTGAGCTAGAATGAGCTAAAGTAGAACTAGGTATAAACTTATAATATAAAAATACAAATTAAAATGGTACTTGCAATTGCACTAAGGTCTGATATAGGTTGTTAACAGGAACAATTGCACTAAGGTCTGATATAGGTTGTTAACAAGAACAATTGCACTAGGGTCTGATATAGGTTGTTAACAAGAACAATTGCACTAAGGTCTGATATAAGTTGTTAACAAGATCAATTGCACTAGGGTCTGATATAGGTTGTTAACAAGAACAATTGCACTAGGGTCTGATATAGGTTGTTAACAAGAACAATTGCACTAAGGTCTGATATAAGTTGTTAACAAGATCAATTGCACTAGGGTCTGATATAGGTTGTTAACAAGATCAATTGCACTAAGGTCTGATATAGGTTGTTAACAAGATCAATTGCACTAAGGTCTGATATAGGTTGTTAACAAGATCAATTGCACTAAGGTCTGATATAGGTTGTTAACAAGATCAATTGCACTAAGGTCTGATATAGGTTGTTAACAGGAACAATTGCACTAAGGTCTGATATAGGTTGTTAACAAGAACAATTGCACTAAGGTCTGATATAAGTTGTTAACAAGAACAATTGCACTAAGGTCTGATATAAGTTGTTAACAAGAACAATTGCACTAGGGTCTGATATAAGTTGTTAACAAGAACAATTGCACTAGGGTCTGATATAGGTTGTTAACAAGATCAATTGCACTAAGGTCTGATATAGGTTGTTAACAAGATCAATTGCACTAGGGTCTGATATAGGTTGTTAACAAGAACAATTGCACTAGGGTCTGATATAGATTGTTAACAAGAACAATTGCACTAGGGTCTGATATAGGTTGTTAACAAGATCAATTGCACTAGGGTCTGATATAGGTTGTTAACAAGAACAATTGCACTAGGGTCTGATATAGGTTGTTAACAAGATCAATTGCACTAAGGTCTGATATAGGTTGTTAACAAGATCAATTGCACTAAGGTCTGATATAGGTTGTTAACAAGATCAATTGCACTAGGGTCTGATATAGGTTGTTAACAAGAACAATTGCACTAGGGTCTGATATAGGTTGTTAACAAGAACAATTGCACTAAGGTCTGATATAGGTTGTTAACAAGAACAATTGCACTAAGGTCTGATATAGGTTGTTAACAAGATCAATTGCACTAAGGTCTGATATAGGTTGTTAACAAGATCAATTGCACTAGGGTCTGATATAGGTTGTTAACAAGAACAATTGCACTAGGGCTGATATAGGTTGTTAACAAGATCAATTGCACTAGGGTCTGATATAGGTTGTTAACAAGAACAATTGCACTAGGGTCTGATATAGGTTGTTAACAAGAACAATTGCACTAGGGTCTGATATAGGTTGTTAACAAGAACAATTGCACTAGGGTCTGATATAGGTTGTTAACAAGATCAAGAGTTTAACTAGATTTAAATTGACAAAATAAAATTCACATATTAAAGTACCAAAAGAATAATAAGTAAAAAAATAACAATGGCAATGACTTGGTTATAATATGATAGTAAGATGGTAGACAGGTAGACAGGTAGACAGGTACACAGGTACACAGGTACACAGGTACAAAGGATAATATAAAGGTTGGAGTTGAATATACAAACTTGAAAATTTGGCAACAAAATGTTATGGGAAGTATAAAATAATGTTTAATGTACAAAAGTAAAATTGACTGGTAGTAAATATGGTGTTTAATAAAATTTTAGTAAGTAATAATGATTACAAAAAAAGATTAATTAGCAAAAAAAAAAAGTGAAAAAGTAATGTTTATTTCAAGTATTAAATTTTAAGAACAGTTATTTGGACTCAATATTGCACTGGTAGTTATACTAGAGGTTATTTGGCAGTACAAGATAGTAAATGTGGTATTGAAACAGGTTATGGTAATTAGACAAGTAATGACAATTAAATAATGTCAAAAATGTTAAGAGTAAATTGTACTGATAGTAAAAATGGAAATTAATTATTAATTTTAGTAAGTAATATCAATTAATAGTATTTAAAAAAAAATATGAGGTAGTAATATGGACAGAGAAAGTATCAATTCAGCTAATATTTAAGCAAATAATAGTAAATAAGAAAATTACATAAGGTGACTTATGCTTACTAGTAAAATCACAAAATGAGGAAGTTGATTATTTAATTACTAAAAGATTGTACTACGAAAATTTGAAAAAATAATGGAGCAAAACATACACTACACTACGTAAGCTTTTAGGCTGAATATTTTTAAGAACAGGTATGATAAGGCTCACGCAGCCATGAGGAAGCAAAACTGAATATCGGCGAGGGAAGAGGCGGGGCCAGGAGCTGGGACTCAACCCCAGCAACCACAATCCCACGAAGATAAAAATACCCGGAGGATAAGCAGCAAGGGAAGTAAATCTTTTAGAGTATATAACATTTTCCATTATTATAATTAAAGTAAATATAATTAAGCAAAATTATCCATATATCAGTAATTTAAATCTCCATAAATTTTTTTTAGCAGGTGGTGTAATAGAGAATAATAGACGTTAGTAATAATGTTACTAGATGATCTTAGGCTATCCTGATGTAAGTACCCATGATGGAAATAAATAACATTGGTGTTTACTGAGTTATCCTGGGTTATCCTGGTATAGATGTGATCATAATGTGTGTCTTCACTCTATATTATTGTAAACAATAGTATGTTATGTATGTAATTCTTAGATAATAACATTTACTCCGGGTAAAATTGAAGAGTTGGCGACCCTCCCTGCTGCTCCCGCCCCTCCCTCTCTCTCATCACATTTAATCTCATTAATCCACTAACTAAATTATAAATTAATATAATTAAGATAAATATAATTTAATCATTCATTAATTATTTATATTTGCATATGCATTTCTCATCAGAAGGTGTCAGAGGGGATAATTAAAGTTTAAACTGTGCGCCATCATTAGCGTGTTGGGCACTCCCTTCCCGGACATTCCTTAACTCGGGTTCTGATTGGCTGCCTGCTCAGCCTCTCAGCCAATCACAATCCGGTTTCTCCCCCTGACATTTCCCCACATCTTAATAAACCTCTATTCAACAATACCCATTAAATACCCCACTCCAGGACCCTCAATCTATATTTTGAGGATAAGATTTATGTAATAATTACTAAGATAATGGCGAGTGAGAGAAGTGAGACGGAGGTAAACAAGACAGTCGTCCTCGGGTGATGGCCGAGGCTGCAGCTCTAGGTTCTACGATCGTGGATTTTTGGCTCTCTAGGCCTAACTTATTGCCCCCATGTGCCGTGGAGGCATGTGAGACGCCGCCTCAGACCCACCATGAATTTCGGGAGACAGTTGAAGCGGGTGAAGCAGCAGGCAGACCATCTGTTCTTACGGTGAGTCATGATCCAACCCGCCTCTTCTCTCTCTCTCTCTCCCTCTCTCTTCTCTTATCTGTATTACCTCTTCCTCTTGTCTCATCTTTATTACCTCCTCTTCTGTCTCCTCTGTTACCTCCTCTTCTGTCTCCTATCTATTGCCTCTTCTGTCTCCTATCTATTGCCTCCTCTTCTGTCTCCTATCTATTGCCTCCTCTTCTGTCTCCTATCTATTGCCTCCTCTTCTGTCTCCTCTCTGTTACCTCCTCTTCTGTCTCCTCTGTTACCTCCTCTTCTGTCTTCTATCTATTGCCTCCTCTTCTGTCTCCTATCTATTGCCTCCTCTTCTGTCTCCTCTGTTACCTCCTCTTCTGTCTCCTATCTATTGCCTCCTCTTCTGTCTCCTCTGTTGCCTCCTCTTCTGTCTCCTCTGTTGCCTCCTCTTCTGTCTCCTCTGTTGCCTCCTTTTCTGTCTCCTCTGTTGCCTCCTATCTATTGCCTCCTCTTCTGTCTCCTATCTATTGCCTCCTCTTCTGTCTCCTCTGTTGCCTCCTCTTCTGTTCACCTCTGTTGCCTCTTATCTATTGCCTCCTCTTCTGTCTCCTATCTATTGCCTCCTCTTCTGTCTCTTATCTATTGCCTCCTCTTCTATCTCCTATCTATTGCCTCCTCTTCTATCTCCTATCTATTGCCTCCTCTTCTATCTCCTATCAATTGCCTCCTCTTCTGTCTCCTATCTATTGCCTCCTCTTCTGTCTCTTATCTATTGCCTCCTCTTCTATCTCCTATCTATTGCCTCCTCTTCTATCTCCTATCTATTGCCTCCTCTTCTATCTCCTATCAATTGCCTCCTCTTCTGTCTCTTCTGTTGCCTCCTCTTCTGTCTCCTCTGTTGCCTCCTATCTATTGCCTCCTATCTATTGCCTCCTCTTCTATCTCCTATCTATTGCCTCCTCTTGTCTCCTCTGTTGCCGTCCTCTTCTGTCTCCTCTGTTGCCTCCTCTTCTGTCTCCTCTGTTGCCTCCTCTTCCTTCTCTTCTGTATTGCCTCCTCTTCTGTCCCCTCTTTATTACCTCCTCTTCTGTCTCCACTCTATTACCTCTTCTTCTGTCTCCACTCTATTACCTCTTCTTCTGTCTCCTCTCTATTACCTCTTCTTCTGTCTCCTCTCTATACCTCTTCTTCTGTCTCCTCTCTATTACCTCTTCTTCTGTCTCCTCTCTATTACCTCTTCTTCTGTCTCCTCTCTATTACCTCTTCTTCTGTCTCCTCTCTATTGCCTCCTCCTTTTCTGTTACCTTTATTACCTCTGCCTCTATCTTAGCTGTATTGCATCTTTGCTATTTCTTTTTCACCCCTTTTCTCTTTTTCTTTCTCATGTTTTCCCTTTTTCTCTCCTTCATTATCTCCTCCTCTTCCTCTCTCATATAAAAGCACATTCATCTCCTGAGATGTGGATAAATGAGACACCTGTGTAATATTCAGGTATCTTTATTCTGGAAACGTTTTGCCGGCCAGTGGCTTCTTCAGTCCAGTGCAGAGAAGAACGGTGGAAGATGAGAAGGAGTTCGAGGTAATCAGTCACCCAGCCTGGAGTCGATGTGTTCAGTCCATCAGTTTTGATATACGAATGAACTGAACACGTCAATCTTGATAGATTGATGGACTGAACACACAGACTCCAGGCTGAGGGACTGATTACCTCAAACTCCTCCTTATCTTCCACCTTTCTCTTATGGTGCCCAGTGACCTGGTGGCTAAAGCTCTTGTTTCACACTGCAAAGGTCTGGGTTCGATTCCCACAAGGGTAGAAACATTGGGCGTGTTTCTTTACACCGGTTGTCTGTTTCCCATCAGTAAAATGGGTACCTGGGTGTTAGTGGACTGGTGTTTACCTGGAGTTTACCTGGAGAGAGTTCCGGGGGTCAACACCCCTGCGGCCTGGTCTGTGACCAGGCCTCCTGGTGGATCAGAGCCTGATCAACCAGGCTGTTACTGCTGGCTGCACGCAAACCAACGTACGAGCCACAGCCCGGCTGATGTGGGTTGCATCCTGGGACAAAAGTGACCTAATTTTCAGGAAATGCTCTGCATAACAAGCTTCTTTCTGTAAAGTAAAAGGACACAAGTGCAACTAATGTGACATTTTATTGTGGCAACGTTTCGCTCCCCAGGTGCTTTGTCAAGCCATAACAGCTTGACAAAGCTCCTGGAGAGCGAAACGTTGCCACAGTAAAATGTCATGTTAGTTGCACTTGTATCCTTTTATTTTATATATTTTTGGTAATTCTGCCAACATATATACAAGCTTCTTTCTATATAGTAGTATGTCATTAACGTCAGCTAGGACTGTATACCTTGTACATGTACTTGTAGTAAATAAAATTATTATTATTATTATTATTATTCTTGGTCTGAAGAAGCCACTGGCTGGTGAAATAATTCAAGATACCCAGATCTGTCACAAGTGTCTAATATATCAACTTGTTAGTTTTTTAAACCATCTATTTAAACCTTAGATGTTATATATTCATTATCTCCATCTCTTGTAACAATATATACTTCTCCCTTTCCTTCTGTCTCTCCTCCCTTGTTATCTTTCATCCCTTCTCCACTCATCTATCATTTTTCCTTCATTGTTTCTTTTTCTCTTAATCCCTTATCTTTATTCTCCATTAGTATTTATTTTCTCCATCTCCCTTTTTTCCTTCTTTTCCCTTTCTCACATTTTTTCTCATCTTTTCCCATTTTATTTTCCTCCATTTCTCATTATCCTTTACTCTCTCTCATTCTCCTTAATTTCTCTGTCTCCCTTTCTCATTCTCTCTCTCTGTATATAAACTACCCACAGATGTATAGCAAAATGTTCTTGATAGAGTGCTGTATAGGACCTCACTGGAAATAGTCACATTGACTTTCTTGGGTTATCCTAGGTTAAAATCTTTTTAATTTACTAAATAAAGCCATTAATAATGAGATGTAGGATATGGACAACCAGCCAGAGTCCTAGACCGATTCACAGGAAATCTTGAATGGTGCCAAATGAAGTGTCTCAGGGGCTGGGCTATTTGAAGAGCTAAACCAGTGTGGGTCATCTGGAAGTGGATGTTGCTCAAGTCTCAATACACCTCACCCTTGGTGAGAAGCTTTTGTTCCAAGGTATTGGACTTGTCCTCTCCTTCCTCGTGTTGAACCCGATTAGAGCCTGGTCACAGACCGGGCCGCGGGGGCGTTGACCCCCGGAACTCTCTCCAGGTAAACTCCAGGAACCTCCCATTCCCTCAGGTGCTATATGACCCCCTAAGAGTTTATCACTCTCCCATGATAAACAGTCATCAGTCTGAGGAGTGAGTGAGAGTAATGAGTGAAATACCTTGTCATCCTTCTCTTAATCAAAGTAAATAATTTTGAAACTGAATTTTATCGTAAATAAGTCATTGTTGGACTTTATCAGGTTATTGTATCTAGGGTAATCTAATTAGATGATTACAATTGTTTTACATAGTAACAAGTGTAATTACCTAGGAAAACACTAAAAAAGTTTGTAACTTGCTGTAGTATTTCCATTAACCCTTTGAGGGTCGACAGGCCCTCTCCGAGACTCGTTCTCAGGGTCGGCCAAATTAAAAAAAAAAAAAAATTCCCATGAAAAGATAGAGAATCTTTTCCAAATCATAATGACACCAAAAATATGAAATTTGATGGAAAACTTACGGAATTATGCTCTCGCGAAGTTAGCGGTCTCGGACTATGTTTACGGATCAGCGATTTTGCCCACTTTGAGCCCCATTTTCGGCCAGTTCCACTGTACTAGTCGACAAAAAAACATGAATATTTCGCTAGAACTCCATTTTTTCTATTGAATGAGTGCAAGAAACCTCCCATTTACCAATTTCAACTATCCAGTACAGTGGTCAGAATTTAGCAATTTTGCCAATTTCACACAAATTTCAAAAGATGCCAATTTCCGAATAGGGTCCAGAACAAACAAGAAATACATTCCTGGCACTAAAATGACATTTTCTCTGTTCATTAGTCACGTCTCAAGGCCCCACTTACATTCTTTTGCTTTCCACTTTGAATTTTTATTCTCACAAAAAATAGAAGATTTACTGTTATGCAGACTACTGCATTAGTGTAAAAAATGGTATGACTCATATTGGCGCACTTGCAAAAGAATATTAGACTCACCAGTTGATGTGTATTGGACGCTTGGCATGATTTGCTTACTTTTGAACTTTAGTAAAAATCGAACATTTCTGCTACTTTGAGCTCAATTTCAAGGTACTTTTCATTGTAAAACCAGTCAAAATCATCTCAATTTCTATGATATGCCTTCCATTCTATAAAATGAGACCAAGAAAACTAGAATGCAACAATAAATGCCATACGAAAATACAGTGCAAAGTCGCTATTTTATTCCAAAAAAACGGTCAAAGTTTTTTTTTCTCATTATGCACTGTGTGCTGCAGGATTTTTTTTTATACTGTGCACACTGACCACATAGACCCATTCTTTCATATGGAGGCCTACCAGCTTTCTCCCACTAGATTTGAGGGCGCTAGAATTTAGGCGTACTAGTACGTCAAAAACCCTGGGTCGTAAGCTGTACTAGTACGTCCGAAACCCTCAAAGGGTTAAGGAAATCAGTTGTAAAAATTCACAGGTATAATGTACCTAAATAAATACTTACTGCTCTTACTACTAATGATTTTGGATACACTAACAAGAAGCTAAAACAATACATATGAGGTTTCATAACTAAAACTTAAGTGTACGACACTAGACAATACTAAGAATTAATAACACACTAGTTAGACTACCTTATACAATACATTACAATATAGTTTTATTTCTTTGCAAGTTTACATTGAGAGTCTGTAGTTACAGTAATGAGTTGCAGTGCAGAGAGAGCCTCTTATCATGCCATGGCATTATGGGCAGACTAAATTAATGGCTTACAGACTACTTAATACTAGAGAAATTGATCATAGTTTAAGTTGTACATCTGTTTTTATTTAAAGCAGACAGTAATTTTACTTAAGTTACAATCTGGGGATATTACATTGGGACAATTTGAAAATATTTTGGAGGTTGTGTATATCAATAGTTGAAGATTGAGACACTTATGCAGCATATGGGAATCTTTATTCAGGAAACGTTTCGCCACACAGTGGCTTCATCAGTCCAATACAAAGAGGAAGGCGTAAGGAGAGGAGGAGTATGAGGTGATCAGTCCCTCAGCCTGGAGTCGATGTGTTCAGTCCATCAATCTTGTAGAATGTACAGCATAGGGCCGTAGACGTGGCTTATATACTGTAGTGAGGTGAGGTGAAGCAGCCGGAGGCGGGGTCATAGTGGTACCATCCACTAGTCGAAGTAGGTCTTTGTCCAAAGGTTGAACAAGTGTTGAAGAATTCTTTGTAACAAGATCCCATGATGCTGCAGTGTCTGACAGTTGTGATGAATGGTTTGAAAAACCGACAAGTTGAAGATTGAGACACTTATGCAGCATATGGGAATCTTTATTCAGGAAACGTTTCGCCACACAGTGGCTTCATCAGTCCAATACAAAGAGGAAGGCGTAAGGAGAGGAGGAGTATGAGGTGATCAGTCCCTCAGCCTGGAGTCGATGTGTTCAGTCCATCAATCTTGTAGAATGTACAGCATAGGGCCGTAGACGTGGCTTATATACTATGCTGTACATTCTACAAGATTGATGGACTGAACACATCGACTCCAGGCTGAGGGACTGATCACCTCATACTCCTCCTCTCCTTACGCCTTCCTCTTTGTATTGGACTGATGAAGCCACTGTGTGGCGAAACGTTTCCTGAATAAAGATTCCCATATGCTGCATAAGTGTCTCAATCTTCAACTTGTCGGTTTTTCAAACCATTCATCATATCAATAGTAAATATTTAAGTTATATTATTGGAATATAATATTGAGTGTTGGTGAAAGTAATTTACAGTATGAGAATGATACAATATGGTGTAAGGCAGTATAGTTTTCTGTAGGTATTTATACTACAATGTAGTATATTATGTTATGTATGAACTTTGGGTATTTAAATTTTGAAATGTTAAGATTTAGGTAATTAGGAGATCTTCTGGCAGATTTAAGTATTGAGTATTGAATATTTAGTTTAGGGTGAGTAGATGGTTTTTGAGGAGTCTTAAATTGATGTTCAGACTGGATTACTTCAGTTATATTTTTTATTTTTTTTTATTATCACACTGGCCGATTCCCACCAAGGCAGGGTGGCCCGAAAAAGAAAAACTTTCACCATCATTCACTCCATCACTGTCTTGCCAGAAGGGTGCTTTACACTACAGTTTTTAAACTGCAACATTAACACCCCTCCTTCAGAGTGCAGGCACTGTACTTCCCATCTCCAGGACTCAAGTCCGGCCTGCCGGTTTCCCTGAACCCCTTCATAAATGTTACTTTGCTCACACTCCAACAGCACGTCAAGTATTAAAAACCATTTGTCTCCATTCACTCCTATCAAACACGCTCACGCATGCCTGCTGGAAGTCCAAGCCCCTCAGCACACCAAACCTCCTTCACCCCCTCTCTCCAACCTTTCCTAGGCCGACCCCTACCCCGCCTTCCTTCCACTACAGACTGATACACTCTGAAGTCATTCTGTTTCGCTCCATTCTCTCTACATGTCCGAACCACCTCAACAACCCTTCCTCAGCCCTCTGGACAACAGTTTTGGTAATCCCGCACCTCCTCCTAACTTCCAAACTACGAATTCTCTGCATTATATTCACACCACACATTGCCCTCAGACATGACATCTCCACTGCCTCCAGCCTTCTCGCTGCAACATTCATCACCCATGCTTCACACCCATATAAAGACGTTGGTAAAACTATACTCTCATACATTCCCCTCTTTGCCTCCAAGGACAAAGTTCTTTGTCTCCACAGACTCCTAAGTGCACCACTCACTCTTTTCCCCTCATCAATTCTATGATTCACCTCATCTTTCATAGACCCATCCGCTGACACGTCCACTCCCAAATATCTGAATACATTCACCTCCTCCATACTCTCTCCCTCCAATCTGATATTCAGTCTTTCATCACCTAATCTTTTTGTTATCCTCATAACCTTACCTTTCCTGTATTCACCTTTAATTTTCTTCTTATGCACACCCTTCCAAATTCATCCACCAATCTCTGCAACTTCTCTTCAGAATCTCCCAAGAGCACAGTGTCATCAGCAAAGAGCAGCTGTGACAACTCCCACTTGTGTGTGATTCTTTATCTTTTAACTCCACGCCTCTTGCCAAGACCCTCGCATTTACTTCTCTTACAACCCCATCTATAAATATATTAAACAACCACGGTGACATCACACATCCTTGTCTAAGGCCTACTTTTACTGGGAAATAATTTCCCTCTTTCCTACATACTCTAACTTGAGCCTCACTATCCTCGTAAAAACTCTTCACTGCTTTCAGTAACCTACCTCCTACACCATACACTTGCAACATCTGCCACATTGCCCCCCTATCCACCCTGTCATACACCTTTTCCAAATCCATAAATGCCACAAAGAACCTCTTTAGCCTTATCTAAATACTGTTCACTTATATGTTTTTACTGTAAACACCTGGTCCACTCACCCCCCACCTTTCCTAAAGCCTCCTTGTTCATCTGCTATCCTATTTCTCCGTCTTACTCTTAATTCTTTCAATAATAACTCTACCATACACTTTACCAGGTAAAACTCAGCAGACTTATCCCCCTATAATTTTTGCACTCTCTTTATCCCCTTTGCCTTTATACAAAGGAACTATGCATGCTCTCTGCCAATCCCTAGGTACCTTACCCTCTTCCATACATTTATTAAATAATTGCACCAACCACTCCAAAACTATATCCCCACCTGCTTTAACATTTCTATCTTTATCCCATCAATCCCGGCTGCCTTACCCCCTTTCATTTTACCTACTGCCTCACGAACTTCCCCCACACTCAAACTGGCTCTTCCTCACTCCTACAAGATGTTATTCCTCCTTGTCCTATACATGAAATCACAGCTTCCCTATCTTCATCAACATTTAACAATTCCTCAAAATATTCCCTCCATCTTCCCAAAAACCTCTAACTCTCCATTTAATAACTCTCCTCTCCTATTTTTAACTGACAAATCCATTTGTTCTCTAGGCTTTCTTAACTTGTTAATCTCACTCCAAAACTTTTTCTTATTTTCAACAAATTTGTTGATAACATCTCACCCACTCTCTCTTTTGCTCTCTTTTTTCATTGCTTCACCACTCTCTTAACCTCTCTCTTTTCTCCATATACTCTTCCCTCCTTGCATCACTTCTACTTTGTAAAAACTTCTCATATGCTAACTTTTTCTCCCTTACTACTCTCTTTACATCATCATTCCACCAATCGCTCCTCTTCCCTCCTGCACCCACTTTCCTGTAACCACAAAACTTCTGCTGAACACTCTAACACTACATTTTTAAACCTACCCCATACCTCTACACCCCATTGCCTATGCTCTCATTAGCCCATCTATCCTCCAATAGCTGTTTATATCTTACCCTAACTGCCTCCTCTTTTAGTTTATAAACCTTCACCTCTCTCTTCCTGATGCTTCTATTCTCCTTGTATCCCATCTACCTTTTACTCTCAGTGTAGCTACAACTAGAAAGTGATCTGATATATCTGTGGCCCCCTTATAAACATGTACATCCTGAAGCTACTCAACAGTCTTTTATCTACCAATACATAATCCAACAAACTACTGTCATTTCGCCCTACATCATATCTTGTATACTTATTTATCCCTTTTTTTTCTTAAAATATGTATTACCTATAACTAAACCCCTTTCTATACAAAGTTCAATCAAAGGGCTCCCATTATCATTTACACCTGGCACCCCAAACTTACCTACCACACCATCTCTAAAAGTTTCTCATACTTTAGCATTCAGGTCCCCTACCACAATTACTCTCTCACTTGGTTCAAAGGCTCCTATACATTCACTTAACATCTCCCAAAATCTCTCTCCCCTCCTCTACATTCCTCTCTTCTCCAGGTGCATACACGCTTATTATGACCCACTTTTCGCATCCAACCTTTACTTTAATCCACATAATTCTTGAATTTACACATTCATATTCTCTTTTCTCCTTCCATAACTGATCATTTAACATTACTGCTACCCCTTCCTTTGCTCTAACTCTCTCAGATACTCCAGATTTAATCCCATTTATTTCCCCCCACCGAAACTCCCCTACCCCCTTCAGCTTTGTTTCGCTTAGGGCCAGGACATCCAACTTCTTTTCATTCATAACATCAGCAATCATCTGTTTCTTGTCATCCGCACTACATCCACGCACATTTAAGCATCCCAGTTTTATAAAATTTTTCTTCTCTCTTTTTTAGTAAATGTCTACAGGAGAAGGGGTTACTAGCCCATTGCTCCCGGCATTTTAGTCGCCTCATACGACATGCATGGCTTACGGAGGAAAGATTCTTTTCCACTTCCCCATGGACAATAGAAGAAATAAAGAAGAACAAGAGCTATTTAGAAAAAGGGGAAAAACCTAGATGTATGTATATATATATGCATGTGCGTGTCTGTGAAGTGTGACCAAAGTGTAAGTAGGAGTAGCAAGGTATCCCTGTTATCTAGCGTGTTTATGAGACAGAAAAAGAAACCAGCAATCCTACCATCATGCAAAACAGTTACAGGTTTCTGTTTCACAGTCATCTGGCAGGATGGTAGTACTTCCCTGGGTGGTTGCTATCTACCAACCTACTACCTAGTATTTACTGGTAATGAATTCCAAATTTTGGGGCCCTTTATGTGCATAGAGTTCTTACATAGTGTGATGTGGACACGGGGTACATCAAAAGTGATGTCTTGTGTTATGGTCGTGCATCCTATTAAGGTTGGTGAGGAAAAGTTTGAGTGAAGGGTTTATGTTTTGAGTGTAGTGTTCTATGTATGTAGTAGGTGCAAGAATAAGTATGGATGTTCTTTACGGTGAGTAGTGTTAGACTTGTGAATATTGGTGGAGTATGCTGTCTGGAGTGGGAATTCACCTTTTGCTGGGTTATTAATGGTCTTAGGTGATTTACTGTTGTTGATCCCCATGCACAAATTCCATAGGTGAGATAAGGGTAGATGAGCAAGTGATACAGTGCAAGGAGAGCTGATTTTGGAACATAGTACCGTATCTTTGATAGTATGCCTACTGTCTTAGAGATTTTGTTGGAAATTTGTTGTTTACCTGGAGAGAGTTCTGGGGGTCAACGCCCCCATGGTCTGGTCTGTGATCAGGCCTCCTGGTGATCAGAGCCTGATCAACCAGGCTGTTACTGCTGGCTGCACGCAATCCAACGTACGAGCCACAGCCCGGCTGGTCAGGTACCGACTTTAGGTGCTTGTCCAGTGCCTGCTTGAAGACAGCCAGGGGTCTATTGGTAATCCCTCTTATGTATGCTGGGAGGCAGTTGAACAGTCTCGGGCCCCTGACACTTATTGTATTGTCTCTTAACATGCTAGTGACACCCCTGCTTTTCATTGGGGGGATGTTGCATTATCAGCCAAGTCTTTTGCTTTTGTTGTGAGTGATTTTCGTGTGCAAGTTTGGTACTAGTCCCTCTAGGATTTTCCAGGTGTATATAATCATGTATCTCTCCCGCCTGCATTTCAGGGAGTGCAGGTTCAGGAACTTCAAGCGCTCCCAGTAAATGAGGTGTTTTATATCCGTTATGCGTGCCATGAAGGTTCTCTGTACATTTTCTAGGTCAGCAATTTCACCTGCCTTGAAAGGTGCTGTTAGTGTGCAGAAATATTTCAGCCTAGATAGAACAAGCAACCTGAAGAGTGTCATCATGGGATTGGCATCCCTAGTTTTGAAGGTTCTCATTATCCATCCTGTCATTTTTCTAGCAGATGTGATTGATACAATGTTATGGTCCTTGAAGGTGAGATCCTCCGACATGATCACTCCCAGGTCTTTGACGTTGGTTTTTCGCTCTATTTTGTGGCCGGAATTTGTTTTGTACTCTGATGAAGCTTTAATTTCCTCATGTTTACCATATCGGAGTAATTGAAATTTCTCATCGTTGAACTTCATATTGTTTTCTGCAGCCCACTGAAAGATTTGGTTGATGTCCGCCTGGAGCCTTGCAGTGTCTGCAATGGAAGACACTGTCATGCAGATTCGGGTGTCATTTGCAAAGGAAGACACGGTGCTGTGGCTGACATCCTTGTCTATGTCAGATATGAGGATGAGAAACAAGATGGGAGCGAGTACTGTGCCTTGTGGAACAGAGCTTTTCACCGTAGCCGCCTCAGACTTTACTCTGTTAACTACTACTCTTTGTGTTCTGTTTGTGAGGAAATTATAGATCCATCTACCAACTTATCCTGTTCTTCCTTTATCACGCATTTTATGCGCTATTACGCCATGGTCACACTTGTCGAAGGCTTTTGCAAAGTCTGTATGTATTACATCTGTATTCTTTTTGTCTTCTAGTGCATCTAGGACCTTGTCGTAGTGATCCAGTAGCTGAGACAGACAGGAGCGACCTACTCTAAACCCACGTTGCCCTGGGTTGTGTAATTGGTGGGTATCTAGATGGGTGGCGATCTTGCTTCTTAGGACCCTTTCAAAGATTTTTATGATATGGGAAGTTAGTGCTGTTGGTCTGTAGTTCTTTGCTATTGCTTTACTGCCCCTTTGTGGAGTGGGGCTATGTCTGTTGTTTTTAGTAACTGTGGGATGACCCCCGTGTCCATGCTCCCTCTCGTGATAGGGGCTTGTTGCAGTTCTTGATGAACATGGAGTTCCTTGAGTCTGGCCCTGGGGCAGAGTGCATGGGCATGTCATTTATCGCCTGTTCGAAGTCATTTGGTGTCAGGATAATATCAGATAGGCTTGTGTTAACCAAATTCTGTGGCTCTCATGAAAAATTAATTTTGATCTTCGACTCTCAGTATGGTTAGCAGGTTGCTAAAAACTGAGTCATATTGGGACTTAAGTAGCTCACTCATTTCCTTGCTGTCATCTGTGTAGGACCCATCTTGTTTAAGTAGGGGCCCAATACTGGATGTTGTTCTCGACTTTGATTTGGCATAAGAAAAGAAATACTTCGGGTTTCTTTCGATTTCATTTATGGCTCTTAGTTCTTCCCGCGATTCCTGACTCCTATAAGAATCCTTTAGCTTAAGTTTGATGTTTGGTATTTCTCTGACCAGTGACTCCCTACGCATTTCAGATATATTGGCCTCTTTTAGCTGCTTTATTCTTTTCCGTCGCCTGTAAAGGGAGTGCCTGTCTCTTTCTATTTTACATCTACTCCTCCTTTTTCTTTAAGGAATAAGCCTTGAGCATACATCGAGTGCCACCGAGTTAATCTGTTCTAGGCATAAGTTAGGGTCTGTGTTGCTTAATCTATCTTCCCAGCTTATATCGTTTAGGACTTGATTTACTTGGTCCCACTTTATGTTCTTGTTATTGAAGTTGAATTTGGTGAAGGCTCCCTCGTGACTAATCTCATTTTGTCGGTCTGGGGCTCCGTGCATACATGTCTGAACCTCGATTATGTTGTGATCTGAGTATATTGCTTTTGATATGGTGACATTTCATATCAGATCATCATTGTTAGTGAAGATGAGGTCTAGTGTATTCAGTCTAGTAGGCTCTATTATTTGAATTTTGTGCAGAGATTTAAAAGCTTGTGTGTGTGTGTGAGTTCTCATCAGAGCTGCCTCCTAGTGTTATCACTGCAATAACATTATTTGCTATATTCCTCCATTTTAGGTGCCTCAAGTTGAAATCCCCCAGGAGCAAGATGTTGGGGGCAGGAGCTGGCAGATTTTCCAGACAGTGGTCAATTTTTGACAGCTGCTCCTGGAATTGCTGGGACATTGCATCCGGACGCTTGTAGACTACCACAATGACTAGGTTTTGGTTCTCGATCTTTACTGCTAAAACTTCCACTACATCATTTGAGGCATTAAGCAGTTCTGTGCAAACAAGTGACTCTGCGATATACAGGCCAACCTCCCCTTTTGACTGTTCACTCTGTCACATCTGTATATGGGTCTGGAATTTAAGGCTACTGTCAAGGTGAATTCCTAGGAATTTTTGCTCTGTGCGTCTTGTGATGGGTGATCTGTTTAGCGTTATGTTAAGTGGAACATTTGTGGCTGTTTCCAAACTGAATGAAATAGATTTTGTCAGTATTGAGGATAAGCTTGTTAGTCATCGTGCAGGTAGATATTTTCTGCAATTCAGCACTAACAGTGTTGGCCAGTATGTCTGGGTGTGGATGAGAGAAGACGTATGTTGTGCCATCTGCAAATAATATGGATTTGAGCAGTTGTGATGCATTCGGTAGGTCATTGATGTAAATAAGAAAGAGGAGAGGGCCAAGGACACTTCCTTGTGGGACCCCAACTGTAATTGGTTGTGTGGAAGAGTTAGCTCCATTTGTGTACACATATTGGCTTCTGTTACTAAGTTGTGACTTGAGGTAGTTGAGGGAGTGCCCTCTTTTACCATAGTGTGTTAATTTAATGTGCAGCAAATCATGGTCAACTGTATCAAAAGCTTTACGTAAATCAACAAAAATTCCCAGCGGGACTTCTTTCTTCTCGAGAGTGGTATGTATTAGTTCTAGCATGTGTACAATAGCATCATTTGTGCTTTTATTAGTCCTGAATCCAAACTGAAAGGGGTTGAGTATGTCTTGAGAGATGAGGTAGGAATAGATCTGCCTATGAATTTTTCAAAGATTTTAGAGAGCAGAGGTAAGTTAGATATTGGTCTATAGTTATTCAAGTCTGTTTGATCTCCTTTTTGGATCGGAGTGACCCTCGCTATTTTGAGAATTGATGGGAAGGTGGAGGATTTGATGGATTTGTTAAAGAGTGTTGCAATAATTGGTGGCAGTACTTGAGAAGCTTTTTTGTACATAAAAGGTGGTAAGTTATTTATATCTCCTGCCTTGTTTTTAAGGTTGTTGATGAGCGAGACTTCTGTTGGGTTGGTTGAAGCTAGGAATAGTGTATTTGGGTAGGTACCCGTGAGGTAGTCTGATGGACGGGTGTTTGAGCTTAGGATTTTGCTCGCTAGATTCTTATCTATGGTGGAGAAGAAAACATCGAGTCTGTTTGCTGTTTCAGTTGGTGGGAGTAGGGGTTCGTCTGATTGTGTTAATTTGATTGTTTTATTTTTGGATATCTTTTTAGTTCCTAGAATTTCAGGTAGGGTTTTTCAGGTCTTTTTCATATCACCTTTTATGTTATGTAATCTGTTCTCATAATACAATTTTTTTGGAGCTTATCAGGCTGGTAAGAATTGACAAGTAGCATTTAGAAGTCTCTGGTTATTTGGCCCATTCTATACTGTTTTTCATATAGGTGCTTTGTGTTAATGGATTAAAGGATGCTGGGTGTTAGCCAGGGACTGAATACACTACCCAGATTTGCTTCTCATAAAACATTCATTGATAAGTTTGGGAGAATGCAGAGAATGAGCAACAGTTTAGTGAATATCCCTTGAAGAAGGATTTTTTTTTTTTTTCAGATTATTATCCCCAGCAGATAAGATTTGATAAGATAAGATTTGATGAGATTTTTAGTCTGGAGGGTTAGCCACCCAGGATAACCAAAGGAAGTCAGTAAGTCATCAAGGACTGTCTTATTTCCATTGGGGGTCCTCAATCTTGTCCCCCAGGATGCAACCCACACCAGTCAATTAACCCTTTCAGGGTCGAGAGGCCCTCTCCTAAACTTGTTCTCGGTCGAAAATTTTTCGGAAAAAAAAAATTATTTTTTCTTATGAAAAGATAGAGAATCTTTTCCTGATCATAGTGACACCAAAATTATGAAATGTGATGGAAAACTTATGGAATTATGCTCTCATGAAGTTAGCGGTCTCGACGATGTTTACGTATTGGCGATTTCACCCACTTTGAGCCCTATTTTTGGCCAATTCCAGTGTACTAGTCGACAAAAATCATAACTATTTTGCTAGAACTCCATTTTTTCTATTGAGTGAGTACAAGAAACCACCCATTTACCGATCTCGACTATCCAGTAAAGTGGTCAGAAATTAGCAATTTTGCCAATTTCACACAAATTTCAAAAGATGCCAATTTCCAAATAGGGTCCCGAATAAACAAGAAAGACATTCCTGGCACTAAAATAACATTTTCTCTGTTCATTAGTCATGTCCCCAGGCCCCTCTTACATTTCTTTTGCTTTCCACTTTGAATTTTTATTCTCACAAAAATAGAAGATTTACTGTTATGCTGACTACTGCATTAGTGTAGAAATGGTATAAATAATATCAGTGCACTTGTGAATGAATATTAGACTCACCAGTTGACGTGTATTGGACGCATGGCATGATTTGTTTACTTTTGAACTTTGGCAAAAATCGAACATTTCTACTACTTTGAGCTCAATTTCAAGGTATGTACTTTTCTTTGTGAAACTAATCAAAATCATCTCAATTTCTGTAATACAACCATAAATACCACATGAAAATACAGTGCAAAGTCGCTGTTTTAAACCAAAAACATGATCAAAGTTTTTGCTCTCATTACGCACTGTGTGCTGCAGGATTTTTTTATACTGTGCACACTGCCCACTTAGACCCATTTTTTCATAGGTAGGCCTACCAGCTTTCACTAGATTTGAAGGCGCTAGAATTTACGCATACTAGTACGTCAATAACCCTGGTGCGTAAGCCGTACTAGTATGTCGGAAACCCTGAAAGGGTTAACACCCAGGTACCTACTTGCCTGTTAGGTGAACGAGACAACAGATGTAAGGAAACACGCCCAATGTTTCTACTCTTGCCAGGGATCGAACCACGGACACTCAGTGTGTGAAGCGGGAGCATTGTAAAGTGAACCATATTCTTTTTTCACTTTCAAATGCATGTAAAAGCCTTAAAACATGTTTACGCTTTACACTGTCATATACATGTATTACATGAGCAATAGAGCTAGGCCTAAAAAATGCATGTACAATACACACACACATTACTTACCTTAAAATATTTTTGTCCTTAGTTTATAGTGAGTGGTGAATAAATTTATTTAGGAAGTCTGAATAAATGAAGAATGGATATAATTGAAAACTGCTTCATTAGCGAAACACTGTAAAGTGAAGTGCTGTAAAGTGGGGCTTTCCTGTATGATAACATTGAAAACAAAGGGGTTAAAAATACAGTAATTTTATTTAGTTTTGTATTGGGTAGATGCACATTTTGCCACGAACATATAGTGGTGACTCGGAATCAAAGTCTGTTAAGTGGAGGTCCATTAAATCAAAGTTTTGCTCTAAAAGAAATTTTAGTGACAGTTTACTGTTTAACCCTTTCAGGGTCCGTCCCGTAGATCTACGGCTTTATGTTCAGGGTCCAAACCGTAGATCTACGCCTTGAGCTCAGCTCACTCTCATAAACTGTGAGTGGTACATTTGGGCCTAGATATGAGAGAATACATCTATGTGGTATGTGTGCACCACATAAAACACATCCTGCAGCACACTGTGTATAATGAGAGAAAAAAAATGAAATCATGATTTTTCGATTAAAACAGCAACTTTGCAGTGTTTTTTCGTATGTTTTTTATAGTTGTATTTGCGATTTCTTGGTCTCATTTGATAGAATGGAAGACATATTACAGAAATAGAGATGATTTTGATTGGTTTTAGCATTGGAAATGGCTTGAAACTGAGCTCAAAGTAGCGGAAATGTTAAATTTTTGCCGATATTCAAGAGTAAACAAGTGACCTCACACGTCTAATACACGTCAGCTGGTGGGTCTAATATACATTCACAAATATGGTGATGATATTTATATAGTTATTACAGTATTACATAACAGTAAATCTTCTATTTTTTGGTGTGAATAAAAATTCATTATGTGAATAAAAAATCAAAATGGAATTTATTTGTAAAGCCTCAAAACATAACTAATGAACAGAGGAAATGTTAGTTTAGTGCCAGGAATGCCTACATTGTTCATTCTGGACCCTATTTTGAAATTGGAATATTTTGAACTTTGTGTTAAATTGGCCAAATTAACAATTTCCGATCACTTTATTTTATAGTTGAAACAGTTGACTTGGCGATTTCTTGTGCTCAATCGATAGAATAGAAGTAATACTAGTGAAATAGCTAAGAATTTGGTTGATTGGAATAATGTAATTGGCCTAAAATGGGAGTCAAAGTCGGCAAAATCGCCGATTCGTAAATATCGCTGACACATCAAAATTCGCGAGAGCATAATTTCGTCAATTTTCCACCAAATTTCGTACTTTTTGTTTTATTACCTTCACAAAAAGATTCTCTACGATTTCATAAGAAAAAATAACAAATTTTTTTTTTTAAATTCTTGGACACTGGTGCGTGACTCCAGATTTGGGCCTTGGACCCTGAAAGGGTTAGTGATACTTTCAATTAAAATTGATTTTAAATTGAAACTTTAAGAAAATTAAAAACAAATAAATAATGCTGTAATAATGATTGGAGATACTAAATTTCTAGAAAAAAAAGTAACTTATAACATTGACATAAAAGTATTCAGTAATCTATATTGAAGAGTGACTGTAAATGTATACCTACAATTTTTGACACACTTGAAATGACCTAGATATAAACATTAATTTATAATTAATCTGTGAACAGACTTAGGAACTTTCCCTCATCCTTTTTCTCTACTTTGAATCCAAATTTTGATGTCGTATCATAAACTGCTTATTTCCAGTAGTTGCCGTGTATATAGAATCTTATTTTCTACGCTAAGGTTAAGTTTGTTGTTGTCCAGGTATCCCGTAGCTCGATCGCTAGTGCACTCAGCTCACACACCGAGGTCTGGAGTTCAAATCCCCGGTACGGCTAAAAATTATTAGGATGTGTTTCCATAAGACACCTGCTGTCCCTGTTCACCCATCAGTGTTAAATGTGTACCTGGGTGTTAGTCGACTGGTGTGGGTCACATCATGGGAGAAAAGTGACCTAATTTGCCTGAAATGCTCTGCATAACAAGCTGCTTTCTATATAGTAGTATGTCGTTGTCAGCTAGGCCTGTATACCTTGTACATGTACTTGTAGAAATAAAGATATTATTATTATATTATTATTATTATCAACTTTAGTGTTTAAGGAATGACATTCAAAATTAATATTGTAAATGGTAGAAGTATAGATTATGGCATACTGTACTGTGTATTATTATTAATGATTGACATACTGTAGTAGATCATCCATCCTTCATTATGTATTAAGCAATTCATTTTGGAATATGTAGTACTTGAGTTTCCAAAAGTATACAATATGTTGCACAGCAGGGTATAATATACTGTACATCATTGTACAACATACTGTACAAATGGATCAAAGCTTGCAAGTGCTGCAGGTTATGCAGTGCTATTCTTCATTTTCACAAGGCCACGTTACAAACGGGTGATTAACACTGACATGTATGAATTCACAAGGCCAGGGTCACTTTCACTCTTGTTTATCTATATTCAAAGCAGGACTCTGTGATGTTTTATTAGAAGAGCTTGGTAAAATAGCACAGATATATTGAATTAAGACTGGTGATTTTAATAGAATCTTTATTAATCAGAAAAATTCATTCAAGTGTAAAGAAACAAAGGGTAAAGTTATCTAATTACACTGAAACATAAAACTACCACAATGTTCATCCTTCCTGATGCATCATTATTCAAGGTAACAAGCATACTTAAGCAGGCACTAAGACTGCTTCATTGGAGAACCCATACCATCCACTGCTACTTATTGACTGTGAATCACTCCATTCTGTAAATATCAAAAAGTAGCAAGAGGATTGAGGTAATATCCAAAAAAATCAGTTAAAAATACAATGCTTAGTATTAAGCATTTTGAGACTTCACTATGATATGAAGTGGTTACAGGCCATGGCCAATGTATGTAATACTTGGACTTTATAGAGTAAAAGTTCAGAGTTAATTTGCAAATAATAATAATCTTGATGTATAATGTATAGACCTAGCTGACATCAAATGACATATTATACATATAGAAAGCCCCGTGTTATGCAGAGCATTTTGGGCAAATTAGGTTAATTTTGTCCCCAGGATGCGACCCATTCCGGTCTAACACTCGGGTACCTATTTACTGCTGGGTGAACAGGGACAGCAGGTATCTTAAGTGAAGAAGCGAGTAAAAATCTCAGCTCTACTGTGGATAATTATTTGGAATTACAGTAGATACAGGTGCAGTGGCTCATGGTATTCACTCCAGTGTTTCAGGACCTTAATCAAAAGCCCTTCAAAGGGGTACCTTGATACTGGTGAAAGGCAAGAAACATTCAAGGGGGGGTATCAAAGCTTGATACCCTATAAGGAGGTGCCTTGACACTAGTGAAGGATCTTTCCCTCCTTAGATCAAACCTGATTATCTCTCATTCCTCAAGTGTTCCATGACCCATATGATTTTAGGGCTTGCCTATGATTATAATAATCCTCATATACATGTAGATAGGAGTGAATGGAGACGAATGGTTTTTAATACTTGACGTGCTGTTGGAGTGTGAGCAAAGTAACATTTATGAAGGGGTTCAGGGAAACCGGCAGGCCGGACTTGAGTCCTGGAGATGGGAAGTACAGTGCCTGCACTCTGAAGGAGGGGTGTTAATGTTGCAGTTTAAAAACTGTAGTGTAAAGCACCCTTCTGGCAAGACAGTGATGGAGTGAATGATGGTGAAAGTTTTTCTTTTTCAGGCCACTCTGCCTTGGTGGGAATCGGCCAGTGTGATAATAAAAAACATGTAGATGATTCAGTGATTACCAGTATATTTGTTTATTATGGAATATGGAGATTATCACTGCCCTTCGTAATCTAGAGTAGTACTTACCAACCACAGATAAGAGAGAAGACTTCTGTTACTTCCACTTTTTGGTGTAAAGTCAAGTACAGTCGGTCATCACTAATCCGACATCATTGGGACCTGTAGTGTGCCGGATTAGTGAGTTTGCCAGATTACAGAGTGGTTAGAATACTCTTAATTAACCTATCAGTAGAGACTGCTACATCTTCCTCATTTTCATCACTGCTTTCTCCTCCATTAGCTTGCTGCTGTTGTGGATTTACAACCATTTGCACAATTTTTGAGTCAGTATAATGATGAAATTTGAGTCTGTATTATGATTTGAATTAGTATAATGATGAAATTTGAAATTATGCTAGCTGAAATTAGTGCTGTATAACTGATTGCTGGATTAGTGATGGCCAACCTGTACTGTAATCTGTTAGTTGTATTGCAAAGTTGTTCACTTTTTTTTTTTTTGGCTTACAAGTTTGGCTTACAATAAATCTTTAGATTCTTTTTGGATTAACTTCTGCAATATTTAGTTTACATGTTCTGCAGTTTTTCCAAGATTGGAACCATATGAAGGATGGAAGGTACTACTGACAAGTATGGCAGAAAACACTGGTGCAGAGCAGACCTTTATTATAAATGATGTTTCTCTGAGTAGAGCTCTGGCAGGATCTAAATATCTTTAATAATGGTTTGCTCCTCAAAAAGTACCTTTCTATCTTTAGAAGCATACATGCATTCACATTTAACTGCATATGCCACTTCTACCTGAAGTTACATTATTATTACAATCAAAACTAAGTGCTAACCCCACAAAGGTCAACCTGAAGTTACGTTCTGGTGGGAAACATCTGCCATCTGCATAATTTTGTCACCGAGAATCGTATTTATGTTGCCATTTGCTCCCTCCTCTAGGTCACTTGTGTAAATTGTAACTAAGGAGCCTAATACTGATATGTGCAGAATGCTACTTGTTACTAGTCTCCATTCTAATCTCTTCCATTGTCTGCAAACATTGTCTGTTGGTCAGCTGTGCCTTACTTCAAATGAAAACACCTACAATATCATGTGCTTCCACTTTCATATTGTCTTATGTGTTGGTACTTTGTCAAATAACCCACACACAGAGAAACCTTGGACCATTTACAAGTTGCACTGTAAATTGTAAATGGTCCAAGTTGGACCAAAATTTTGTCATAAGCTTCTCTCTCCTACGTGTGGGTTATTTTGTGTACTGTTCCAGTCATAGTATTGTGCCTTTTTGTTCTTTCTTTGTGTGTGCTCAGTGTTCGAAATGATCGACGAAGCAGGCAGTTGCAGCAAAATGTGGTACAGAGCTGCTTCCAAAACTTGCTTGAAGCTTCAGGTATCTATGACTTAACACACAGAATGCAGGTGATGAGTATGGATATAATTACTGCAGTAACACTTACAAGTTGATCAAACATGTGTGTTAGTGGTCAACTTTTGTGAGGTGGCTGGGGCAATATATATATATGGCAGTAGTGCATATACGAGTGAATAGCAGAAGACCTGAAAGTCCACACTACAGAGAATGCTCAGGCCTCAACTTTTGTCTTTATTAAGGACTATCCATTATTATCTAAATCTGTGTGAGGGAGAATAATATAACAGAAGACTCCTCACCCTCTTTTCCCTCTGGCCCCCCTGCCAGTATGAAAAAGGGAGAAAACATACCATACTATAATGAGACAATGGTATGAAGTTTATTGGTGAGAAGTGGATGGAAGGTATGAGTTACAAAATATAGTACAGTACCTCAACATTTTAGTACTGTTCCTACCTTATTTACTCATGTTATTTCACTGCTATTCACAGAGCTGTGTACCAGTAACTACTCCACCATAAGTAGATGTGTGTTTACATTGTGCATGAGCGTGATGAATAGTAAGTGTTGATTTGCTCAGAAGTGTTGTCCAGCCATAGTAAATAAATATATTAATTTTGCTAATATCTCCCAAAATAACAATTTGCACAAGAAGCTTATTCCAGGCTGTAGATACCACTGTTTCTACTGTTAAAACACTTTGGTGCAGGTGGATAAGAACAACAGGAAATCCTGAACTGCTTCCAAGCAAACACTTGAATACAAGTGGCCACTGCTAGGACTACCACACCTTTACTGTTACCCCTACTATGCAATGCCCTGGGTATCTTATTATTGATTTTATACAATATAGACATGTTTAAAAATAAGATGCATGTGCAACACTTTGACATCTTTCTTGCTGAAACATTTTGTTGACACAACTGGCTTCTTTAGTTGAATACAAGTGAATATTTCACCAGAGAGTAGAAATAGCTTTGATGGGTTTAGTGTGTCAGTCTTGGCAGAAAGCCGCCAGTCTCACAAGCCTAATGCATGGGCATGTGGCCATCCATACCTTACAAGAGCAGAAGTGAAGTGACTGGAAGCAACACCAGAGTGGCTTGTACATCAGTTTACATGCAGCCAACAGTAACAGCCTGGTTGGTCAGGCTCTGATCCACCAAGAGGCCTGGTCATAGACTGGGCCACGGGGGCAGTGAACCCTGAAACACACTCCAGGTATACTCCAGGTATACCACAGGTGATAATGGCCCACTAGTGAAAGTACATCATGCTAAATGGTTGTTTAACAAAGAAATTTCAGATTTTTTCCTGTACTAAGATACCACAATGTATCAGAAAAGTATCTCGTTATTTATTATACCAACAAGTTGAAGAATAAGACATGTGCAACAACCATTTCTTTCATGGCTCATTGTCAACTGTTTGTCCTTATGTACACCACCTCATAAAACTAACATCAGGGTATTTTTTTTATCAAACACGATTATAGCCGAATGGAGTAAACTACTGTACCTACTGAACCTCCTGGACAAGTACTTTACAAAGTTGTGGTCCTCTGTTTGTAAAGTACTTGTCCAGGTGGTTCAGTAGGTACAGTAGTTTATTATATTCAGCTATAATTGTGTTTGATAAAAAAAATACCCACGTTTGTGTTGCATCTCGTGTCTCAAAGTTTCATGTCATTATTTTGAGTTATTGATTCACTTTGCACATCAAATTGTTCATGTTTGAGTATAAAAGCCATTCAATATTCTCAAGGTTTGAAGAAAATCGCCATGTCTCCATTTCCTGTGAGAAAATGTTTGTTCTTTGATTTCATTATTAAGTACTATTACTACTACAACAATCAAAACTTTAGTGCTAAATCCACAAGGGTCTGATTTCTTCAAATGGTTTAATTTTTAATGATAGTATGAGCTTAGTTCTTACTTCTGCCCTTTCCAGTCTATATTTATCTCATATGTAATTTGGAGACGAAAACTTTACAGTATTCAAGATTCAGTCTAGTAAGTGCATTATAATCAGTATTGTTTGTGGCCTTTTGCACTCAAATCTTTTTGCTGCTCGCAGATATATACTGTTGCGTATAATTATTAAGTCCATTTCTTCGCTTGTTTCTGTTAATTTGTTGCCAAACATTTTGTAATGTTTGAGATTATCTCCAAAATGTATTATTAGTCAACATTTCCCCCAGTTTTGTGTCAGCTGCAAATTTTGTGTATTTGTAGTGAAACTATTTTCACATGGTCGTATAGATTCTCAGTTCAATATGTGTAAGCGGATGAGTGAATTTGATTCTGTACTGCAGGGAAACAGTGACTGAGGTCAAGGGAGTTGATGGGGTCAGGGAGGGCTGGCGGGGTCATGGCTAGCGAGGTTAAGCTAGCGTTTTTAGCTGCCACATAAAATGTATCATTATCAAGAGGTGGGAATCCTATAAACCACTGCCACTATTTACCATGCTAGTAACATGGGTTAAAGAAGTGAAACAAAGCTGAAGTATTGAACGTAGATCCTGTTTATACAAATATATCCCGACAGTGTGAATGAGAAGTCATGACCCCCTTCACCCTAACGCTCTCTACCTGCCTACATACATTTGCATGGGTCGATTCATTTCTCTTGGCCCTCTTATCGACTGGTTGCAGCGTTTCCTGTGACAACTAAGAGGTGCCTAGACTACCTAGAATGCACTAGTGCCAAGGGGATTGCATCAGCTGCAGACAGGTGTTGTGGTGGTATGCCGTACAGCAATAAAGGATTGGAACAGACTACCCGCACATGTCAAAGCCAGTCATAGCATGAACCAGTTCAAGAAGAGTGCCAAAAGGTGTCTGATGAATGTAGCTACAGAAAGGGAGGAAAATGATTTTCTATTTTTTAGCTAACATACGTGTAAATTTTACCTTATTCCTAGTAATGACCCTCGTTTAGTAGATAGTCGTAATGACCCTCGTGTAGTAGGTAGTCTTTTTAGTATAATAAGATGTTATCTTCATTATAGAATAATAAGAAAATATTATAACCTTTATATTATAATAATAAGGTAAAAGGACCCCAGTGGAAATAAGTCACTTTGTCTAACTTTTTTGGGTTATCCTAGGTTCTCTACACATATGCTGCTATGTATGATAATTCTATATAACTGTATTTGTGTATACCTGAATAAACTTACTTGCCGTATGTATGGGTGGTGTGTGTGATGCGGCACGGTCTATGGGCGAGGAGGGAGGGAGGAATGTAGTGGCTGCTCATGCGGTGAAGGTCACAGCCTAAGTAGTGAGGGTGGTGTCTGATGCCTCAAGGCAACCCACACACACATGGACAATAAGGACTGGAATAAAGGGAAATTGCGACAACAGTAAATGAGGTAAGAAAAAAAAATGTTACTTGGAGATACCTTGAACCCAGAAGCAATCAACTAGTACCATCTTATCTCTTACCAATATATTATATTAATCATCAATCATTTACATAAACTTTGTAAGTAAGTAAGTAAGTAAGTTTATTCAGGTATACACAAATACAGTTACATAGAATTATCATACATAGCAGCATATGTGTAGAGAACCTGGGATAACCCAAAAAAGTCAGACAGAGTGACTTATTTCCATTGGGGTCCTTTTACCTTATTATTATAATATAAAGGTTATAATATTTTCTTATTATTCTACAATGAAGATAACATCTTATTATCATACTAAAAAGACTATTTACTACACGAGGGTCATTAAGACTATCTACAATACGAGGGTCATTACTAGGGATAAGGTAAAATTTACACGTATGTTAGCTAAAAAATAGAAAATCATTCCCCTCCCTTTCTGTAGCTACATTCATCAGACACCTTTTGGCACTCTTCTTGAACTGGTTCATGCTATGACTGGCTTTGACATGTGAGGGCAGTCTGTTCCATTCCTTTCTTGCTGTACAATAAAAGGTGTTTGAAGCCTGGCCACTGACTGGATACTACAAAGTTGTGCTCTCTCCCCCTAGTACTATGATTGCTTTGGTTCCGAACCTTGACAAAATTGACAGCAAGATATTCTGGACATTGTTTGTGAGCAATTTTATAAACATGATTTAGCTTCAGTTGTTTTACTCTGTCTTCAACATTCAGCATATCCAACTGCTGTAATTCATCCTGGCCTACATGTTCTCTTGGTCCCAGCCCCAGGATGAATCTTACGATTTTGTTCTGGGTGATTTGCAGTCTATCTTTAAGTTTTTTTTGTCAAGGCAGAGTACCAAGAAGAGCAAGCGTAATCCATATGGCATTGTATAAGGGCTAGACATAGGGTCCTGCGAGCCTCAGTAGGTAGACACTGTGCTTGTCTATACAGGAACTTCAGTCTGGGATTCGCTTTCTTTACTACACTGTTCCCTATCAATTCTCCTGACATGCATGGGTCAAAGGGGATTCCCAAATATTTTACTGATGAAACCAAAGTGACGGGCTCCCCATTACATTGAACATTAAAATTATTTACCCTTCTCAGTTTATATTTCGTGCCAAAGAGAATGGCTTCAGTTTTCCCTAGGTGTAATGATAGTTTGTTGTCTACTAACCATTTGCTGCAGGACTCCAGTTCCAGTGTTAAAACATTAGCAATATCTTGTGGGTCTTTACCTGACACTAACAGAGCACTGTCATCTGCATACAGTAGGAGTTTGCACTTGA
>NC_069413.1:10857812-10862812 GCF_026875155.1 Cherax quadricarinatus | reverse complement strand
GGCGTATGCACAGATTAAGGCATTTAGTAAGAATACACTTCGCCATGACCGGCTTCTTCAGTCTAAAAAACTGAAGAAGCCCCTCGTGGCGAAACTTTTCTTTATTGTCTTAATCTGTGTATACGTGTCTCTTCCTACATGTCGGTATTACCACACTAGTTCAACATCCACGAGTTTGCTGATTGTGTTGGATGCTCCGAAGTTTAGGTTACGTGTCCCGTTTCCGTGTTTCCTGGCGCGGGTCTTGGTTATATGATGACTCGCCGCTGGAACTTTTGGTCATCTGACCGAGGCCTTCCGCTGGCTTACCCATCCACCCCATTAAAATTATAGTTATTATAACCATTTTTGATCTTTAATGCTCCAAAGACACGCAACTTTGCATGATAGAATTATAGATGGATCGATAATTCTCTTGCTATGAAGCGGTTCTTTGTACTAGATTGAGGCCTCTCTGGAGAGACGTTCCTTGAAGCCGATAAAGGTCTTGTGATCTAAGCAGTTGGACCTGTTCTTACCTTATGTGGATCAAACCTGAATGCTTTCCATGTGCTATATGACCCTTACAGATTTAGCGCTCCCCCGTGAGTGTCATAATGTATGTTGAGGCTAGGGCTCACACCTGTTACCCATAGCCTCCTGCTTGCAGGAGCTACTGTTGCTCTCTGATGTGTGGAATAAAGCCGACTGTGGAGTACATTTTAACTTCCTATGGCTTCGACCTTTTTCGTCTTTGTTGTGTTTTTCTTTTTTAATGTTGGGATACATATAAGAACCTCAAGGATATTTTAAGTCTCTCGAAGTTAAATTTTTAACATGCCTGTTATTTTAAATTGGCGTGATACCATTTGTTTGTTCTGTGTTCTTGGCGTGATACTTGTGTTTTTTGTGTGTTCTTGGCGTGATAGTATTTGTGTTTGTTGGATAGTTTTACCTGGGAGTGTTTATCCGTTTATTTGTACTATTTCCGTACCAAAATCGCTGAGTCATTGTTTATGTTATGGCGCTGCGAAAAATCACAATTTCCTTCTTGAGGAACACCTTAACTGTACAGGTCAGTTTTACGATCGTTCATGTACACACAGTAGTAGTAGGTCGGAGGATAACCACCCCAGGAAGTACTATCATCCTGTTATACAAGTGTAAAACTGAAGGCTATTAAATTTTTTGTATTCTGACAGGATTGTCGTACATTTCTGCTTCATGGATATGAAAGATGACATGAATTCTTAAGAAAGGCTTTTATTTTACATTCAGTATACATTTTATCTTAATTTTCCCATGTTATTCCCGTAATATTTCGTTTCTAATTGATGGCCCTAGTTTGAAACGGAGCCGTGGGAGTGGCGCCCACCGGAATTTATGGAGTACAAAAGGCACATTTTGGAGCCCATACACTGGAGGTTCCTGGTGGGTTTATTAGGGTCATAGGGGGTAATAATGACCAATTAATTTCCTGTGTGGAGGGAAGGATACGGGCAGCGTGTGAGAACTAGTTTCAGAATTGATCCAAATGGCGTCCTACCGATAATAGTGAGTAGAAAAGATACGTTGCCCCAATAAGTTTATAATAATAATAATAATAATTTTTTATTTACTACAAATACATGTATAAGGTATACGGGCCTAGCTGACATCAATGACATACTACTGTATAGAAAGCCGCTTGTTATGCTGAACGTTTCGAGCAAATTAGGTCAATTTTGTCCCAGGATGTGACCCACACCAGTCCACTAACACCCAGGTACCCATTTTACTGATGGGTTAACAAAGACAACCGGTGTAAGGAAAAACATCCAATGTTTCTACCCCTTCGCCGGGAATCGAACCCGGACACTCGCCGTGTGAAGCAAGAGCTTTTGCCCCCAGGCCACCGCCCCCGCGGCCTGGTGTCAGACCGGGCCGCGGGGGCGTTGACCCCCGAAACCCTCTCCACGTAAACTCCAGGTAAACCAGGTCACGGAGCCTGGTGTGACATTTTCCACACCAATATACGGAGGTGTTAAGGCAGTTGTCTCATGCCAGAGTCAGTTGCGTACGCGCGGGCAGTAAGAGGAGGAGGAGGAGGAGGAGGAGGAGGAGGAGGAGGAGGAGGAGGAGGAGGAGGAGGAAGAGGAGGAGGAAGAGGAGGAAATGTTAACTTAAAAGAGCACTAGGCTCAGTTGGAGATCCGCCGCGCGCGTTATACCAGAAAAAACAACAGCATGTGCTTTAATACATACGGTTCATACGAATTAAGCCGTACTAAAAAATGGCCTTTACAGACCCGGCAACATCAAAGCAATATTAGTACTCAAGAAGTTGAATGAATTGGTGAACGATATATTAGAAAATACGTCCATTCATGCCCTTGTTACCTGGATGATGGTGAAGGACTCGTGCTCAAGAACTGCAGCTATCATTCCCTTCCTTATTTGGATATGATAGTATTTATTTGTGTTGAGTATTTGTTTTCGTTGCTTTTAGTATTACGTTTATACTAGTTTTTTGTGTTTACGGTATTTTTTCATGGATACGGGCCCAAGGCCGGGCTGCGAGAGTAGAAAAACTTTAAACCCGTCAAAGGTATATCAAAGGTATACAGGCCCTGAGTGACCTACGAGGTCACAGTGCTCCTTAAAATGTCACAGCTACTGATAGAACTCCCATTACTTATTATCTATTCCCAAGGCGTTTCTCTATAAACATAATACTTTTCATAGTCTCAAGATCAAAATATAAGATCGCCTCGAGCAGTTGAAAGATGCAGGCCCAAGAGCTGGATCTAATACTTGGCACACTCAGCAGCTGGGAATGTGCTGAGACCTGCCATATTGTGAAAGTAATAAATTGTGTGAGGAGTACTGTTGAGCCAACCGTCGTACTTACAAAAGTGCAGAACTGCACCGACGTAACTACAGAATTGTTTGCTTGCACTTGTGGCTGAGTGTACAGCTCTCCGCTAAATCATCTTAGGTAAGCTGGTACAAAGGTACACACAGCAGATAAGCTTTTATTTGTACAACGTAAGCTTTTTGCAAGTCATGGAGGAAGCTCGCCCCTGAGTTAAAAAGTGGTGTAAATAAAACCTACTGCCCTTGTGGGTTTCGCGCTTAGTTATAATTATAATAATGTATAACTACTTATGTATTTTGTCTACTTATTGTATGGTATTCCTCCCAGTATTCCTTACTGGGAAGGATATCCTGAGGTATTCCTCACATCCTGAACATGTGATAAAAGCACAAGTAAATCTTATACATTTCTATTTCCATTCAGCATTCACAGCTTCATTTTCACAACAGGTTCATCATAGTATTTACACTTGTGATATTTCCTTAACAAATTGGGATTTTACTTGTGATTGATTTTGAGAGAGGTTTGTGTCAACCCGGCCTGGGGCCCTAAGGCCTGGTCTTAGACCGGGCCGCGGGGGTCATACTTCCCGATGCATGAGTATATAACATTGTACTGGAAATTATTGTCGATACGCAAAAAGTAGATATAAAAAATGACGCTAAAGTATTTGCCACTCGCAAAGCAAGAGAACTTACTCTACTTCAACCTCTAGTTTGTTATAGGTATGTGTACTACTGGTAGTAGTAGTGCTACTAGTATTACTGCTGCTAGTACTACTACTACTAATACTAGTACTACTAGTACTACTACCAGCACTACTAGTACTACTACTACCAGTACTACTATCAGCACTACTAGTACTACTACTACCAGTACTACTAGTACTACTACTACCAGTACTACTATCAGCATACTAGTACTTTCATACTACCAGTTTCTACTAGTACTACTACTACCAGTACTACTAGTACTACTACTACCAGTACTACTATACTAAATACTACTAGTACTATATAAATAGTACTACTACTACTAGTACTACTATCAGCACTACTAGTACTACTACTACCAGTACTACTAGTACTACTACTACCAGTACTACTAGTACTACTACTACCAGTACTACTAGTACTACTACTACTAGTACTACTACTACTAGTACTACTACTACTAGTATACTAAAATACAGTATACTACTACTAATACTAGTACTACTAGTAAATACTACTACTAGTTACTACTATTTCTAGTATACTACTACTAGTACTACTTCTACCAGTACTATCAGCACTACTAGTACTACTACTACCAGTACTACTAGTACTACTATACCAGGGATAAATAGTTACTACTACTACCAGTACTACTGTACTACTACTACTAGTACTACTACTACTAGTACTACTACTACTAGTACTACTACTACTAGTACTACTACTACTAATACTAGTACTACTAGTACTACTACCAGCACTACTAGTACTACTACTACCAGTACTACTATCAGCACTACTAGTACTACTACTACCAGTACTACTAGTACTACTACTACCAGTACTACTAGTACTACTACTACTAGTACTACTACTACTAGTACTACTACTACTAGTACTACTACTACTAGTACTACTACTACTAGTACTACTACTACTAATACTAGTACTACTAGTACTACTACTAGTACTCACTACTACTAGTACTACTACTATAGTACTACTTAAAACCCGTACTATATCAGCACTACTAGTACTATACTACAGTATACTGTATACTACACAGTACTACTATACTTCATACCAGTAAATAGTATATACTATAGTACTACTCTCTATACACTACTATAGTATACTACTATATACTATCTATAAACTAGACTACTGTTTAATCCAGCACTATATATACAACCCGTTTCTACTATCAGCATACGACTACTCACCCCTACTTTTAGTACTCTATACCCGACTACAGAAATACTACTACCAAATATAGCTACTACTCCCAGTACTCTCCTATTTTTTCTACTACTATACACACTATTGTCTACTACCGCACTAGTACTACTACCCGTACTACTATACTATACCAGCATAGTATACTACCATACTCAAATAAAATACTAAGCATAATATATACTACTACCAGTACTTAATTTCTACTATTCT
>NC_069413.1:10817718-10857312 GCF_026875155.1 Cherax quadricarinatus | reverse complement strand
GCTTTAAGTAATTCATGTATGCCAATGATTTTTGAATTTTTGTTGGTTTCCAGTGTGCCGTTCTATAGTAGTCGGTTTTGACGGTGATTAGTGAGGCTTCTAGGCACCGTCGGGGTCTGAGGTCTGGTTCGGTGAGAAAGAGTTTGTTGCCTCGTTAACAGTTCTTCAAAATGCCCAGTTGAGTATCTGTGGGAGGACACAGGCGTACCTTACATCGTCTCTGTTAGAGGCATTTCGATGCTCATTCAGGCGGACTGCAAGATCTATGCACCTGTCTCGACTCATATTTCTTGGGTACGAACCCAAAGGGATCGTGTAGTCGCCTGCTGTAGAAGTTAGAGGATGTGGGGCTGCGTTTTAGTTGTGAGGTCTTTGATAGAGGATGTGTTTATGGCTGGGAAACGTTGAATGATGTTACTCATAGCAAGTGCCCGGCGAGTATTCGTGCTCAAACAATTCGCACCATGGGAGTACTATGAACTGTTTAGGGGGCTGTTCCATGGGAGGTTTGTTGTGGTAGCTTGTGCCTTGAGTCTGCAATCTCGGAAGAAGAAAGATGCGGATACTGAAGACGTGTATTGTAATGATTGTTGTTAGTAAGTTCATTCTTCTTCTAGAAAATCATGTGTGGGGATGCGATGAGCTCTCAACGAAGAAGCCAATGAGTACTCCTCTCTCTAGTGCGGGTATCTTGGGGTGTGAATATAAAGTGTATTGGATAGTCCTTGTTGTAGGTTTTCTCTATACACTATGAAGAGAAGTTGTCACTGTCGGGAGATTCTGACATACAGATGTAGAACGTCGAGGAAGGAAAGGATAGTTTGCCTTCATTTTCAGAGTTCAAGTGTAAACTTTATTGATGGTTCAGCTGCATTGATCTTGTTGAGAAGGGCCTGGATATTGAGGACGCCTTGGATAGGAAAACCATTATATCATCAACGCTATCCTTAGCCAGTTAAACGGTGTTGGGTAATGAAGGGTGATGTATTTCTCTGTCTCCAGTTTTCCATTGAAGAGGTTGGCAAGCACAGCACTGGGCGGGTGACCATGGACAATCCCAACGCATTGTTTGTAACAGTTGTTCCTGATACTTGAAGAAGTTGAAATTAACACACAGTTCAACTAGATTGATGAAATCTAGAAGCAGGGTAAGGGAGCGGTTTGTGGTTTTCAGTGAGCCTCTGTCCAGAATGTTGATTGCAGCGTCAAGAGAACGTTGGTAAAGAGGGTGTGACCATCGACAGGATGCCATATGCTTTTTGTTTTTGACATTCAGGTTGGAAATTTCGGGAGGGTGAAGGTCACCTGAATGATTTGAGGTCGGGCTTGACTGATAGTGCCACAGATGCGAGATAGGTATTGGCAGGTGGAGGCTAGATTGTGTGGTGCACTTCCCTATGCCCGAAGTGATAGGCCGTAGTGGGATCCATGGTTTGTGTCTTGGAAGGCCATACAGGCGTGTGGGGTTCGGTTTGACCTGGTTAAAAGTTTTAAGTAGTTTTTTTGCATGTTTATTTTAGTAAGATGCTACGAGCCTTTTGAAGGAAAGTCTGGGTTACTTTGAAGTAGCACTGATTACTATACATGGTGGTATGTGTTGGCATCGTTGTGAAGATTTAAGACCTTTTTGTTGTTAGTCGACAGTGTTGAGTAACACCACACCACCTCCTTTGTCAGCGGTTGTAATGACGTATCATCGTTTTGTTGGCAAGTTCCTGAGTGCTTCAGGATGTATCTTCTGGGAATGACACGGTTCTTGAAGGCTCAGTAGCTGCAGCTGTGATGATTACTAGGGACAAAGCCATTTTGAAAACTCGGAGTCTCCAAAAGGTTGGATCGTTATTATTAGACCTAATTTCTCTCTGGGGAAGTATATACCTGGGCACTGTGTACATTATTACAGAAAACAATTCATAAAGCAGATCCCTTCTTATCATAAGTAATGATTATCGTCACATAAATCATTAGATAGATAACCCAATCAAGATTAGACAGGATGTTCCCTAAGTCCATTATAATACGGCAGAACGAAAATCGGGGATTTTTACTGTATTATCATTATTCTAGATTCCACACATTAATCGCTAATGGTGATGGGTTTTGTGATCATCTTGCGCCAAGCTCTCTTCAGTGATCTCCAGATTATTCACGAGATGTTTCCTTATTTGAAAGAATAGGTCTAGCAAATATTAACCCTGGCAGGCTCGTTCACTCTGTTTCAGATAAACAGTCTGAACTGTTTCCATGAGTCACTGGACACTAGATTACCTGTCAAAGAAATTCCAGTCTAGTTGGCTAAATTTAAAGTACCCTACTATGATCTACGTTTATGTGTACAGAAGCCCTAACAATTTCGTCCAAAGAAGACTCCCTCTATCGTGATCCAAGCCTGGAGTCGGATATTACACCTAGAATTCGTTTTTCTTGAACCTCACGAACTCTACCCAACAGACTCTGATTAACTGCTCATCTATTTTTATACCTGGTTTTTTATGCAACAATTAATATTGTCTCGAAACATACAATCAAACTCCTCCCCCCTTCCCATTACATTCTATCACATTGAATTACTTAAATACTGAATATTACAATCATCATTCATATCCCGGCTCTTTAAACTCATACACGATTCAGTCTAATGCCATGATATCCAAAGTCCCAGAACACGCTACCAAACGGAAGTACATTAATTTTATTTCTTGCACTTCGACTGTTAGCATAAAATACCTCAACTGTTTTTCTTCTGCACATTTTTTCCTATTCATCTTTGTTTTTACACATATTTCGGAAATTATCATTACCCAGAGTTCTCCATGACAGTTACTATTATGTTTCTTAATATCAGAGCATAAGTCAATATATCCATACCTCATATTAATCATTTCTAAAACCCATACCTCTAACTAATCCTAGTTTAAAAGTCTAACAAACACTTCAACTGAGTTAGCAAGGAAACCCACACCTGCCCTGGATAAGTGAAACCCCTTCCCTGGCATACCATGTCCATTTCGGCCATTGAAGTTGTCCAGTTGTCACATGAATGGTACTGCCTTTATCCTTACTGTGTTTACCAGCAACATTTAATAACCAATTGCTCTGGCTATCCTTTTCAATTACACAACACCTATTCTTGGGCAAAATGCCACATATAACAGGGCGCCCTCCTTCTTCTAATCATGGTCTATAGCTTGTCCTGAACTTTTTCTAACTAAATCCTCACTTCCTACGCTTGCATACATCATTGCCTCAGCAATGAGGCAAATAATAGGAGATTGATCCATTACCGTTCATGATGTTGTCAGCAGGTAACATGTCCTCCATCTCCCAGACCTGATAGCTTGTGCTTACCAGGTCGGTTGCCGTGTTCCTCCCTTAATCAATGTGACCTGACCTGACTAGGTTGGTTTGCATTGGCTTAAGCCGGTTGGATCAACTTCGGACGCCTCGCATGGGCCAGTAGGCCTTCTGCAGTTGGTTTCCTTCGTTTCTTATGTTCTTAGTACACAAATACTCACGCATAAGAGCTTTCGACGAGTTTCGATCCCAAACTGACTTTCTAAATGGTTCAAGGCGGATCGAAATCGTTCGTCGTAAGCCTCTTATACGTGCGGGTTATTTGTGTTTGTTTCAGTCACGGTGATTGTATCTTTTTGTTCATTTTCTTATCTAGCTGTATTTTATCCTCTGATCTCTCGTTTCCTGACAGACAATTCACTCAGCAAACACTCTACGAATGAAGATGTTGGTACGTCTCTCTAAGATCCTGGGTCTGGACCTGGCCCCAGTAGGGGAAGAGGAGGGTCATAGATACCAGGTCCAGGTCACAACCATCAAGGGGGTCAGTGTGAGATATGAAGAAGTAAGTTCCCTTTAGTACAGTATACAGTACCGACAAGATGGAAAAATTCAGACACGTGTGTAACATCTGGGGATCCCGCCTACCAGTGAAAATGCCCCCGTCTGCCAACCCCGTCCCCTTCCACCTGACGATTATTTATAAGCGCCTGGTCCTCTTGCCTGTACTTCCAGAATTACACGAATACGGTGGTCTTCACACCTTCTCAAGGGCCGAGGATTGATTATCTCAATTTTTGTATATAGCTTATGTTTTCAAATTTATGACCTAGGAATCTGTATGATAAAAACCACTGGATGGCAAAAACATCTCAATGTAAACATACCAGATGTTGCACATGTGTCTAAATGTTCATCAGTTCCCCTTTGTTTGGAGCTTTTATCCAGCCTAACACTTGACAAAAGCTCCTGGAGAGCGAATCGTTGCCGCAATAAATTGTCACATTAGTTGCATGTGCCTGTAATTAGTTGCACTTGTCTCATAATTCTTCAAACACTACTACAAGTTCCCTTTTGCGAATAAAGCTCAATAAAACAAAGAATTTCATTATTAATAATTATGATTATAATTTTTATTGGATCTTTATTTTTTTACACACATTATCAGCTGTTGCCACAAGTATCATTTGTATTCCATTTTCACGAGGCGGGTCTGATTTAAGACTGAGTATATAAATTTATTATTATCACACAGTAACAGGTTCTGCAACACGCTGTGGGAACACAGCAGTGTGTTGCTTACATTTTCTATATGATTGTTTTCACTGTGGAACCCCAGCAGGTCTCCTGCAGCGGTGCATTACACCTATTTATATGATAGCAGTGTGTTGCTACACTATTATATATGAAGCAGTTGTGTTGCATACCACTATTCTATATGACAAGCAGTAGTGAAGGCTTACTCTGCCCTGTAACAACTCAGGTTCTGTTTACAAGGTTGGCTTCCTCCTCAGGAAAATAATGAATAGAAAAAGAAAGTAACAGACAATGATAAACACTATTATTTAGGAAACGGAAATGTAAAAACAATAAAACAAGAGATGGTATCTAATATGAAAGTAAAAAATGAAAAAATGAAATGAAAAAAAAAATTACATTTGAACTCAATGGCTAATAGAGGTATTATCGTGGTAATGGGGTGTCAGGTGTTGGCGACACTGCGTGTTGTTGAAATCGTAGCCGTTCGCTGATGTGGGGGGTTAGCAGGTGTTGGTGAACACCCACTCGGCTCAAAATTTTCTTTTTTCACAGAGTGTAGCCGTGAATAATTCGTATTTCATAGATTACAGGAAAGCAGGTTTGTTACCAATGCAATGATGAGGGTTAGGTCCTGTGTTGGCTTACATAACAGGTAAGTTAATTAAACATGGAGTCTCAGGCGTTTGTCCGTCTACTTCTATTCTTCTTCTTTGGGTGGAAGGTTGACCCTCTCTGGTCATTCCAAGCTGTAAAGAGAGACAGATTAACCTGCTGCTTAAGAAATCACTCTCTCATGAATAAGTACAATTCCTAAAAAGATGTGGTGATTATTTAAAAACATTTAACAATCAAAAGATGGAAAGGAATAAGTTATTATTGGTCAAAAGTGAGTTTTCAACCAATAAGTCCTCAAAAATATGATCAAGTGCTTTTGTTCTTACAGTAGTGTTGGAGAGCTATGAGCTCGAGTGATTTTACTGTTTGAACGGAGCCACCACACGTTACAACCTTTGGGCAGTGGGGAAGAGGTGGAGGGGAAGGGATAGGGGGAGCGTAGGACTGACCCCTACTTAAAAAGCAGCCGGCAATGAAACTAGTGTTACTATACACTCCCTCGCTACTCCTATCTATTGAACTTTTCCTCAACTAGCTGTTGGTAGTACCTATTCTATATAATAGCAGTGTGTTGCTACACTATTCTATATGTTAGCAGTGTGTGACTACACTATTTCATAAGGACAGCAGTGTGGTGTACACTATTCATATAATAGCAGTTGTTGTAAACTATTCTGTATGACAGCAGTTGTGTTGCTACACTATTCTATATAATAGCAGTGTGTAGCTACACTATTATATATAATAGCACAGTGTGTTGCTTACACTATTCTATATGATAGCAGTGTCTTGCTACAACTATTCTATATGATAGCAGTGTGATGCTACACTATTCTATATAAAATAGCAGTGTGTAGTTACACTATTCTATATGATAGCAGTTGTGTTGCTACACTGTTCTATATAATAGCAGTGTGTAGTAACTCTATTCTTTTTAATAGCAGTGTGTTGATACACTATTCATATAGAAAGCAGTCGTCTTGCTTACACTATTTCTATATGATAGCAGTGTGGTTGCTACCACTATTCTAATATTATAGCAGTGTGTAGCTACATAATTCTATATGATAGCAGTGTGTTGCTACCACTGTTCTATATTAATAGCAGTGTGTAGTAACACTATTCTTTATAATAGCAGTGTGTTTGCTTACATATTCTATTTGATAGCAGTTGTCTTGCTCACTTTTCTATTTGATAGCAGTGGTGTTGCTACCACTAGTCTAAATAATAAGCAGTTGTGTAAGCTACACTATTCTATATGATGCAGTTGTGTTGCTACCCTGTTTCTATATGAATAGCAGTGTGTAGCTACACTATTCTATATGATAGCAGTGTGTTGCTACACTGTTACTATATGTAATAATGTTGGTAGTATTACCGACAATATGTAAAAGTAAAAGGACACAAGTGAAACTAATGATGACATTTTATTGTGGCAACGTTTCGCCTCTCCAGGAGCTGTCAGCCGATAAAGCTTGGACAAAGCATCCTGGAATGAGCGAAACGTTGCCCACAATAAATGCCACATTAGTTGCACTTGTGTCTTTTACTTTTACACCCATTCTATATGACAGCAGTTGTGTTGCTACCAATTCTATATCTGATAGCAGTGTACTGCTACACTATTCTAAATGCTAGCAATGTGCTGACCTAACTATTCTATATAATAGTGTTGTTGCTACCACTATTATATGTTTTAAAAACACAGGTCGTATATGGGAATTGGAGCAAGCATACTCAGCTCAGTAGACTATAATGTATATTTTTGCCTTCATCCAACTATATAACAGGTATGTACATTTTGTAAAGATAGATTAATAAGTGTACACGACGGTGACAGATGGCAATGCAGAAGCCAGAGAGAGTGCACATACTAACCAGGCACGGTTAGCAACGTCTGCTATTGCTTACCACATGTGAACCCGTTGCTTCAGCTCATTTGGAGGGCTTGTACATGTGATTGGTCAATGAATGAAGCCATTGTCAAACATGTTATCGGGCTGTTGCAGACAGGCTGCGCAGTAGCTCATGAATCAAACTTGTTTCGGCGCAGTTTTCCAGTGTTCCAAAGATGGCGGATCGTGACGGCAGGAGGGTTAACACTGGTTGCATTCGAGCTGATACGGGGATCAGTTGAGCCTGTACGATGAATGTAAGCTCTTCCTGCTATTATTAGAGATCTCTACGGCCCGTCCATAATGAGGGAAGCTGTATGGTGTTTGCCACTAAGTGGTTTGAGAAGAGTCTTCGTGAAGTTTACGAGGGACAGTTTCTACAGTAGTATGGTGGCTGAGTTCCGGAACGAAGGATGTGTCTTAATCACGACAGTGGAGGTGCTGTATGCATGATGTGTCCTACATACTTCACAGGGGTTAGGGTCGAAGATACCGTTTGAGGCGACGAGTTTGGAATTGTGGACGTATTCAGAGCTACGGTGTTGTCATGAGGCTGAGGTGGGTATGGCAGGGGATGGCCCATATGAAGGCCTCCCGGGAAGGTTCCTACACCTAAAGTGACATTGAAGGACGGCCTATACCATTATATGTTCTGTTGAATGGGACACAGAACTCAAGTATACTTGTGCATTATGCGGGGCAAAGGAGGACGTGCCGTCTTTGTGACTAGTACGAGCACATGGTGGCGCAATGTGTGTAGAGCTGCCCAAGTGTGGCCAAACCTTTTGGAGGAGGGAAACGACTGCTGAGTACGGTGGTAACGGCGAGGAATGGGATGGCTACTATGAGGAAGGCGGTGATGGTTCCACCAAGGCCTTTGGCGGTGGAGGGAGGGGGCAAACGTCGACGCAGGTGTTTTTGGAGTCTATGCTTAGGATTTCTTGGAGAAGCTTTGGTCGGAGAGGACCTGGATGGAAGGTCCATGATGTGCAGAAGATTGGAAGGGCTGCAGGGGGAAAGTGGAAGTCTTGGATGAGCGAAGCCAGGAAACAGTTGTGGGTAAGCCTGAGGTACATCGGGGAGGATGTAACTGGGGAAGATTTGAGTTTGGGTGGTTTAAGCTCTTGGGAAGAGGCCTGCAGGGGTCGTCTGAACAGGACGAAGTTTGACACTGGGCAGAGAACCCTGGTAAGTAGGCATGGGCTGAGATGGTGTAGGAAAACCACTAACTAGGGGGGGGTGGCACAGGGGAAATCGGGTGGGGTGGTCAAGGGGGGTGGGCGGTCTGCTTAAGAAGAATGGTTAGGAGGTGTGAGCAGCTTAATAGGGGAGTGTGAGCAAGCCACGTGCACAGAGTAAGCAGCCCTTTTTTTTGAACATTCTTGGTGTGTGGCTCTAAACGTTAATGGTTAAAGAATGAAGTCAAAAGGGTCTGGTTGGACGTGGTTTTTGAGTAGGGTATGACGTGGAGATGTTTGTTTCTTGCAAGAGCCATAACCGTAGGTCAGGTTGTGAGTTGCAATTGAAGGGATAATAGATGTTTGTAAGTTTGGCTTTGCATTTTAAGGGAGGAGTGGATGTATTGGTAAAGGAGACAGCCTTGCGCTAATTCAATGGGTGGGAGGAGGGGGGACGGGGGGGGGTTGTTCGGGTTGGATGGGTTTTGGGTGGAGAGCTAGGGTTGTTTTGTGGGGTCTTTATATGCGCAATTAGTAATTATGAGGGTAAAACAGACTTTGTTAGGAAGTTTTGTTCTACTATCTCAGGGTTTACCTGCTATTTCGATAGTTGGAGGAGATTGGAATTGTGTGATTCGGCATGAGATGTGATACCTAGGGGTGCGGGGTGTGTGTTGTATTGAGTGTTTAAGGGATGCTTTACAGGATGTGAGACGGATGGTTGATGTGTTGGGCAGGTGGTGGTATTTCCCCAAAGGGGTGGAAACACCTTATGTGGCCGGGGGAGTTATGAAGCACGTTGGATAGGATTTATGTTATGCAGGAAGAAATGGGTGTGGTGAGGGTTGGGTTGGACTATTGAGTAGTTTTTGTTGATCACAGGGCAGTGGTTGGCGACCTTAGGGTAGATGGTATTCGCGTATATTCTGACAAGTTATTAGAAATGAATGTGCGGCTTTTACAGGAGGAGGATCTTAGGTTTGTCCTTTCAGGACTTGTGGGAAAGGGTTTTTTGGGAGGTAGGGAATGAGGTTGTGAATTTGCTAGATTGGTGGGAGTTTGTAGGCAAAGGTGGAGATTGCAGGGATTTTTCAGGCACAGTGGAAGGGAACGTGCACACTGACGGTTATGGATTGCAGAAATACTTAGAGGGGCAGATTGAATGATTGTTATCAGAGGGGGGGGAAGGTGTGAGTGGTTGTTATGGGGGACTTAGAAGTCGTTTAGACTCGAGATTCATAAACGAACGGTTTGATGCACTCAGAGTTCAGGGGCAGGCTTGGTGGTAAGTCTTTAAAAGATGACAAGGCCATACGGGTATGTACTAAGGAATTCAAGGACAGAAAGTTGAGGACTACTGTTTTCCCCCCCCCAAATGGCACATTTAGTTGTGGGGGAGAGGAGCGGGGGGTTATGTGCAGGGTCAGGGTCTTTCTGATACAGTCAGTAGTATCAGTAGGTATTGCAGATTATTGGTTTTTCGGGAAGGAAGAGAATGGAGAGGGGCGAAGGGGTTGTTGGGTTGGTTTATTTAGAGTTATTGGGGCTCATCTGGGTTTGAGGGCTTGGGGACCAGGGCATTTTGAGAGGGCAGCTTATGGATAGGCAGAGGTGGTGGAGGTGGTGACATGGTAGAGCCAGGGAAGGCACCAGGAATACGATGGTTTTATCTAATGATTTTTTTAGACCTCATTGGAGAGTCTGAGGGAGTGCCTAGTGGCAGTTCTGAAATCTATATGTTGTGTAGTGGCTAGGATGGGGCAAACACAGAGAATCTGAGGTAGTTGTCTTGGTGCCGAAGGGGGAGAGAGGGAAGTGTTTGGGTGATTATCATCCGTTGTCATTAATGTGTTCAGATTATAAAATTTTTGCAAAGATATTGGGGTTTAAAGATTAAAGAAGGAAAATTGGGGCTGTCATACATAGGGGTCAGGGGGGATACGGGACGAGATGAAGAATGGGCACAGTAGGAAAAGGGGTTTTTTAGAAAACTGCCTGGGGGGGGGTCCTAGGTTTGGAGGGGGTGGGCTTATGACTGTGTGCAGGGGGGGAATTTTTATGGGGTCTGTTTGGAATTTGGGGTTTTTTGGAGGGGGGAAAGTGAGGGGGGTGCGCCCTTCTATTTTAGGGGGCAGTCTGAGGGTGCAGGTTTGGAAAAGCTGGGGGAACCAGTGCTGATGGAAACAGGGTTAAGGCAGGTTGCCCGCTCTCACAGTTGCTCTTTGATGTGTGCGCATCCTTTCTTTGAGGCTGTGGGGGGGGAATTGGGGGGGCTAGAGGGGGGATGATGGAGGGAATTTGTGGCTATGTTATGACACCATGTTTAGTAATGAGGGGGTTATTTTCTGCTGACGTGTGCTGGCGGTCGTCAGCTGTCTTCCTCAGTCCCGCACCTGGTGGGGAGCTTTTGAGTGACAACAACAAGGGACTGGTTTTTCAAGAAGGTTTAATCTGTGTGTTATTGAACCCCCTAAAGGGCAACAATTTCAGCGTCGTTAATGTGTTGGTCCCGATGATCATCCGCGAGGTATATGGCATCAGCGTGAATCCTGTGTGGCGTTGCCTTAAATGGATTATCCGGATATTCGTCAAGTTTTGTGATACCAAGACCTACAGCAGATTGTCAACCAGTTATCAGGATGTTAGCAAGCAAGTCACCCCAGCAGTCACAGTTAAGTTGCACGACGTTTCACAATACTATACGTGGGTACATGTGCGAAACGTGCCTTTTGAGGCTAACGAAGTTGACATATGTGACGCTTCAAATACTATGGGACGATCCACCAGGTTACTATGGGTCGGTGGTCTGATGGGCCACTTTGCTGGTTTACAAGAAGGGTCTTTCCATTAAAAATGTCCTGCGCCAACCAATACCTTCGTACATAAACCTAGAGGAGTTTCGTACCCAGGTGTATGTTACATATCCTGGACAGAGACGAACTTGTCGCCTTTGCGGCGCATTGGATCACATTGCTGCACAATGCGTTAAGCGCCAGCCGCCCTCAGAACGTGGTCGTCGTCTGGATGGTGAGGCTCCTCGTCGGATTCTGGCAGATGAAGTAGTCGAGGACTTACCGCGCCTGAAATCGTGGAGTGATAAGAACATAAGAATGTAGGAACACTGCAGAAGGCCTACTGGCCCATACGAGGCAGGTCCTTATCAAAACGACATCTACCTAAAGCTACTCAAGAAATAACTCCCGTACCCCTTGACACCAATCAAACCCAGCCCCTCCCACTCATATATTTGTCCAGTCTCTTCTTAAAGCTACCCAAGGGCCTAACCTCTATCACCCCACTGGGAAGACTGTTCCACGCATCTACAACTCTGTTAGAAAACCAGTACTTACCTATGTCCTTTCTAAATCTAAATTTATCCAACTTAAATCCATTATTCCTGGTTCTTACCTGGTTCAACACCCTCAGTACTTTATTAATGTCTCCCTTGTTTATGCCGTCATCCACATTATACACTTCAATGATATCTCCCCTCATTCTACGCCTCTCCAGAGAGTGGAGATTTAAGGCTTTAAGTCTATCTTCATACGGGAGGTTCCTTACACAGTAAATCATTTTAGTCATTCTTCTCTGTATGTTCTCTAATGAGTCTATGTCCATCCTGTAGTAAGGGGACCAAAACTGAGCAGCATAATCTAAATGAGGCCTCACTAGTGATGTATAGAGCTGTAAAATAACTTTTGGACTTCTGTTACTTATACTTCTTGAGATAAATCCAAGTAATCTGTTGGCCTTGTTGCGCACACTGAGGCACTGCTGTCTTGGCTTTAGATTTCTGCTTACCATGACTCCCAAGTCTTTTTCACATTCTGTATGACCAAGACTCTACATTCACCTAGATTATAGCTTCGAGGGTTATTTTCATTACCAAGGGCAAGTACCTTACACTTATCCACATTAAACTTCATCTGCCATTTCTCAGACCAAGACATTAATTTGTTCAAATCCTCCTCAGAGTGAATTATACGGCCTATCTTTGTATCATCAGCAAACTTACTCATGTCACTAGTAATCCCTTCATCAAGGTCATTAATGTAAATTATGAACAAGAGAGGGCCTAAAACTGATCCTTGTGGAACGCCACTAGTGACTAATCCCATTCAGATTTCACTCCATTAATGGTAACTCTCTGCTTTCTATTGGTAAGTCATGCCTCAATCCATGCTAGAACTTTACCTCCTATACCATGAGCTGCCACTTTTCTTAAGAGTCTCTTGTGAGGTACTCTGTCGAAGGCTTTACTAAAATCCAAATAAACAATATCATATTCCTTATCACTGTCAACTGCCTCAAATGTTCTATTGAAGAACGTCAGTAAGTTTGTCAGGCAGGAACGACCTCTCGTGAATCCATGCTGAGATTCATTTATCAAGTTATGCTCTTCAAGGTGACTTCTGATAATGTCAGCTATAATTGATTCTAATAACTTGCCCACTATAGATGTCAGGCTTATTGGACGGTAATTTGAAGGAGTGGACTTATCCCCTGATTTGAATATAGGAACCACATTAGCCATCTTCCACATCTCTGGCACAACACTGGTAAGGATGGACGCATTGAATACACTCGTTAATGGCTGACTAAGCTCCATCTTGCATTCCTTAAGTACCCTTGAAAACAACTCATCGGGTCCCGGGGACTTATTTTGTTTCAGTTTGTCTATCTGTTTAACAACCATGTCCCTCGTGACAGTAATATTAGTTAACTTAAATTCATCAGGAACTAAATAATTGTTAATTACTGGAATCTCATTTACTTCTTCCTGTGTAAAACTGACAAAAATAGTCATTAAATAAGGAACACATTTCCAGTTCATTATCCGTCAGCTGTCCATTCCCAGATTTCAGAGGTCCTACTTTTTTCCTTCACCTTCGTCCTATACACTTGAAAGAACCCCTTTGGATTAGTCTTTGATTCATTAGCGACTCTAATTTCATAGTCACGTTTAGCCTTTCTAATCGCCTTTTTTACTTCTCTTTTAAGCTGAACATATTGGTCAGTAAGGTTAACCTCTCCTCTTCTGATGCGCCTATAAATTCCCCTTTTCTCCCTAATAGATGCTTTAGCCTCCTGTTAACCCATTTGGGATCGTTTTATTAGACCTAATTTCTCTCTGGGGAATGTATATACTCTGGGCACTGTGTACATTATTAAGAAAACAATCATAAAAGCAGATCCCTTCATATTCATAAGTATGATTATCGTCAATAAAATCATTAGCTAGAAAAACCCCAATCAAGATTAGACAGATGTTCCCTAAGTCCATTATAATCGGCAGAACGAAAATCGGGGATTTTTACTGTATTATCATTATTCTTGCATTCCCAATTAATGCTAAAGGTGATGGATTTGTGATCACTTGCGCCAAGCTCTTCAGTGATCTCCAGATTATTCACGAGTGTTTCCTTATTTTGACAAGACTAGGTCTAGCAAATTATTACCCCTGGTAGGTTCAGTTACACTCTGTTTCAGAAAACAGTCCTGATCTGTTTCCATGAAGTCACTGGACTCTAGATTACCTGTCAAAGAATTCCAGTCAATTTGGCTAAAGTTAAAGTCCCCTACTATGACTACGTTACTGTGTCCAGAAGCCCTAACAATTTCGTCCCAAAGAAGTCTCCCTCTATCGTGATCCAAGCCTGGGGTCGGTATATTACACCTAAATTAGTTTTTCTTGACCCTCCACGAACTCTACCCAAACAGACTCTGTTACTGCTCCTTCTATTTTTATACCTGTTTTTATGCAACAATTAATATTTTCTCGAACATACAATGCAACTCCTCCCCCTTCCCATTACATCTATCCACATTGAATAACTTAAATCCCTGAATATTACACTCAGCAGTCATATCCCGACTCTTTAATCATACCACGTTTCAGTTAATGCAATGATATCAAAGTTCCAGCACATGCTACCAAACGTAGTTCATTAATTTTATTTCTTGCACTTCGACTGTTAGCATAAAATACCATCATATGTTTTTTCTTCTGCACATTTTTCCTATTCATCTTTGTTTTTACACAATTTCTGAAATTATCATTACCCAGAGTTACTACATGACAGTTACTATTAAGATTCTTAATATCAGAGCATAAGTCAATATATCCATACTCATTATTAATCATTTCTAAACCCATACCTCTAACTAATCCTAGTTTAAAGTCCTAACAACCCCCTCAACTGAGTTAGCAAGAAAACCCACACCTGCCCTGGATAAGTGAACCCCATCCCTGGCATACATGTCATTTCGGCCATAGAAGTTGTCAATGAATGGTACTGCATTATCCTTACAGTGTTTATCCAGCCAACAATTAATACCAATTGCTCTGGACAACCATTCATTACCAACACCTCTTCTTGGCAAAATGCCACATATAACAGGGCGCCCCCCTTCTTCCTAATCATGTCTATAGCTGTCCTGAACTTTCTAACTAAATCCTCACTTCTACGCTTGCCTACATCATTGCCTCCAGCACTGAGGCAAATAATAGGATTGATCCCATTACCGTTCATGATGTTGTCAAGCCGGCTAACAATGTCCTCCATCCCAGCCCCAGGAAAGCATACCCTTTGTCTCCTACTCCTGTCCTTCAAGCAGAATGCCCTATCCATGTATCTAACCTGGCTATCCCCAACAAACAACAATATTCTTACCTTCCTTGTTGTCGTTCGTCGTGACGATCCCAGTAGTAGACTCACATTCGTCGGGTAGCACCGAGAATGCGTTGGAGGTTTCCACAGCAGTCTCTTTCTTCTTCATCGTTTCTGGCTTTCCATTCGTCTTCTTGATCGTCAACTTCGTCGTCCCTGCTGTCCAGCCACTGACCACGATCCCTTCTTGACCTGGGACTCAAAAAAAGGAGGATATCGAACCCTCTTTTTTTCCTCGGTCAATCGCCGTATCTCCATCTTGTCCCCTCATTCTTCCTTTAAGTTGTGGAAAAAGTTGCTCGATGGGGGGCATCTTGGTTCGCCAGGGAGCAAACAAACACTTCTTAAGAGTTAAGTTGGTCACCCTCAAAGTAAGGTCACCATAAAAGAGCCCACAAAAAGGTCTTACAGAGCAAAGTACAGTCCCCACTGATGAGGTGGATCGGGCCAGCTGTGGAAAGTAATCCTGCTTGATCTCCCTGGTACGGTCAACATGATGTGGTAGAAAATGGTGGTGAACCCCTCAAGAAGAGGGATGCTGCAGGGAAGCTAACATTGTATCGACTTGAGCGACCTTTTAGCTTCGCAGGAGTTGTTTCTGGCGTGTGTGCGCGTTGGGGTTCAGATGAGGAGAGAACACGTTAAAGGTGTTCGATCGTTAATTAACGAAAAGGAGGTAGAAGGTCCGAGAGTTCTACTTTTGCGGAGGTTCAAAAGGGAAATTCAGGTCCTGATAAAGTGAGGATGCTGTTTTGGGAAAAGGTGCGGACCCCCCCCGACTCCGACGATGTTTGACCCTGGACAGCGCTTGGGAAGAAGAGTGGTCGGAAGTCATGGGTGGGGCTTTTGCATGGTTCCGGCAGGAGTAATAAACAGAAAATGTAAAGGTAAAGGTGGCCCCTTAGGGGGGTTAGTCAACGTAAAGGAAAAAAGGATGGGTGGCCCCTCGAGGAAAACCCAAACATTAGCAAAGTTAGGTGTAAAACCCCATAAATGTTAATGGTATGAAAATAAAGAGGCAAAGGCAGGTTCATGGTGTTGCATCGTTTGCGGGACGTATGTTTCGTGCAAGAACATACCCAAAAGTTGGGGTGTTCTTTGCGATAGAGGGTTATGATGTTTATATGGCTCATGAGTCGTTTGAAAGGTGGTGTGGCTGTGTTGATAAAAGAACACCCCGTTCGTGATGAAACATTGGGAGGAAAGGGGGAGGGTCGCGTGGTAGGTCAAGGTGAGGGGGGGACTCAAGGGGTTTGGTTTTTGTGGAGTATAGGGGCCCGTGAACATGACGTTAATATTAAAAATATTTTTGTTAACGATTTTTGGGTTTTTACTTTTGAGTCTCTGCCGAATAACAGTGTTGGTGGGACTGGAATGTGTGGTGCACCGAAAAGGAGTAGAACCGGGGGGCGGGTTATTTTCGATTATTTTGGGTGATTTGTTGTCTGGGTGGGGGGGTGGATGTAAGTGAAAGCAGTGCTTAGGGATTGAGCACATTTGTGGTAAGGACTATGTGCGTGCTTGACAGGGTATATGTGTCTCGGCGGGTATTTGTAACAAAAGTGCATGTGTTGATGTGTTTTTTCCCCGCCCATCGCGGTGTTCTCGTAGAGCTCGGGGGTGGGGTTCCCCCGACTCGTTTTAAAGGGAAATTTTGGAATTAAAACTCGTTTATTTCAAAGTGCGGAAGATAGACACTCTTCACGCATTATGGAGTTATGGGAGTAGATCTTGGAAAGGTAGGATTTAGTGCAAAAATGGGCGAGGTTTGAAGCCCCGCTTTTAAGGTTTTTATGTACATGGGGGTAAGGGGGGCCTTTCCGTTTGGGGAGTATGGATTTTTGGGGTCCTGGAGGGTTCTTTACGCATGTTATCGAAAGGAGGGGTATCGGGAAATTTTTCCCGTGGATGATTTTGAAAATCAAAAGGAACACATCCAGGTGCTAAAAAAATCGGTTTTTTTTTGGGGGCGTATTTAAGGGGAGTGAGGAGGCTGTGGGGGGGTGATAAGCCGTCCGCTTGTGTCTTTGTGTCAGCAAAAGGAGGAAGGCGATCAAAATCGTGGTTTGGGGTGGGTGGATTGAAGGGTATGTGGGGTGGTTGTAAAAAAAAATAAAGGAATAAGTTATTATGTTGTAAATGGTTTAACTAAAAATGTAAATAAAGATGTAAGGTGGTGAAATTGGGAATTGGGGCAGAAGGTTTGATGTGAGTTGAATGATATGATCGCTTTTCATAGGTGGCCTATAACTAAAAACTGAGGGGGGGAGGCTTTGGGGGAAATGTGCAAGGGCAAGGGCAGGTTTTGTGGCTTTCCCTTGTGTTTTTTTATTTTAATTGGGAGGCATACGGCCCTTTTTGGTATGTTTTCAATGGATGAAGGAGGGGGAACATTTAGGTTTGTCTGAGTACGGGGGTTTGGGGTTAATTAAAAAAGGGGGTTTCCCCGTACACTTAGGATTCCCGCCGTTCACTAATTTTTGTATGATTATAAATTTTGCAAAAATTTTAATTAAAATGGGATTAAAAAAAATTTTTGCAAGGTAATCAAAAGGGTCATTTTGGCGTGCCGGTAGGCAATGTATGATGGTCGGGGGAATATCAGGGAGTTTGTCGAAAAATGTGGAACGAGGGGCGGGGGTGGTGTTTTGGCTTTAGAGGGCAAGTGCTTTTGATAGTGTAAAAAGGGGGGGGGCTGTGGAATTTTTAGAAGGGCAGGGTTTTGGAAATGGTCATCATGGGGGCTCGCTTTTTGTTAAATGGTGCTGGGTTTCAAGTACAAATTAATGGGAAGTTGGGACTTTGTAAAAATTGAATAGAGGCATTCGACAGGGATCCCCTTGTTCAAATTTGCTCTTTGTTGCTGCAGGCCCTTTTATTGGACAGTTTTTTGGGGGGGAGTAGATTCATCTGGGGTTTCGGGTAGTGTCGACCTGCCTTTTTGGTTATGTAGATGATACAACTGTCCTAGTACGTAGGGGGGCAATTGAGTTTTGGGGGGAAAGACTTGAGATTATTTGGAAAGGAAAAACGGGGAATGCAGGTTAACAAAGAAAAATAAAAGTTTATGAATTTGGGGGTGGGCGAGAGGAAGGTGGGTATAGAGAATGGACGGTGGGGACTGTTTTAACTATGGGGTATACAGTTATGGAGAGGTTGAAAAGACGAGGGATGTAATTCGGGGGGGGTTTGTAAATAGTTTTTGGGAATATGATGTTCGGCCACGACTTTTAAAACCTTCCCCAGAGGGCGTTTGTAATTAAATGTTTCTTCTTTATAGAAAAGTTTGGCCGTTGCTGGCTGTTCCACTAATAAAGGGGGATATCAAAATTTTTAAATGGTTTTAGATTTTTGTGGGGTCGGGTGCGACTGGCTACAAAAAAGCGGTGGTAGAGAACCAATGCGTCAAGGGGGTTAGGTCTTATTCCTTTAGGACCGAGTCATTGCTTATGTGAAAAAATCGTTTTCTTCGACTGGGTGGCAGGCATGGGGTTTTTACAGAAATGTATGTGCCTGCGCAGGTGGTGGGGACGGGCAGATGTAATCAGGTGCGATCGATTTAGTGGTTTGTGCATGCGGAGTGCGGAGCGTTAAAATTTTGGGACTTTGGGGAAAAAGTGGGTTGGTGAAGTTGGGTGAGAGTTCAGGGAATGTTCCCCAGTAGTGTGGTGTGATATATGGACGGGGGGTTTATCAGTTTCGTCTCCTTCCTGGAGTTGTGAAATGGTTTTTTTTAAATTTTTTCACAGGATTTGCCCCCAAAAGGGGGTGGTTATCGGCTTTTGAGGAGGACCCGGGGTTGTTTAGCGTGCGGGGAGCGAATCAGCGTTCTGTTGTGTATTTCTGGAAGTTTTTGGGATAGTACGTGCGTGGTTAAGCAGGGTTTTTTTCGAATGGGTTTGGGGGGGGGGGAGGGTTTTTCGGTATTAGGGCATTGGTTTTGATGTGAGGGGGTTGATTCTGTGTACAACGGCAGTGTGTATGTCGTAGCGATTTATTTTTGTGTCATGGGCTATGAGGCTGTTGAAGGTAAAAAGCAGAATGGGGTTTTAGCGGAAAAAATTCTTAGATAAGTGTCGAAATCGTTGGTATATGAGGGGAGTGGGAGAAAAAATTTCCCGTCTGCTATAAGCGTTGAGTTAAAAGGGTTTTTAGATAAATTTTTGTTTTTCGTGGGTAATCTAACGGGTGGTCAGCTGGTTTTTAAATTTTGGGGCAAAAGTTTGTGTTTGTGAATGTTGTATGTATGTTTCCCAAAGTTGTATGTATGTCTCAAAGTTGTATGTCTCCATGTTGGTTTTATGTTTCCAATGTTTTATGTAGTCTCCAATGTTTGATGTTTAATAAAAAATGTAAAATTTTGTATGTGCAAACGTTAAGGTTTTCCCTTTTTTTTCTTGTTACCAAACTTTGGTATTTGTATAGATGTGTTTTCCCATTACTGTAAAAATATGATATTACATAAAATTTAATTCATTATTGTTGAGATGTAATTAACACATCGTATTTGTTATATTTGGTGTTTTCGTGTCGTTCTTAATACCCTTTTTTTTTGTTGGGGTGTATGGTGTGCTTGTGTGGTGTGTTTTTGTTTTGTTTTTTAGTTTTTAACACGATTTTTTATAATCTATTATTACCGTGTGTGCTTGCCATTTGTTATTCAAAATAGTTAGAATGTTCTTTAATAATGTATAAAGTGTTGTGTTGAGTATAAAAACTTGTCAATACTTTGTTTGTGTGAGGCGAAAATTTCCCTTTATTGTACGGTATAGTTGGTGTGTGAGATTATTGTAAAATTAACCGCTTTTTTTTGTGTGTTTTTAATATACATTTATCATTGTGATCTCCTTTTTTAAAAAAAATATATAAAAAAAATACAAAAAATTGCTGTTTGTTTTTTGTTTTGGACGGATCTTGTTAAGTAATTTGACTACAGGAAAATTCTTTTTAACCAAGTTAGTAATCAAAAATTTTCCATTTTACATAAAGTACTTTTTGCCTTTGCGTTTTGTTTTTTAAGTCGTGAGGCGTTATAACCTTTACATTTTAAGTTTAGGGAACGATGTATCATTGTGTTTATGCTTTATTCTTACGTGTTGTAAAATTTATTTTGGGTAGCATTTAGTGTTTAGGGTTAAATTAATTTTTGTGCCTCTTTTGGTTCTAATTTTATGTTGTAATTTTTAGTAGAGGGAGGTTTGTGGGGAAGGGGGGGTTTTGTTGGGGAAGGTGGGGTTTGTCTGGGGAAGGGGGGGGGTTTTGTTGGGGAAAGGGGGGGTTCTGTCTGGGGAAGGGGGGTTCTGTTGGGAAAGGGGGGTTGTCTGGGGAAGGGGGGTTCTGTTGGGGAAGTGGGGTTCTGTCTGGGGAAGGGGGGTTCTGTTGGGGGAAAGGGGGGTTCTGTTGGGGAGGTGGGGGTTTTGTCGGGGAAGGGGGGTTCTGTTGGGGGAAGGTGGGGTTTGTCTGGGGGGGGGGGGGTTTGTCTGGGGGGAAAGTGGGGGGGTTCTGTCGGGGGAAAGGGGGGGTTCGTCTGGGGGGAAGGGGGGGTTCTGTCTGGGGAAGGGGGGTTCTGTCTGGGGGGTGGGGTTTTGTTGGGGGAAGGGGGGTTTGTTGGGGGGAAAGGGGGGGTTTGTTGGGGGAAGGGGGGGTGGGGGGGTTTAGTTTGCCCCGGGGAGGTTTGTAACTACTGTGCTCTTTTGAGTTAGTACCTTATGACGTTAAGTATAGTACGAATATCTGGTTTTACTTTTGATTTGTTTGTACGGAGTTTGTATAATTTTCCCTTTAATTTGGTTACTGTTTGGTTTTCTTAGTAATATTTGTTACATGATGTTTAATTTTTTATATTTGTATGTGGTATTTTTGGCCCTGGAAAGTTTATTACATTTGGGTTTAGGATAAGGCCTGTTTGTTTTTTTTTTATGTGCTGTGATGTATTTTTAATTTTAAAATAATATAAAAAAAAAAAATAAGAGTGGGGGGGCCTTAGAAGGGGGGGGTGGGGTGATTAAAAAGGGTTTTTGGGGGTTTTTTGGGTATGGAAGTTAATCTGCAAAGTCCCGGGGTTTTTGGGGTGGGACTTGGGTTTTGGGGGGAGATAGGGGGGGGAGAGGGTGGACAGTTGGTGACAGATTGGGTTTGTGGGATATGGGATATGGCGAGGTAAGGGTGCGGGGGTCAACTCTAAATAGTCCGGTAGGTTTAGGCAAGCTTAAATGTTTGAGGGTTTTGGAAGTGGCATTACGCAGAGGGCTTTGTTTATTAACTCGTGGTGTTAGTAAAGGGATGGGGGTGTGGGCCCGACGTTTTCCTTTGCGGGTGCAGGACTTCGGAAAAAACAGGGAGGGTTTTGAGGTTTTGTGGGGGTTTGGGAGAGCCGGTTGTTAAAGGGGTGGTTATGAGGAGGTTTAAAACGGGGAGGACCAGGATTGTTGGCTTTTGGGGCCTAGGGTGATGGCTTATATATTAAGCAGGGTTTTAGGGTGGGGGGGAGGGGGGTGTTAGGGTGGATAGGGGGATGAGGGATGCTAGAAACTGGTGGAGTGGCAGGGACTTAAGGAATTGCGAGGACTTGCTGAGGTTCTTGTTGACAGTGTGACAGGTTTCAATTTTGAGGGTTAAAACGTTGGTGGGTGTGGTGTGGGGAAGGGGTGTCTTACAGGGGGTTGCTGTGTACCCCATGTATAACTGGCAGGTGATATGGAGGGAGTTCAGGCTGCTTAGGATACCAGCAATGGTCAGGGAGTTGGTATACCGTTTCTTCATGGGGGTAGTAGCATCCAAGCATGTGTTGCATAAAATGGGGTTGGTGAGGGAGGCAACATGCTTGTCCTGTGGGGAGGAGGAAACCGCCTATCATGTGGTATATTTTTGCCCGTCTTTGGGGGGGGGTGAGGGTCTGGATGGCAGATGTTATCAGGCTGTTGGGGGGGGGGGGGGGTTGGTCGTTTCTTAGGACCTTGTCAATGGATGTCAGTGGGGTATCACGAGAAATGGGAAGGGCTTTGATGTATATTATGGCGGATTATTTGCATGTTTCTTGGGGAATGAGGGAGATTAAAGGGCAGTTGAGGATAAAAGCGTTAGCAGCAAGGTTCTATAGAACAATGTGTAGGAACAGATTAATCTATGGGGGGCATTGGGAGTCTAGTTTCTCGGAGGGTTATCGTAACCTCTCTGTGGCGAAACTCATCCGGGATCATGGGGGCGGGCAAGGGGCAGGTCTCCTTTAGTGAATGGTGGGCACGGTAAGGTTGTGGAGGTTGTGTTGTATGTGACGTGTGAGAGGGTATGTGAGGGCATCAATTTGTGACCTGGTTGTGTTCCTTGCGGGTTACTTCATCTTTTTCGGCCAGAGTCACCCTGATTTCAGTTTAGTTCCACATGTAAGTCATATATATACTTTTTTTGGTAACTGGATAATTATTACACTCACTGTCAGGGATTGGTGGCTTAGGTATCTGTTCTGGTGGTATATATAATGTCATGGACCTGGTGATGATTTACACTTTATGTGAAAATTTATAAAAAGTTCTGTGTAAATTTTATACCCATGTTAAATTTAATTGCTGTTCAATGAAATTGGTTGTGGGCGCTGTGACCCTACGTACTTGTATATTTGCATATTTGCATTGTTGTAAAATTAGTGGTTTAGGTATGAAGTTTAGTGGTATGGTTTAACACCTGGAACAAAATACCTGTTCCCTTTTACGCACAGGTGAATGGTGTGTTAATCTGTTAAGGCGTTTGTGGGACACACGTTTTTAATATTTAATAATAGTTTTGTATGTAATCAATGCAAAACATATTTGTGTGGCATTCACTTATACGAGGGACAATGCTGGGGGGGGGGGGTTGGAAGGGCGTGTGGGGGCTTTGTATGTTATATATATATATATATATATATATATATATATATATATATATATATATATATATATATTATATATGTAGTATATATATTATATATTTGTGTGTGTGTGTGGTGTGTGTGTGTGTGTGTGTATGTATACAGATGTGTGTATAAGTATATGTACTGGACTGCAACACTCACGATTTCAGGAATCAAGAACTGGGAGGATAGATTTGCCGTGGCTGCGCACCCTTTCAATCATACTGTTAGGATTGTGTGCCTATTGAAGGTGTGAGTGTTTATGTAACACCAGGGTCTGGGAACCATATTGTGCAGGTAGATATTGAGTGGAGTAAACCATTACTAAAACTGATTGTTCTATGATATTATAATTTTATGGTTGTATGTGCATCATAAGTATACATCTCCTTTTTACATATATATGCATCTCCTTTTCACATATATATTATTGTATTCTTGTTGCAACAAGCTTGCAATGATACCAAATTATGGATATGTTGTGTTTTGGAATTAGGGGCGATTGATTAGTATAGATGGGGGATGATTATGTCACTTTAAGGAGTGTCTAGGACACTTTTGTGGGAGGTTCACTTGGGTTTATTTTTTAATAACCCTAATTAACTTGTCTCTGTTAATAAATCATACTAGAAAATAGCCTTCATAATTATGTATGTTATGCACTGCTATAATGTCACAGCTGTAAGGGCACCACATGTATATATTTTCAATTTGCGGGTTATAGATATAGTTGGCACTACTGATATTGTATAGTAGCTCCAGTCAGGCGCTGGACGACTGGCACTGTACTTGGTATTTTATGTTTCCTTGTAGCATTAAGTTGTATAGTTAAGTCGTCCAGGGTGGAGTCCAGTACACTTTCAGAGTGGACGGGGAGATTGAGTTTTACCCCTTATATGACATGATGTAATACATGATGTATATGATTATATGAGGATTGTATATGTAATGTTCTTTTAAATAAAATATTAAAAAAAATGAATGAAGGTACTGATTTAATGACGGGTACACTATTGATCGTTAAACCCTTAGCAAATGGTTCGCTGGTTGGTAGGCAGCCTATATGGGATTTAGATTTTGCCACCAAAGTGGCTAGCTTATTGTGCACCCCATATCTATCCTGTGGACGGTAGCGCAAGAGCATATGGGAGTGTGTCATATGCTGAATAAATTGTAACATACTCTTTGCATGCCACACCCCCACCCCAAAATGGCTCTAATAGCCAAGTCTGAGGCGGCTACGGTGAAAAAGCTCTGTTCCACAAGGCACAGTACTCGCTCCCATCTTGTTCCTCATCCTCATATCTGACATAGACAAGGATGTAAACCACAGCATCGAGTCTTCCTTTGCAGATGACGCCCGAATTTGCATGACAGTGTCTTCCACTGAAGACACCGCAAGACTCCAGGAGGATATCAACCAAATCTTTAAATGGGCTGCAGAAAACAATATGAAGTTCAATGATGAGAAATTTCAATTACTCCGATATGGAAAACGCGAAGAAATTAAAACTATATCGGAGCATAAAATAAATTCTAACCACACAATAGAGCAAAAGACTAATGTAAAAGACTGGGAGTGATAATGTCAGAGGATCTCACTTTCAAAGACCACAACATTGTATCAATCGCATCTGTTAGAAAAATGACAGGATGGATAATGAGAACCTTCAAAACTAGGGATGCCAAGCCGATGATGACACTCTTCAGGTCGCTTGTTCTATGTACGCTGGAATATTGCTGCACACTAACAGCACCTTTCAAGGCAGGTGAAATTGCTGACCTAGAAAATGTACAGAGAACCTTCACGGCGCGCATAACGGAGATAAAACACCTCAATTACTGGGAGCGCTTGAGGTTCCTAAACCTGTATTCCCTAGAACGGAGACAGGAGAGATACATGATTATATTCACTCGGAAAATCCTAGAGGGATTAGAACCAAACTTGCACACGAAAATCACTCCCTGTAGAATGAAAAAAATCAGCAGATGATTCAACATCCCCCTCATGAAAAGCAGGGGCGCCACTAGCACGATATTAGACAACACAGTCAGTGTCAGGGGCCCAAAACTGTTCAACTGCCTTCCAGCATACATAAGGGGGATTACCAAGAGACCCCTGGCTGCCTTCAAGAAGGTGCTGGACAGGCACCTAAAGTCAGTACCTGACCAACATGGGCTGTGGTTCGTACGTCGGTTTGTGTGTGAACGTCATTAACAGCCTGGTTGATCAAACCCTGATCCACCATGAGGCCTGGTCACAGACCGGGCCGCGGGGGCGTTTTCCCCTGAAACCCTCTCCAGGTGTACTCCAGGTAGCTCCGGCCAGTAGACTTGCTTTAAGTACAGCTACACATACAGTACTACAGCTACACATACAGTACTACAGCTACACATACAGTACTACAGCTACACATACAGTACTACAGCTACACATACAGTACTACAGCTACACATACAGTACTACAGCTACACATACAGTTACTACAGCTACACATACAGTACTACAGCTACACATACAGTACTACAGCTACACATACAGTACTACAGCTACACATACAGTACTACAGCTACACATTACAGTACTACAGCTACACATACAGTACTACAGCTACACATACAGTACTACAGCTACACATACAGTACTACAGCTACACATACAGTACTACAGCTACACATACAGTACTACAGCTACACATACAGTACTACAGCTACACATACAGTACTACAGCTACACATACAGTACTACAGCTACACATACAGTACTACAGCTACACATACAGTACTACAGCTACACATACAGTACTACAGCTACACATACAGTACTACAGCTACACATACAGTACTACAGCTACACATACAGTACTACAGCTACACATACAGTACTACAGCTACCATACAGTACTACAGCTACACATACAGTACTACAGCTACACATACAGTACTACAGCTACACATACAGTACTACAGCTACACATACAGTACTACAGCTACACAAATTTATATGATTACAGTTATATAATAACAGATGGTTATAACTAGGACCATAATTTTTAAAGGGGTGGACCGGTAAGCCAGCGGAAGGCCTCGGTCAGATGACCAAAAGCTCCAACGGCGGGTCATCATCTGACTGAGACCCGAGTCAGAAAACACTTGTCCTGTCTCCTGACGAACCTTACCTAACCTAACCATTACCATCATACATATTACACAAATTTAGATGATTACAATCATACATAGTAATGGGTAATTACCTATTTCAAATTCAAATTCAAATTCAAAGTTTATTCTCTATAAGGATTACAATGCTGAGTTTACAGAATTTGGTTATTGTGTGGTTTACATGTAGTAAAATAATAATTACAGAGTGTACCACTAGAACACCTAGCATGGCTAGGCATTTCGGGCAGACTTAAATCAAATATTAAGTTTAAAATATTACAAAATTATGAGGTAAGTTGGTATTATGGCTAAGTGACTAAATTATGTCTACATACTTACCTGGAGTTAGTAGCCTGATCAACGAGGCTATTACTGCTGGCTGCACGCAACCCGACGTACGAACCACAGCTCGGCTGGTCAGGTACTGACTTTAGGTGCCTGTCCAATGCCTTCTTGAAGACAGCCAGGAGTCTACTGGTAATTCCCCTTATGTATGCTGGGAGGCAGTTGAACAGTCTTGGTCCACTGACACTTATTGTGTTGTCTTGATGGATCTATAATCTATATAATGGATCTATATAATGGATCTATAATTTCCTCACTAACAGAACACAGAGAGTAGTCGTCAACAGAGTAAAGTCCGAGGCAGCTACGGTGAAAAGCTCTGTTCCACAAGGCACAGTACTCGCTCCCATCTTGTTCCTCATCCTCATATCCGACATAGACAAGGATGTCAGCCACAGCACCGTGTCTTCCTTTGCAGATGACACCCGAATCTGCATGACAGTGTCTTCCATTGCAGACACTGCAAGGCTCCAGGCGGACATCAATCAAATCTTTCAGTGGGCTGCAGAAAACAATATGAAGTTCAACGATGAGAAATTTCAATTACTCAGATATGGTAAACATGAGGAAATTAAATCTTCATCAGAGTACAAAACAAATTCTGGCCACAAAATAGAGCGAAACACCAACGTCAAAGACCTGGGAGTGATCATGTCGGAGGATCTCACCTTCAAGGACCATAACATTGTATCAATCGCATCTGCTAGAAAAATGACAGGATGGATAATGAGAACCTTCAAAACTAGGGAGGCCAAACCCATGATGACACTCTTCAGGTCACTTGTTCTATCTAGGCTGGAATATTGCTGCACACTAACAGCACCTTTCAAGGCAGGTGAAATTGCCGACCTAGAAAATGTACAGAGAACTTTCACGGCACGCATAACGGAGATAAAACACTCAATTACTGGGAGCGCTTGAGGTTCCTAAACCTGTATTCCCTGGAACGCAGGAGGGAGAGATACATGATTATATACACCTGGAAAATCCTAGAGGGACTAGTACCGAACTTGCACACGAAAATCACTCACTACGAAAGCAAAAGACTTGGCAGACGATGCACCATCCCCCCAATGAAAAGCAGGGGTGTCACTAGCACGTTAAGAGACCATACAATAAGTGTCAGGGGCCCGAGACTGTTCAACTGCCTCCCAGCACACATAAGGGGGATTACCAACAGACCCCTGGCAGTCTTCAAGCTGACACTGGACAAGCACCTAAAGTCAGTTCCTGATCAGCCGGGCTGTGGCTCGTACGTTGGTTTGCGTGCAGCCAGCAGCAACAGCCTGGTTGATCAGGCTCTGATCCACCAGGAGGCCTGGTCACAGACCGGGCCGCGGGGGCGTTGACCCCCGGAACTCTCCCCAGGTAAACTCCAGGTAAACTCGTGGCATCCCTGTTTTTCAATGGGGGGATGTTGCATCTCCTGCCAAGTCTTTTGTTTTCGTGGGGAGTGATTTTCGTGTGCAGATTTGGGACTAGTCTCTCTAGGTTTTTCCAAGTGTATCTTTCTCACCTGCATTCCAGGGAATACAAATCAAAGAACTTAAACCGTTCCTAGTAATTTAGGTGCTTTATCTTACACGTGCCGTGGAAGTTCTCTGTACATTCTTCAGGTCTGCGGTTTCGTCTGCCTTGAAAGGGGCCATTATTGTACGGCAATATTCCAACCTAGAAAGAACAAGCGATTTGAAGAGAATCATCATGGGCCTGGCATTCCTATTTTGAAGGTTCTCATTATGCATCCTATCTTTTTATCTAGCAGATGTGGTAAATACATTGTTATCTTTGAAAGCGAGATCCTCTGACGTTATCACTCCCAGGTCCTTCACATTAGTTTATCGATCTATTGTGTGCTTAGAATTTGTTTTATACTCCAAAGCAGTTTTAATTTCCTCAGGTTTTCTAAAGCGGAGTAATTTAAATTTGTCTTCACTGAACTTCAGTTTTATCTGCCGCCTATTTAAAGATTCGGTTGATGTCCGCTTGGAGTGTTGCAGTGTTTTTGATGGACGACACTGTCATGCATATTCGGATGTCATCCGCAAAGGAAGACACGGTGCTGTGGCTTACATCTCTGTCTGTGTCAGAAATGAGGATGAGGCAGAGGATGGGAGCGAGTATTGTACCTTGTGGAATAGAACTCTTCGCTGTAGACGCCTCTGACTTTACTCTGTTTACTATTACTCTTCCTGCTTTCTTAGGAAGTTATAGATCCATCTACCAACTTTTCCTGTTATTCCTCTATCACGCATTTTGTGTGCTATTACATCTGTATTTTGTTTGTCCTCCAGAACATCCAAGACCATGTTATAGTTGTCCGGTATTTGGAAAGGCATGAACGAGCTGCTCTAAACCCACGCTGCCCTGGGTTGTACAAGTGATGGGTATCTAAGTAGGCGGCCATTTTAATTCTTACAACCCTTTCAAAGATTTTTATGACGTGGGGACGTTAATGCTATCAGTCTGTAATTCTTTGCAATTCCTTTACTGCCACTTTTGTGGAGAGGGCTGTCTATTGTTTTTAGTGACTGTGGGATGACCCGTGTCCATGCTCCCTCTCCAAGAATGCTTAAGGCATCTAAAATGGGCTTCTTGTAATTCTTGATGGACACAGAGTTCCACGGGTCTACTCTTATATGTGTAACTACCTTCTCCTAGGATAATCTAGTGGTTATAATCATAAACATAATTTTTAAAGGGGTGGACCGGTAAGCTAGTGGAAGGCCTCGGTCAAATGATCAAAAGCTCCAGCGGCGGGTCACCATAAGACTACGACTTGCGTCAGGAAACACTTGTTATGTTTCTTGACAAAGCTTACCTAACTTAACCTTCTTCTAGGATGCGGAGTGCCTTAGGAAAGAAGAGCAAGCCTAAGAAGCGCAAGACTCCCAAGTCTGAGCTGTGGGGTAAGGTGTCTAAGGAGATTCCCCTCAGACCCTCCTGGGACTTGATGGAGGAAGAGCCCATTGAGGTGAGTAGATGTTAACAACATAAGAACATAAGAACATAAGAATGGAGGAACACTGCAGAAGGCCTACTGGCCCATGCGAGGCAGGTCCTTATCAAAACGACTACTACCTAAAGCTTCCCTAGAAATAACTCCCATACCCAATGACACCAATCAAACCCAGCCCCTCCCACTCATATATTTGTCCAGCTCTTCTTAAAGCTACCCAAGGTCCTAACCTCTGGGAAGACTGTTCCACGCATCTACAACTCTGTTAGAAAACCAGTACTTACCTATGTCCTTTCTAAATCTAAATTTATCCAACTTAAATCCATTATTCCTGGTTTTTACCTGGTTCGACACCCTCAGTACTTTATTAATATCTCCCTTGTTTATGCCCGTCATCCACTTATACACTTCAATGATATCTCCCCTCATTCTACACCTCTCCAGAGAGTGGAGATTTAAGGCTTTGAGTCTATCTTCATACGGGAGGCTCCTTACACAGTAAATCATTTTAGTCATTCTTCTCTGTATGTTCTCTAATGAGTCTATATAAATCCTGTAGTAAGGGGACCAAAACTGAGCAGTATAATCTAAATGAGGCCTCACTAGTGATGTATAGAGCTATAAAATAACTTTTGGACTTCTGTTACTTATACTTCTTGAGATAAATCCAAGATTAATCTGTTGGCCTTGTTGCGCACACTAAGGCACTGCTGTCATGGCTTTAGATTTCTGCTTACCATGACTCCCAAGTCTTTTTCACAATCTGTATGATCAAGCTCTACTTCACCTAGATTATAGCTTCGAGGGTTATTTTCATTACCAAGGGCAAGTACCTTACACTTATCCACATTGAACTTCATCTGCCACTTTTCAGACCAAGACATTAATTTGTCCAAATCGTCCTGGAGTTCATTGATATCCTCCTCAGAGTGAATTATACGGCCTATCTTTGTCATCGAACCCCTTTTCATAAAGGCCTTAAGTAAAAATTTGAAAAAAGAGAGGGCCAAAAACTGCCCTTGTGGAAGCCATGTGACTAATCCCCATTAGTTTCACTCCATTAATGGTAAATCTTGCTTTCTATTGGTAAGCCATGCCTCAATCCATGCTAGAACTTTTCCCCCTTACCATGAGCTGCACTTTTTTAGAGTCTCTTTGGGGGTACTCTATCGAAGGCTTTACTAAAATCCAAATAAAAATATCTATTCCTTTTTTATGTCACTGCTAAATGTTCTATTTTAGAACTCAGTAAGTTTGTCGGCAGGAAAGACCTCTCGTGAAACCCTGTGAGTTCATTTATAAGTTAGCTCTTCAAGGGGACTTCTTAATGTCAGCTTAATTTTTTCTAATAACTTGCCCCCTATAGATGTCGGCTTATTGGAGGTAATTTTAAGGAGTGGACTTTCCCTGATTTGAATGTAGGAACCCCATTAGCCATCTTCCACAAAATCTGGCAAACACCGGTTAGGAGGCGCTTGAATACACTCGTTAAGGCTGACTAAGCTCCATCTTTCTTTTCCCTTTAAATACCCCCGGGAAAAAAATCATGGGTCCCCGGGATTATTTTGTTTCAGTTTGTCTTTCTTTTAATAACCATGTCCCCCGTGCGTTAAAATTAGTTAAAAATTAAATTATCAGGAAAATAAAAATTGTTAATATGGATCTCATTTACATTTCCTGTGTAAAAACTGACAAAAATATCATTAAAAAAAAGGAACACATTTCCCGTTCATTTTCCCTCAGCTGTCCCTTCCCATTTTTTAGAGGTCCTACTTTTTCCTTCACCTTCGTCCTATACACTTGAAAGAACCCTTGGATTAGTCTTTGATTCTTAGGAACTCTAATTTCATAGTCACGTTTAGCCTTTTAATCGCCTTTTTTACTTCTCTTTTAAGCTGAACATATTGGTCGTAAGGTTAACCTTCCTCTCTTCTGATGGGGCCTAAAAATTTTCCCCCTTTTCTCCCAAATAGATGCTTTAGCCTCCTGTTAACCCATTTATGATCGTTATTATTAGACCAATTTTCTCTGGGGAATGTATATACTCTGGGCACTGTTACATTTTTAAAGAAAACAATCATAAAAGCAGATCCCTTCATATTCATAAGTATGATTATCGTCAATAAAATCATTAGCTAGATAACCCCAATTAAGATTAGACAGATGTTTCCCAAAGTCCATTATAATCGGCCCAGAACGAAAATCAGGATTTTTACTGTATTATCATTATTCTTGCTTTCCCCAATTAATGCTAAAAGTGATGGATTTGTGATCACTTGCGCCAAGCTCTTCAGTGATCTCCAGTTTATTCACGAGTGTTTCCTTATTTGACAAGACTAGGTCTAGCAAATTATTACACCTGGTAGGCTTAGTTACACTGTTTCAGAAACAGTCCTGAACTGTTTCCATAAAGTAAACTGGACTCTAGATTACCTGTAAAAGAATTCCAGTCAATTTGACTAAAGTTAAAGTCCCCTACTAGGGACTATGTTACTGTGTCCAGAAGCCCTAACTTTTCGTCCCAAACAAGTCTTCCTCTTTTGTGATCCAAGCCTGGAGGTCGGTATATTACACCTAGATTAGGGTTTTTTTTGACCCTCCACGAACTCTACCAAACAGACTCTGTTACTGCTCATCTATTTTTATACCTGTTTTTATGCAACAATTAATATTTTCTCGAACATACAATGCAAATCTCCCCCCTTCCATTACATCTATCCACATTGAACAACTTAAATCCCTGAATATTACATCAGCAGTCATATCCGACTCTTTAAATCATACCACGTTTTAGTTAATGCAATGATATCAAGTTCCAGCACTTTCTACGAAACGTAGTTCATTAATTTTATTTCTTGCACTTCGACTGTTAGCATAAAATACCGTCATATGTTTTTTCTTCTGCACATTTTTCCTATTCATCTTTTGTTTTTTACACAATTTCTGAAAATTTTCATTACCAGAGTTACTCCTGACAGTTACTATTAAGATTCTTAATATCAGAGCATAAGTCAATTTTATCCATATCATTATTAATCATTTTTAAACCCATACCTCTAACTAATCCTAGTTTAAAGTCCTAACAACCCCTCAACTGAGTTAGCAAGAAAACCACACCTGCCCCGGATAAGTGAAAACCCCCTCCCTGGCATACATGTCATTTCGGCCATAGAAGTTGTCCCAGTTGTCAATGAAAGGTACTGCATTATCCTTACAGTGTTATCCAGCCAACAATTAATACCAATTGCTCTGGGACCATTCATTACCAACATCTCTTCTTGGAAAAAATGCCACATATAACAGGGCGCCCCCCTTCTTCCTAATTATGTCTATGGGCTGTCCTGAACTTTTAACTAAATCCTCACTTCTATGCTTGCCTACATCTTTGCCTCCAGCACTGAGGCAAATAATAGGATTGATCCCATTACCATTCATGATGTTGTCAAGCCGGCTAACAATGTCCTCCAATCCAGCCCCAGGAAAGCATCCCCTTTGTCTTACCCCTGTCTTCAAGCAGAATGCCCTATCCATGTATCTAACCTGGCTATCCCCAACAACAACAATATTCATACTTCCTTGTTGTCGTTCCGTCGTGACGATCCCAGTAGTCGACTCACATTCGTCGGGTAGCACCGAGATGCGTTGGAGGTTTCCACAGGAGTTTCCACAGCAGTCTCTTTCTTCTTCATCGTTTCTGGCTTTCCGTTCATCTTCTTGATCGTCAACTTCGTCGTCCCCTGCTGTCCAGCCACTGACCACGATCCCTTCTTGACCTGAGGACTCGAAACAGGAGGACTACTACGAATCCTCTTGTTTTCCTCGGTCAATCGCCGTATCTCCATCTTCGCTGCCCTCAGTTCTTCCTTAAGTTGCTGGTAAAGTTGCTCGATGGAGGGCATCTTGGTTCAGTCCACGGGAGCAAACAAGACACTTATGGTGCCATTTGCTCCCTCCTCTAGGTCACTTGTGTAAATTGTAACTAAGGAGCCTAATACTGATATGTGCAGAATGCTACTTGTTACTAGTTTCCATTCTAATAAATCTCTTCTATTGTCTGCAAACATTGTCTGTTGGTCAGCTGTGCCTTACTTCAAATGAAAACACCTACAATATCATGTGCTTCCACTTTCATATTGTCTCACGTGTTGGTACTTTGTCAAATAACCCACACACAGAGAAACCTTGGGACCATTTACAAGTTGCACTGTAAATTGTAAATGGTCCAAGTTGGCCCAAAACTTTGTCATAAGCTTCTCCTCCTACGGGGTGGGTTATTTTGTGTACTGTTCCAGTCATAGTATTTGTGCCTTTTTGTTCTTTCTTTGTGTGTGGCTCAGTGTTTAAAATGATCGACGAAGCAGGCAGTTGCAGCAAAATATGGTACAGAGTGCTTCCAAAACTTGCTTGAAGCTTCAGGTATCTATGATTTAAACACAGAATGCAGGTGATGAGTATGGATATAATTACTTGCAGTAACATTTTGCAAGTTGATCAACGTGTGTGTTAGGTTTCAACTTCTGTGAGGTGGCTGGGGCAATATATATATATGGCAGTATTTGCATTATGAGTGAATAGCAGAAGACCTGAAAGTCCACACTACAGAGAAGCTCAGGCCTCAAACTTTTGTCTTTATTAAGGACTATCCATTATTATCTAAATCTGTGTGAGGGAGAATAATATAACAGAAGACTCCTCACCCTCTTTCCTCTGGCCCCCTGCCGTATGAAAAAGGGAGAAAAAAACATACCATACTATAATGAGACAATGGTATGAAGTTTATTGGTGAGAAGTGGATGGAAGGTTTTGAGTTACAAATATAGTACAGTACCTCAACATTTTTAGTACTGTCCTACCTTATTTACTCATGTTATTTCATCCCTATTCACAGAGCTGTGTTACCAGAAACTACTCCACCATAAGTAGATGTGTGTTTACATTGTGCTGAGCGTGATGAATAGTAAGTGTTGTTTTGCTCAAAAAGTGTTGCCAGCCATAGTAAATAAATATATTAATTTTGCTAATATCTCCCAAAAAAAACAATTTGCACAAGAAGCTTATTCCAGGCTGTAGATCCCAAATGTTTCTACTGTTAAACATTTTGGTGCAGGGGGTAAGAACAACGGAAATCCTGAACTGCTTCCAAGCAAACACTTGAATACAAGTGGCCACTGCTAGGACTCCCACACCTTTACTGTTACCCCTATATGCAATGCCCTGGGTATCTTATTATTGATTTTATACAATATAGACATGTTTAAAAATAAGATGCATGTGCAACACTTTGACATTTTTCCTTGCGAACATTTTGTTGACACAACTGGCTTTCTTTAGTTGAATACAAGTGAATATTTCACCAGAGAGTAGAAATAGCTTTGATGGGTTTAGTGTGTCAGTCTTGGCAGAAAGCCGCCAGTTCACAAGCCTAATGCATGGGCATGTGGCCATCCATACCTTACAGAGCAGAAGTGAAGTGCTGGAAGCAACACCAGAGTGGCTTGTACATCAGTTTACATGCACCCAACAGTAACAGCCTGGTTGGTCAGGCTCTGATCCACCAAGAGGCCTGGTCATAGACTGGGCACGGGGGCAGTGAACCCTGAAACACACCCCAGGTATACTCCAGGTATACCACAGGTGATAATGGCCCACTAGTGAAAGTACATCATGCTAAATGGTTGTTTAACAAGAAATTTCAGATTTTTTCCTGTTCTAAGTACCACAATGTATCAGAAAAGTATCTCGTTATTTATTATACCAAACAAGTTGAAGAAAAAGACATGTGCAACAACCATTTCTTTCATGGTCATTGTAAACTGTTTGTCCTTATGTACACCACCTCATAAAACTAACATCAGGGTATTTTTTTATCAAAACGATTATAGCCGAATGGAGTAACTACTGTCCCTACGAACCTCCTGGACAAGTACTTTACAAAGTTGTGGTCCTCTTTTGTAAAGTACTTGTCCAGGTGGTTCAGTAGGTACAGTTTGTTTATTATATTCAGCATAATTGTGTTTGATAAAAAAATACCCCCGTTTGTGTTTGCATCTCGTGTTTTCAAAGTTTCATGTCATTATTTTGAGTTTTTTGATTCACTTTGCACATCAAATTGTTCATGTTGAGTATAAAAGCCATTCAAAATTCTCAATGTTTGAGAAATCGCCATGTCTCCATTTCCTGTGAGAAAATGTTGTTCTTTGATTTTATTATTAAGTACTATTACTACTACAACAATCAAAACTTTAGTGCTAAATCCAAAGGGGCTGATTTCTTTTAAATGGTTTGATTTTAAAGATAGTATGAGCTTAGTTCTTACTTCTGCCCTTTCCAGTCTATATTTATCTCATATGTAATTTGGAGACGAAAACCTTTACAGTATTCATGATTTTAGTCTAGTAAGTGCATTATAATCAGTATTGTTTGTGGCCTTTTGCACTCAAATGTTTTTGCTGCTCGCAGATATATACTGTTGCGTATAATTATTAAGTCCATTTCTTCGCTTGTTTCTGTTAATTTGTTGCCAAACATTTTGTAATGTTTGAGATTATCTCCAAAATGTATTATTAGTCAACATTTCCCCCAGTTTTGTGTCAGCTGCAAATTTTGTGTATTTGTTTATCTGGAGTTTATCTGGAGAGAGTTCCGGGGGTCAACGCCCCCGCGGCCCGGTCTGTGACCAGGCCTCCTTAGGTCAGTGTCCCAGGATGCGACCCACACCAGTCGACTAACACCCAGGTACCCATTTTACTGATGGGGAACATAGACAACAGGTTGAAAGAAACACGTCCAATGTTTCTACTCTGGCTGGGAATCGAACCCAGGCCCTCACCGTGTGAAGCGAGAGCGTTAACCACCAGGCCACCAGAGCCCTAATGTGAAACTATTTTCACATGGTCGTATAGATTCTCAGTTCAATATGTGTAAGCGGATGAGTGAATTTGATTCTGTACTGCAGGGAAACAGTGACTGAGGTCAAGGGAGTTGATGGGGTCAGGGAGGGCTGGCGGGGTCATGGCTAGCGAGGTTAAGCTAGCGTTTTTAGCTGCCACATAAAATGTATCATTATCAAGAGGTGGGAATCCTATAAACCACTACCACTATTTACCATGCTAGTAACATGGGTTAAAGAAGTGAAACAAAGCTGAAGTATTGAACGTAGATCCTGTTTTACAAATATTTTCCCGACAGTGTGAATGAGAAGTCATGACCCCTTCACCCTAACGCTCTCTACCTGCCTACATACATTTGCATGGGTCGATTTTATTTTCTCTTTGGCCCTCTTATCGACTGGTTGCAGCGTTTCCTGTGACAACTAAGAGGTGCCTAGACTACCTGGAATGCACTAGTGCCAAGGGGATTGCATCAGCTGCAGACAGGTGTTGTGGTGGTATGCCGCTACAGCAATAAAGGAATTTGGAACAGACTACCCGCACTGTCAAAGCCAGTCATAGCATGAACCAGTTCAAGGGAATGCCAAAAGGTGTCTGATGAATGTAGCTACAGGAAAGGGAGGAGAATGATTTTCTATTTTTTAGCTAACATACGTGTAAATTTTACCTTATTCCTAGTAATGACCCTCGTTTAGTAGATAGTCTTAATGACCCTCGTGTAGTTGATAGTCTTTTTAGTATAATAAGATGTTATCTTCATTATAGAATAATAAAAAAATATTATAACCTTTATATTAAATAATAAGGTAAAAGGACCCCAATGGAAATAGTCACTTTGTCTAACTTTTTTGGGTTATCCTAGGTTCTCTACACATTTTTTGCTATGTATGATAAATTTTATATAACTGTATTTGTGTATACCTGAATAAACTTACTTGCCGTATGTATGGGTGGTGTGTGTGATGCGGCACGGTCTATGGGCGAGGAGGGAGGGAGGAATGTAGTGGCTGCTCATGCGGTGAAGGTCACAGCCTAAGTAGTGAGGGTGGTGTCTGATGCCTCAAGGCAACCCACACACACATGGACAATAGGGACTGGAATAAAGGGAAATTGCGATAACAGTAAATGAGGTAAGAAAAAAAAATGTTACTTGGAGATACCTTGAACCCAGAAGCAATCTACTAGTACCATCTTATCTCTTACCAATATATTATATTAATCATCAATCATTTACATAAACTTTGTATTGCGTAAGCCTATGCACTAGTCATCAATTTAGTCTTTAATTCCAGCCAACATCCTCAGAGATCTTCTCATCAATGAGTTTAAATTGGTGCTACCCGCGGGTCACCATTGGAAAAGACCCGGGCCGGGACTACACTGGCAAACCTACTACTACTTTATCAATGCCCGTATCTCTCATTCCCGCGGCGCTGTATTCCCCTGTCTGCTCTAGCACTCTCCCATGAATAAAACATTGCTTTATCGGTGAGATAATCCCTCGACAAATTGACCCTTAAAATGACACATGCAAACTGTTGAGGGAGGAGCCAATGAGTGATAAAGATAAGGCAGTGATGAATGCGGGTACAGGGGATGGTCAAGGGTGAATGCTCCGTCGTGTGTTTTGTCAGTCAGAAAACAGACACTGCCTGTTACAAACATACATACAATATTAACATATTGTATTCAGAACGAGACACTTAGGTAACGTTTTAAGTAAGCTAATAGTTCACCTAGAATTGTTTTAACTAATAGGGCAGCTTATCATACCTGGATCTTTGTATATTGATTATGCATCCGCTAGCTTTTTCGCCTAATGAAAAAAACCTGCGGAGTTATGTCCCGAAGATAGCCTTTTTTTTTTGGGGGGGGGTGGCTTTGTTTTGCTATAAAAGCTTATCAAATTGGACGTACATTAAAAGGACACGTGATTGGGAAGCTACGTTTAACACAGCAGACATGTGATGTTACATAATTTATCTTCTTCTGCCCCCACTATAAATTTAATTACTGAAATATTTTTAGTGACTACCCTGGTGAAAAACTAGAGAAAAATAATTATTTAAAATCAAGCACATTTCAATTCTCTTGTCATAAGATGCCCATAGTTATTTTTAAGGGGACCTATCTTATCTCTAACTTTTGGTCTATAACATGGAAAACACTTTTTGGGTTAGTTTTAGAAATCATAAAAGATTACTCCAAGATTTGCACATTTTGTCTAATTATCAACATGTGTCGTTCTCTGAACCCTTCATCTACAAATATATGAAAAATAAAAACTGTATATCTAATTCAGCAAACTTACACGAAAGCATTTGGAATTTTATTTATTTTTTACAGTGGTGGTAATGTTTCATATGTGATCAATTAGCGAAGTTAGCAAGAAAACATTTAAACTTAAGTCCTTCCTAAAAATTTTACTTATACGTGAAAGATATATCTTTTCATTTGTTTATGTAAAAAATAATAATTTGTACCAAAAAACGTCAGAAAACTTAAACCTAATTATAACATGCGCAATTTAATATATGCAGTAAAATTGATCCTTTTATTGACATACGTTTCACCTACACATGTGACTTGAAAAAGCCCACTGTGTGGGTGAAACTTTGTCAATAAATGATCACATTATACAGCATTTGTGTATTATATTCCAAGAAAAGCATTGCTATTTAGGACAAAATCCAAGTTTTTACCTATAAGCACGACACCAGACACACACACACACATACACACACACACACACACACACACATACACACAGACACACACACACACTTACACAGACCACACACACACACACATACACGACAACACACACACACACATACACACAGACAACACACACACACACACATAACACACGAGACACACACTCACACCCATACACAGACACACACAACACACACAATACACACAACAGACACACACACACACACATACACACAGACACACACACACCACATACACAGAACAACACACACACACACACATACACACAGACACACACACACACACACACATCACACAGACACACATCACACACATACCACAACACACACACACACATACACAAGACCACACACACACACACACACACACATACACACAGACACACAAACACACACACATACACACAGACACACACACACACAAACACAAACACCGACACACACACTACACACACATACACCAGACACACCATACACACACACACCATACACAACACACACTCACACCACACACCACACACACACACACACACACACACACGCAACACACAAACACACACACCACACAACCTCACATACACACGCACCTACACACACAGACCACACACACACACACACACACAACACACACACACACTACACCCAGCACACATTTACACACACACACACACACACGCACAACATAACACACACACACTC